>JAAONU010000004.1:4052949-4473103 GCA_012932295.1 Cyclina sinensis
GCCATGTGCACAAATATACAAAATAAAGAGAATGATATATAGCCTTCAAACATGTGGGGATGTGGCTCAGTGGTAGAGCGTTCGCTTTGCATGTGAAAGGCCCCGGGTTCGATCCCCGGCATCTCCATTTTTTTAATAATTGTTTATAATTATTTGATAACAAATATATTATAAAGTGTAAATTACTCTTCACAATGATAATAAAAATTAATGAAAAAAGATCAAAATAAGAACATCATCATCAGCAGCGACAAAAACAACAACGTTTCTGTTCATCATCTTCATCATCGCCACAATCATCATTTTTAGTACATTATCAACAGCGTCAAAAATTATTTACTTCATTACACCAGTAGCAACAGCAGCAGTAACACCAACAATCATCATCATCAGCATCATTATCAGAACTTCATCGTGTAAAGAAACTCATGATGTATGCATTTTACTAATTATACAGAACAAAAAAATAAAACAAAAATATTACCTGGACATCAAGAAAGCAAGGATAAACAACCTAAAGGGTTATTTCAATGCGATGTTTTTGAAAATTGTAAAAAAGAAAAGAAAAGAAAACAACATAATTTCAATACCTGGTATACTGCGAAAAAAGAATAAGATGAAATGAAGCTAAATTAATTAACGGCATGCTTTTGAAGATTACAAAATTTACTAGTATTGTTATGTCATTTATACTGCAATTTTCAATAAAATTACATGTACATGTATGTAGTCAGGAACGATCAATTACATGTACATGTATGCAGTTCAGAGCGATCAATAATTATATGTACATGTATGTAGTCAAGAACGATCAATTACACGTACATGTATGTAGTCAAAAACGATCAATTACATGTACATGTATGTAGTTATGAACGATGAATTACATGTACATGCATGCAGTCATGAACGATGAATTACATGTACATGTATGTAGTCAAGAACGATCAAAAACATGTACATGTATGTAGTTAAGAACGATCAATTACATGTATTTGTATGCAGTCAAGAACGATCAATAACATGTACATGTATGCAGTCAAAAACGATCAATTACATGTACATGTATGTAGTTAAAAACCATCAATTGCATGTATGTAGTCAAAAACGATCAATAACATGGACATGTATTTAGTCAAGATCGATCAATAACATGTACATATATGTAGTTAAGAACGATCAATTACATGTACATGTATATAGTTAAGAGCGATCAATTACACGTACATGTAGTTAAGAACGATCAATTACATGTACATGTATGTAGTCATGAGCAATCAATTACATGTACATGTATGTAGTCAAGAACGATCAATTACATGTACATGTATGTAGTCAGGAACAATCAATTACATTACATGTATGTAGTTATGAACGATCAATAACATGTACTTGTATGTACTCAAGGACGATCAATTACATGTACATGTATGTAGTTAGGAACGATCAATTACATGTACATGTATGTAGTCAAGAACGATCAATTACATGTATATGTATGTAGTCAAGAACGATCAATTACATGTATATGTATGTAGTTAAGAACGACCAATTTTGATTCTTTTCGTCGATTCATATTTGTCTAATACAGTTTGCTTTTTAAAAAAGGTTATAAAAACTGCGTTACAAGAAAGCTATAAGATGGAAGAAACACCTAAGGCATTGAAGAAATAGCAAAATAAGTGCACGTATTACTACCACTATCAATACCATTGAAACGCCAAAAAGATTTGTCAGCAGCATCAGAAATATTTAGTGATACTTTCCAAGATAGCCATATATGTTTTCGTAAATTTGAACGATAATTAGAATTCACTTCATTACGATTAGCTGTCTATATCAAACAAGACAAGTTTTGTTCGTCAAATTATGTAATGATGTTTAACAGTTTAAAATTGCATGAAAAACCTCAAATGCCCCATAACAGTTTGTGTCGCTTCTTTGCAAAAGGTTAAAACATTGTTTACATTTTGGATCCAATTTCACTTGCAAAGACTGAATTTACCCAGATTATAAGATTTGCATAGGTGCTATAGCTGTAACTTTGACGAGCACATAGATTTATATACCCAGATTATAGGATTTGCATATGTGCTGTAACTGTAACTTTGACGAGCACATAGATTTATAACAGATATTGGACATTTGTTTTGTTACAGGTAAATTACGATCTGCCTCCGGTCGTGTGACTACACACGTGACCGTAGCTAATTTGCATTTACTTTATGTAACATCAAGTTAATGAAGTTGTAATTGTTTCCTGCAGACTTGTATAAGTTGGGTTTTATTTGTTTGTTTGAATATTGGGAATGCCCGTTTAAGCGTAGTTGTAGCACGTGATTATGTAAAATCTATTATTTTATGATATTTTTTATCTTTGTCAGTGAAACTCGACTTTTAATAATAGTTACGATCTTTAGAGCTCAAAATGTTCTCTTCTCAACAGAGTAATAAAAGTTAATTCCATTTTTTTGTTAACATGTCTCTATGCGATGAAAAGATCGTTGTTGCAGGTAGAAGTGGATTTTGTTAACTTATTTTTGATCGATTTAACATTTGTACTGCAATAAGAGTTATACAAAGAATGGGGCAATGATGGCCCTAAATCGCTCACCTGAGTCTCATTGCTAATTTTTCAAGTATCGTTATTGGTTGTTATAGGTGTTCGTTGTTTGCAAGTTTGAGTAAGTTTTGCAATAAGTTTGAAGACTCTGGGTGTAATTGTATTCAAATTTTTGAGCAGAAATAGTTTTACTATACAGGTCCCAGTGAACTTGACCTTTAACCTACATACCCCCAAAACAGTAGGGTTTTTCTAATATAATACAAGAAGATTTTATAGTTTTTCCTATATAACCCTATATAAAACATGTGACCCCTAGGGCGGGGCATTTTTTGACCGAGAGGGTATGATTTAAACAAAATTGGTAGAGGTTCATTGGACAATGCTACATACTAAATATCTAAACTCTAGGCCTTGCGGTTTCTGACAAGACGATTTTAAAAGTTTTTCCTATATAACTCTATGTAAAACATGTGACCACTGGGGCGGGGCCATTTTTGACCCAGGGGCCATGATCTGAATAACTTGGTAGAGGTCCACTGGACAATGCTGCACACCAAATATCTAAACTCTAGGCCTTGTGGTTTCTGACAAGAAGATTTTTAAGTTTTCCCTATATAAATCTACATATATGTAAAATCAACTGACACCTTGGGGTGGGGTCAGTTTTGACTCCTGGGTCATAATTTGAATAAACTTGGTAGAGGTCCACTACATGATGCTTCACACCAAATATCTAAGCTCTAGGCCTTGAGGTTTCGAAGAAGAAGGTTTTTAAAGATCCAACTTTTAAAATCTCTTTTTAGCTCCAGTGATCCAGAAATGCAATGGACCTGAACCATAAGAACAAACTTAGTAGAGCTTCATGCAAGGACATCACAGGGAAGTTTCATTAAATTTGGCCCTTTGGTTTTAGAGGAGATGTCGTTTGAATAAAAAGTTGAAGGTTTTTAAAGCTTCGGACGGACGACGGACAAAGGCTGATCAGAGGTAATTCAGAAAAGGTCAACTGTAATGAAGAAATGAGCACGCTCAGTGGTCAAGTATTTGAAATCTAGAGATTGCGAATTTGATCCGTCGGGTCTCCGCTAACAATATAATCTGGATTTCTGAAGGCACTTTGAATCCAGATTCCAAATGTCGGTGGTATACTCTTAGAATATGAAAAACCAGGATTGTTTCTGGAATGGAAGGTTTCCTGATCTTGCATTATCCACCACAATAAAAATAACTGAACTCTCTAGTCGTCCATATGATCAACCGGTAACGGCACTGAATTAAATATGTATATATATATATATATATATATATATATATATATATATATATATATATATATTGTTAAGAAACGTTGCATATGTCTATCATCTAGCTGACAAAACTCACTGTAACATATTTTCTATTGACCAAAGTACAAACTCGAGTTTGATATTTATGAGAAAAACTAACTTTTTTGGCTAAATGAAGTGGTTTCTGACGTTTTCTCAAGAAGTAATGCATCAAAAACTATATTCTGATGAAAAATAGGATCAATTTGAGGATTCTGCGATGTCTCTATATCAATACTTAATTTTAGACGTAGAGAAATTATTAGAAGGCCAATCTGACAGCAATACTCTCTGCATTACAGACCAGTCTGACGCAACTCTTTGGCATAGTGCGGTCTTGCTAGTAGCTTTGCTTTAGTGGCGATAGCTTTCATGTTCCCTTGCACGTCGGAATGGATGGCAACATCTATCTACAAATGTGGAGTTATGGTGTGATAATGCGTCCACGCATGCCACGTGAATATCTTGGTCATCTCACGTCATTACTGTAGCATTACTTTAGTAATCTGTTGCAATTTTGTTACGTAATAAACCATGGTATCCCTTTACTGACGTGTGTGGCAAAAGTTTTATTATTTCTAGCGAATACTGGTGTCTATACAGAAATAGACTTTCTCCAAATTCTCTAAGACAAAAAAGAACACCTAAAATCATATGAAATGTTTATAATGGTTATACATATCAATATACTACATCTTTAATATCTAAGCAAAATTGCAACATGGCTGTAGAAAAAAAAAACTCTGGTTAAATCATTCACCATAATGTGCGCCCCGATTCATGGAGGAAATAATTTAAATAAATCTATCCACAACTATGCAATTCGAGGGAGCAAACTAAAACAAAATTGCAAACTGAAAAAATGAACGCTTCATTTCTTCACAGATTTAGCACAGTCGATATTTTACCATAGTCCGTTATATTCTGGGATCATTGGCCAAAGTATTCCTCTAGATTTTCCAAGACAATATCCTTCTTTGAACTATCCTCGTTGACACAGAACTGAACCCAGGCGTTTGCCATTTTTTCAATAGGAACTTTTCCATCAACTGGACTGTAGGCTTGAAAATACTTCTTGATCCAGTCGTCGTTTTCGAATCCTTCGGATTTAAGGGCGTTAAAGAATGACTCCTCCGTTACATATCCTTCACCAGCTTGACCAATGACCTTCAGATGTTCAGTGGAAAGCTTTCTTACATTAACCTCAAAATTATCTTTTCCCTCATTGAAGTCCTTGTTTGTCATGTCAACGAACTCTTGTTCGGTTATCGGTCCATCCTTACCATGGAAGACACTTTTATCCCAAAGTTTCCTCAATATTTCTCTTGCCTCTTTCTCGCGTTCTCCTTCAAGATTGGCGAGATTTACAAAGGTTTCTCTGAAAAATAAAGCACGACATTTTAAATGATGGTACAAATGCTTTCCTAAATGGAATAGAAGTTTTGATTTCCACAAGCCATTTTTATTCAGAAAAGGGAAATATATGAGTTTCTTAGGATGATTTCGTTTTTGAAACAATAGTTCAACTAAATATTTACATTGAGCATTTAAGGAATAAATTACAATTGAGCATTTAAGGAATAGCCTAAATCATTCAACAAAAATACGTTAATCTAAACTCTCAGATACTTAATGGCTAAATGCTGTAAAATTGAATAACTCACTCTTGCAACTTTTCATCTTCTTTGGAAAGATGTCCCTTGTGTTGCTTATCCAAAAACTTGAACCAAAGCTTCCATTTTTTGATCAGATATTCATTTGCCATTGTTTGAATCTAGAAAATAGATAAAATCTAATAACTGTTGATAGCATACTGATACTCTCTGTTAAAACCTTTAAGTATCATTTTGTGTTCGACAAGCTTTATAGTTATAAAGCACAAGAAGAGACGAGAATAAAACAAGAAAAGAATCAGGTATTAGTAATTAAAATAAAGGTACAGTCTGTAAAGGCAATCCGAATCAAAGCGCACTCCGAACCAATGAAGAATATTTCCTTTGAAATATCTCTACCCCGACCGATAATTGTACGGACACTGATAATTTCTTAAACCATATTCCTTTTGCTTTAGAATTAACAAAAACAATGAAAGTTGCAACCCATTAAGTTCATCAAACGTCCAGTCGAATTAGATCACGAACAGACGACTTCGCGCACCTTGTTTAATATTTCTTGAAAATTGATCGTTCGTGTCTTATAAACTGTGGCCGAAAAAGACAAAAGGAAATTTGCAAAATATAACCCTGTCAGAGGTCTACACTTGGAGACATTTGCTATTTCAAATATTCATGCTTAGTGTTATTCCTCGTTCAGTCTACAACACACGTTCCAGAAGCCAATGAAAATCAACCAGCCATGCTTTAGGGGGTCGTCTCAAGTTTGTAATTGGACAGTTACTTTTTTCTATTAAATTAACTGTTTTGTTTCGTTTGTACTTGTAAGTGATATTTCTCATCCTTGATAGTATTTTTAAAAAATATTTTATACTTTTTAAGATGACTTAATTAAAACTTTGACTTTGCAATTAGTAACAAGTGCAGTACTGATAGTAATACACTAAATACATATATTCTAGTATTTTTTAAAACACCAGGATATATTATTGCATTTTTTATATAACGCTTTTAATCCCAAATCTTCTCCTGACCGACCTCTCACAAAATTGAAATATGAAGAATGAACTACTAAAATTTTTATTTTCAAAATGATACTTTTATACAAAAGTTATTTTATTAGTGTGCATTTTTAAGTACCAAGTACTCGTATTATGCAAAATGATGTAGGCTATGCTAATCAGTATCAAGAAAATAACAAGAAAAACAGTGATACAAAAGTATCACAGCGGACCGACGAACAGAGCTGCACGAAAATATTTTGAATTTGCCGTTTTGACTTAAGGCAGGTATATCAGTAGTTTGTTAACTTCATTTGTACTATGTGTACACACTTCTAGAAGTAATGGACTTCTCAACGTAGTTAGGTAGTAGTATAGCAATACTGAGAATGACAAGACGGAAAGTCACTACAGCAGAACAACAAAATGTTAGATCCACTTTGATAGGGAATCCACCAAAAAATCGGAGTCTTTATTGGGCAGGGAATTTGAGCACAGTGCCAAGTGTTTAAACTTTAGTAATTCGGAGATCTAGATCACCAAGATGTTCATAATATAGAAGAGGAAACACAAACTAAAAAGCATTGTATTTATTTAAAAAAAAAGAAATTTGAACAAAGATCACATACAGAAATATTTTAAAAACAATTGAAAACAAATATTTAAACAACTACAAAGCATTTGAAACACTTGGAGTTTCATGAAAAAAGCAACGATCAAACAAACATAGCTTTATATGTGTGAAATATGAAATGACTATAGTCTAATGTTAGATATTCTGAATGTTGAATTTATTGTATACAGGATTTGCAATATAAAAATGATGTAAAGAAGGTTACTATGAAGCAGTTTGAAGCCATCTAATGTGAAAACAGTTTGAGATCATCTTAATTTTAATGTGAAATAACCAAATATACATGGACAGCTACACTATACCTAAGTGTTACCAAGCATAAAAATGACTATATCATAAATGTATATAAGAATACAGAGTTTGCCCTGTTTGAAATTTCTTTAAGCTAAGTTTGTTTGATTTTCTGATTTCATGTGAAATTTTATTAAAATAGTAAAACAAATGCAAGATATCCTGTAGCCAAATTATATTTTTTGTAGCCAAATTACGAGGGTGCATCAATAAATTCGTAAACTAATTCAATAGCGGGGAAGTGATTTAATTCAAGTACCTAAAATGATTAATCCTTCTCAAAGTAACGTCCCATGCACGATTTGCACTTGTCCCATCTCTCGACCCATGACTCGAACACGTGTTGTAGCCCGTCACGTGACATCTCCCGCAGCTGTCTGTCCACGGCACACCTCAGTTCCTCTCTTGACTCAAATTTCTTACCATGAAGACTGCTTTTTTAAAGTTGGAAACAGCCAGAAGTCACAAATTGCTACTTCCGGGCTGTAGGGTGGGTGCGGTAACAGTTCGACGTCGAGTTTTTCTAGTGTATCCATGACAACGTGGCTTGAATGGCTCGGCGCGTTGTCGTGATGTAATATGAATCCGGACCTAAGTAGATGTGGGCGCTTTCTCCTTATTGCCGCTATGAGTTCCGTTCTAAGTAATGTTGCATAATAGTTCCCAGTGACTGTCGTTTTCGGAGGAACAAAGTGGTTTAGCACTACACCGTATGTATCACAGAATATAATAGCCATAACCTTCCCGGCTGACTTGGAAATTATCGCTTTTGTAGGGGAAGGCGAGGAAGGATGCTTCCAGACAGAACTCTGACGTTTGCTTTCCGGTTCAAAAAAGTGAATCCACGTTTCATCACATGTTATCACTCGATTTAGAAAGTAATCGCCTTCTTCACGATACCTCCTGTCGTACTGCTGACACATTTTCACCCTTACCCCCATCTGTTCCGACGTCAACAAACGAGGCACCCATCTTGCTGAAACGCGGCGCATTCCTAATCTATCAGTCATAATGCCCTGACCTGTACCATATGAAATAGCGAACTTATCTGCTACGTGCTCCATACTTACTCGTCTATCTCGGAGTATGTACTCCTGAATGGTAGCCACTGTTTCTTCATCTGTTACAGTCACTGGTCTACCGGCACGACTGTCATCTTCAGTTGCCTCTCTACCGTCTTTAAACCGCTTCATCCACATTGAAATGACACTTTTTGACAGAGCAGCCTCTCCGTAAACTTTTTGCAAATCTTCACGAATATCGGAAAAAGACTTTCCGAGTTTTGTGTAAAACTTTATAACGATGCGCTGTTCGTTGACGCTGTGTGACGCCATTTTCGAACGGACGCCCGTAACGTGACGTCGTTAACGGTTTATGACGTCATAAGTGATGACGTCAAAGTTGTGTACATAGTACGATTCAATTTGAAATAATCTGTTTTCACAGCATTTAAAGTTTCATTTTAAACGGACCAGTAGTTTTGACGCTATTGAATAAGTTACGAATTTATTGATGCACCCTCGTAATATAATTTTAGCAAATGGCTAAAATACCTAATGGCAGGTGAGCCTTGAGGATATAAAAGGAAGAAAAATTACAGTTTTTATGGAAATTGATATCACCTCTCCAAATATTTTGCCTAATTAAGGGAACAATTTACTAGGTAACAGGATCATTGCTAACCTGTTGTAGGTTTGTACTATTAAATGAGTTGCTCTCAAGGTCCTCAGAAGGACAGGGCAAATAAACAAAAGAACCATGTTGATTTCAACTTATCAGTAATTAACTAAAAGATTTACAAAGCAATTATTTAAAAAAATAACAAGCAATGACACCAAATATTTACAAAAGCTGTCTGTAAGACAGGATGTTCGACTGTTTAAAAAAGTTGTTCAAAGTTGTGAATTATTTAAAATGGGAAAGGTTTCTGTATTTCAAAATAGAGCTACAGTTACCTAAGTTGTTGGTTTAATGTCTTGTCAAACAAAAAAATTGCAAAAAAAATCAGTCCGGAGTTACCTAACCTGCTTCTTTGATGCCCCTGAACATTTCTTTCATTTTCAAGTAAGTACAAAACAGTTAACTGAAATATAGCACAAAAATAACCGTCATGCAAAAGCTAAACACAAATTTTTAAGTCCACAAAGGGCCTTAATTTGCAATAAAATCTACTCATGTGTGACATTTTTTATCTTGCTGTCTGAAGTAACATGAGCAGAAAATGTTAAAGGTAACTAAGACACCAGTAACATTATGATTTCATCTTCATCAAATTTCTGAAGCCTTGTACATTTGCAGGCAACTGTTTCCAAATTCTGCTGAAAAAGAACAACCTTTTCCAAATGTCCATTAGTACACTCGAACATAACTTCTTTGCGGCAAGTTGAGGTGCCTTCCTTGTTCTGGAACAGTTGACATTTGCCATCCACAAAACCCTTAGGCCTGCACCCTAAAAAGAAATAATGGACATAGAACAATTATTTCTATAAATAGCACAAACTTAATTAGACAACTAAGAACTCATTTAATTATCTGTTTGCAATCCTTACTCATTAAAGTATATAATATTAGCATTAGACTATTATCTTTTAAAATAAACTTTAACATTTGCAGGCAATTATGTAATCAACACATTTGAAATGTTCATGTGTACTTTCTGAAAATGATATTTCCTATAATCTCTGCCACCACTTTCCAACTTTTTAGTTTTAACTTTTTCTAGCTGTGTACACATGTATGAATATTTCTAAGAATCCCCCTTATTTTTGTTTTGTAAAATGGACATACAGTAATAAAACTGAAAAGGAAAAATATTTTAAGAAGTTTTACATTCTTTATATTTACTTTCTACTATCATTACAGTGACAAGTTTAGTATCAGTGTTTACTGTACTGGAAAAGAAGTAACAGCTACAAAAAAGATTTGGTCCTTGTGCCTGTGTTATTATGTATTTAGTCCAATTATTAAGTTACAGTGGAAAATTTTTTCAAATTTATGTTGTTAAATAACTACAGTGGAACTTCCGAAAACCGGACCTTTAAAAACCGGAAACTTCTGAACACTGAACGATTTTCTAAGTCCCGAAATTTCTCCTTCTATTTTCTATGTAAATCATACTTCTGAAATCCGGAACTTCCGAATTTTGAATTCCAGACGATTTTTCCGTAAAATTTAGTTTAAATCAATGCAATTTTACTTCCAAATACCGGAAAATAAAAAAGTGCAAAAGACAGACCTAAGATCGCAAACCCTGCGGCAAAAATTTCACGTCTCTATCTATTGTTTACCAATTAGCGGCGATCGTTTATTTTGACATGCGTTAGAATAAGTTGTCAATTTGAAATTGACATGCAGCCGAATATATCGATAATTAGATAGCGGTAAATAATCAAAGCGATGATTAGTGGATAAATTTCAGGTGTAATTGGGGTGTCTTAAAAAGTGTAATTAGTTGGCCAACATCGGCCAATGTGTTGGTTATTCTAATTGGCGATTTTTTTTAAAAACTGTTTTAAATGTATGCAAAATGTAGCTTTGTTCTGAATATAGTTACGTGTTAATACGCACATAATATAGTATACAAGTATATGTAACTATTTGAAAACATATGACATTTTTTTAAAATAAAATATACATGTGTAGAATGTTTTCATTACTTTTAATTTTGCATTATGTTAACGATGTTACGCTAAACAATACTGACTGCATTCACTATCATAAAGAACCACTGGTGATTGGGACCTGTACTTGTCCAGATCATTCGTACTTCTGAATTCCGAAACTTCCAAAATCAGAACTTTTTGGCCGGTCCCATGGGTGTTCGGTTTTCGGAAGTTCCACTGTATCTCAGTTAGCTATGTTTCAACCAGTTCATCTATATTTTAAAATGAAATGACACTAGTATGTTTATGTTTGACTTGACACATGCCTGTATCAAATGTTTCAGCAAGATCAAGGTTTACACTACATGTACCTTCATTTTTTTATTGTGCATTTTGCTTTGGAAAACAAGTTAAGTATATACAGTAATAAGTGATAAAACACATCACAATGTCCCCCATTTGATGCTTCCTTAAAATAATGATAAACAAGAGGGCCATGATGGCCCTGGATCGCTCACCTGAGTACTTTGGCTGTAGGTTTGCTGTTAATTAAGCAGTATTTCATTTTTTTAATTGAAAATATGTAAGTGCCTACAAACCAAATATGTAAAATATCAGTCAATGAATAAAGGCTCTATGACAGAAAGTAGAAATATCTATTATAAGCTATGGTGACCTTGACCTTGACCTAGTGACCTCAAACCCTATCCATGGGTAGAGGTCCATGCAAGGAACCTCTATACTGAATATTAAAGATATTGGTTTATAAATGAAGGCTCTATGAGGTACAGTAGATAAATCTACTTTTAGCCTCCGTGACCTTTAATCTAATCTAACAATTTGAAAAAGCTTGATAAAGCTTGCTTCGTGCCAAATTTTAAAATTCAAGGCCTTGTGGTTTCAGACAAGAAGATTTTTAAAGATTTTCTTCTATAATGTTATTTAAAACTTGTGACCCCTCGGGCGGAGCCAATACTGACCCCAGGGACATTTTTCTAACAAACTTGGTAGAGGTCCACTAGACAATGCTGCATATCAAATATCTTAACTCTAGGCCTTGTGGTGTCTGACAAGAAGATTTTTCAAGTTTTTCCTATATAATTCTATGTAAAACATGTGACCCTTAGGGCCGGCCCTATTTTGACCAAGGGGCCATGATTTGAACAAACATGATAGAGGTCCATTAGATACTGCTGCACACCAAATATCTTAACTCTAGGCCTTGTTGTTTATGACAAGAAGATTTTTAAAGTGTTTCATATATGACTCTCTGTAAAACATGTGACCCCTGGGGCGGGGCCATTTTTGACCTAGGGTTCATGACTTAAATAAACTTGGTAGAGGTCCTCTAGACAATGCTTCATACAAAATATTTTAACTCTAAGCCTTATGGTTTCTTCTGTGAAGATTTTTAAAATATTTTCCTATATAACTCTATGTAAACAAGTGACCCCCTGGGCTGGGCCTGTTTTGACCGAGTGGCTATGATTTGATAAAACTTAGTAGAGATCCACTAGACAATGCTACACACCAAATATCTAAGCTCTATAACTTACGGTTTCTGACAAGAAATTTTTTTAAGTTTTTTCGAGTTATATAGGAAAATCTTTTTTTAAGTTTTTCCGAGTTATATAGGAAAATCTTTAAAAATCTTCTTGTCAGAAACCGTAAGTTATAGAGCTTAGATATTTGGTGTGTAGCATTGTCTGGTGGATCTCTACTAAGTTAGCTCAAATCATGGCCTCTGGGTCAAAAATGGCCCCGCCCTAGGGGTCACTTGTTTTACATAGAGTTATATAGGAAAAACTTTAAAAATCCTTTTGTCAGAAACCGTAAGGCATAGATCTTAGATATTTAGTGTGTAGCATTGTCTAGTGGACCTCTACCAAGTTTGTTCAAATCATAGCCTCTAGTGCAAAAGTGGCCCTGCCCCAGGGGTCACATGTTTTACATAGGGTTATAAAGGAGATTCTTAAAAAATCTTCTTGTCAGAAACCGTAAGTTATAGAGCTTAAATATTTGATGTGTATCATTGTCTAGTGGACCTCTACCAAGTTTGTTCAAATCATAGCCTCTGGGTCAAAAATGGCCCCGTCCCAGGGGTCAACTCTATGTAAAACAAGTGACCCCTTGCGTGGGGGCATTTTTTACCCAGAGGCCACGATTTGAACAAACTTGATAGAGGTCCACTAGACAATGCTACATACCAAATATCTTAACTCTAGGCCTTTTTGTTTCTGACAAGAAGATTTTCAAGTTTTCCCTATATAACTCTATGTAAAATCAACTGACCCCTGGGGTGGTGTCAGTTTTAACCCCAGGGACATAATTTGAACAAACTTGGTAGAAGTCCATTAGATGATG
Source organism: Cyclina sinensis (assembly GCA_012932295.1). Taxonomy (NCBI): domain Eukaryota; kingdom Metazoa; phylum Mollusca; class Bivalvia; order Venerida; family Veneridae; genus Cyclina; species Cyclina sinensis. The sequence goes on from JAAONU010000004.1 coordinate 4,066,346, forward strand.
CTTCAAACCAAATATCAAAGCTCCAGGCCTTGTGGTTTCGGAGAAGAAGATTTTTAAAGATTCAACTCATAAAATCTATTTTTAGCTCCAGTGAACCAGAAATGCAATGGGCCAGAACCATTTGAACAATCTTAGTAGAGCTTCATGCAAGGAACATCCCAGGCAAGTTTCATTAAATTTGCTCCATTGGTTTCAGAGGAGATTTCGTTTGAATGAAAAGTTGACGACGGACGGACGGACGGACGGACGACCGACGGACAAGGACCGATCAAAAAAGCTCACCCTGAGCACTTTGTGTTCAGGTGAGCTAAACAGCTTAGAACAATTCGTGTACCTTCTTTCTTGCAGTATGGGTACACACTACCGGTAACAATGCAATATGTAGGAATGGTCACCTTCACTAGCAAGTCTGTTACTCTTGTTGAAATAAGTGTGTGTCATCTGCATCAATACTGATTTGATCACTGCAAATGTAAATAACTGTTTAACACTAGAATGAAATACAAGAGCAGCTAAGAAATCTATGAATACTGGGATCATTTTCCTCTCAACAGATTAAAACGATTTAAAATGGATTGATGGTGAAACGCTTAAGCAGCTTTGAAACTTGTTATGGACGACAATGTCTACAAATAAATGTGTCACTAAGTTACTAGTGAAAAAGCTAAGCATTAGCAATGCTCATGTGACCAGAAAACGTAAATGACCAAAAAGAGTAAAATGCCCATATGCACTTAATTTTACAGCTGATAATAAGTGTCATTTCTGTGTATGTTATTCAGTAAAAGCACATACCGTATACGAGTATGAAATGTGACAAACAAATGCTTTACAGTAATAATCCAATATGGCCGACTTTTGTTTACACATTTTGGTGTGCAACTATTACCAAATGCGTATTGAAACCTCAAGAAATTCATACATCTTACAGATTTTCCTCTTTTTTGTAGATTGTTTGAGCATAATTTGTTTAACTATAGAGAACACGTCTCCGTGTGATTATTAATGTCACTGAAATTTCTGTTTCTAAAAAAGTATACTGCAGTAGGGCTTTCCCGAAAGCTGAAAACGAAAATAGGTCACTGGATCAAAAAAGATACAGCCCGAAAAACATTTGAAATTTACCATTTCCTGTGACAGATTTACTGGAAAATAATGCTGTTTAATATATTATCAGCAAGAAAGACTAGAGGAAATATTTTTAATTCATTGAAAACAAAGACATAGTATCTTAATCTATCGAGAACACATCTCTCCAGGATATGTAAACATTTGTGTCGTAAGCATTCAAGCATAATACATGATGTAAGAATAATCATTTCATCCACGAAACTACATTGTTTGTTCATTAATATCATGTGCATGTTTCTAGCAAACCATATTCTTTTTCAAAATAAGCATGTACATGAAAAAGCTAAAATATAACTCTTACCAATTTGCTTCACGACTTCGTCAAAGATGGCGGCTTATAAATTGAATAGGACACGCTGCGAAGAACGATAATTAAGGAACGACAACTGCATGTTTTTTTAAAAAAAAAAAAACAGACTGTGTCTAAAACTTTTCGTAACCACCGAACAATAGTTGCACTGATGTTAGGACACATTCTACTTATTACATCATTACATCACCCCATAGGTCTTTTCTAACACCGGATTAAATATAGCGGACCGGCCCCCTCACCTTAAATACATGGTAAGGCTTCATCCTGCGGGGACAGTAAGTTACTACGGTACAAATCTTCTCTAAACTCATTTCACACATTGTAAATTGCAAAAGGAAAGCATTCAGCATAATATATTTTTTTCATAGGCATCATATGACTGTTTCATTTTGGTTTATATTATTCAATAATAAATTTGAATGGCTTTCACAATTTCATTTTCACTTCCGTCTGACTTATTTTATTCTATCATTTAAGGAGCAGCTAAGCCTCCCTCCTTGGCCAGCACCAAAAGAAATAGGTGGAGGTGCTGTTATCACATGCACGTATCTTGTAAGACATGATTATAAACAGCAGGCTATAGATGTTGTTTATGAGGCATTGATGAACATGACTGTTTGGTGTGGGTGGGGACGGGGGTTATAAGGCTAGTATTTAAAAGTACATTACTAAGACTGACACTGAGTTGCGTAACATTGTCATGTTGCACTGAATAAAGAATAAATGCAGTGGTTTTTAAACGAGACTTTTATTAATTTCCAGTTGCAGTGATTCTACCATATATGTAGCTGTCAACTTTTTATTTGAGGTAACCCCCGCAACTGATTCGGATGACCTCCCCTTGATTCATATACATGTAGTGGACACCGGGTATATAAGGCACTTCCAATAGCCTCGCTGTTGGGCTAGCTCTTTAGCGACATGGTTGGTTAAGCAACGTTATCCATGGTTAGTGCTTGGATGGGTGTCCCAAATTGACCTCATAGGCCAGGTTACTATACACACTACACAAAGTACTAAAAATAGAAACAGTCTATCTCTCACAACATACACGACTAGGAAACGCAATGACACCATTATTTTTAAGGTTATGCTATTAAACGACAAAAACAATTTTTAAATTACTTATTTAATGTTACTATGATAGGCAAATAAATTTAGTGATCCGGATTGCCTTTACAAACTGTGATGACACTCTGTTACCTTTCTATCTTTAATCTTAATTCATGTAACAAGTGAAATACATACATTTCTAAAATCTTGCCTGAATCTTGTAATTATCCGTTAGACTCACTACACACTGTTGTTCAAATGCTTGAGAAATGTCTTATGCTGCCGAGTAACAGATATGTTAGCGTCAATGCACGCGGCCTATCAATGAAACAAGCAAAGCAACCTTGACCTAGAAATAGTTATCTGAAACGGTGTTGATTTCATCTCGTCTGATACACTGTTGTACACCGTTCACCGGAAATAGCCCATCAAAACGCCGAAAACGAAAGTACAATCGCCAACGTCGAGTTCACCCCAGGTAATGTTTCAACTTATTTTTCCATCATAAGTTAATCGATTTCTCCAAACTAAACACTATTGAGAAGCTAAATATGTCTGGTTTTAGAACAGTATTTGCTTTTTTCTGCAAGTTGGGTATTTTTGTGTATTTGGCGATTATTGCTTTTGGACTTATTTTCATTTTTCATAAAATACGACAGTTTATGTTACGATTTTCGATTCATTGCATCCACCGTCACAACAAAAGCAGCAAGACTTCCTTAATTCTAGTAGAAGTATTTTAGAGCACTTTCTCAACGTAATAATATATTTTTCATGGAAAATGGAATACAGTTTACTAACAAATAGGAAACAAATTACTCGGCGAAATAAACTGGCCAGCTTATTTGTAATTTTCGAGTAAACTTCAACGTCCTATCTAAACAAGTAAACATCAGATCGAAACTCACCAAATGAGCTGCAAGAAAGAGGCAGAAAGAACTTAAGTCGATTAAGGCTCATACTTTATAACTTTAAACAATTTAATTGCGAACTTCAAGGAGCTTTAACCCAGACTTTATTATGCAGTATGGCCACGCATTTCTTTACTCAGATTAACCCAGTAAAATTGAAAGGTTTACCAACATTCTCTACAAATCTTTCAATTTCGTTTTAAGTTAAGATCTTAATTAGTCCCACTTGCTGATACATGTTAAAGACAACATAATGTGTTTTATGGGGCAATTAATATTCTGAATACGGTAATGCCATTGAAAACGAGTCATCATAATCAAACTTGTGAAAGATTAAAATGTTTTACCTTGCAATAGTTTATTATGAAATTGGTATTACGTATTAAGTATGTTAATGGTATACTATTTACTCAGTCTGCGAATAGTAACAAAGCGAATGTACAAAAGTTTCTTTTGGGAAATCTTTTGTCGACGATTTAAGGTTTTCAGAAACATAAATTCCGTAATTATTTTAGGAGATTTCATCAAGAACACATAACAGATACAGACATTGTTATATTTTCAAAATGAAATGCTTCTGTTAGGATGTGTACCACGTTTCTTCACAAATAAGTGCTCCTGCATTGTACGAATTAATCAAAGTCACTTCATTCATAAAATGTTTACTCTGTAAACCTCTTTCTTAGTATATCAAGGTCATGCCCCGGACGGAGAGAGGAAATTCCCATTCTTTATCAACAAAGATCTTATTTAAGTTAGCAGTTTGTAATAGTTATTATCAGACCGTAACTTAAACGTCTGTTTTAAAGCCTTGATCGAATTTGGCCTTGCGCAAGCGACCGCAAGGCGATCATCTTAGAAGACAAGTTAAATTTTCAATAGAGGCTTTAGAAGAACAGAACAGAACAGAATAGCCTTTTGTACATTTATCACGTTTTCCTTTTTTTTATAAACGGACACTTAATTCCGTTCATTGACCAACTTCAAAATGTCAGTATTTATTGAATAAACTTTGTACTTTTTATTGGATTAAACATACACGATGTTTATTCAAATGTTCAAAATCATTGTTTAACGGCAGCTAAATTATTATCAACCAGTAAAAGAATAATTTTAAAGATTTGACTTTTAATGAAACCGTGAGGTTATAACATCATAAATACACAGCTCTTAGCAATAAACAAATAAATAATGATATTTCTATGAGTAGGGACAAGCCCAGTGTTCATTTCCCGGGATTCGTTTTAGTTATAAGTACTCGTATTTTATCTTCCCTCTATGTTTTAGTAAATTCTTTCAAAGAATCTGTGAAAGGGAAACATGTTCACATGACTCCGCAGTAACTAAATGCTAGCGATGTGGTTTAAAGCAATGCAACTCAGTTAAAACAAAATTCGACTAATAAATATGTTTTATTACTTATAGGAACAGTATGTTCAGTTATTCACAAATGTTTCACGTTAATGGTAGAATAAAGTAATTTATAATTCAAATAAAACAGAATTACTACTAAAATATATTAATTGTTTGTTACTTTTATAAACCAATTTTTCTCACATTAAAGTTTTGATCACATAGATTGTATTAACACAATGAAGTACACATGTATCTACGTACCAATCATATAGCAAGCCGCTGTCATATTCTGTCGAAATGACATTCGTGGCTTCATCACAATTCAACTATAACATGAATAGCAAGTAACAAATAAGCGTGCACAAAATTACAAAACAGGTGTAAGAGTTACACTAGAAGAATTAAAATTGAGACCGCTCGTTACAATCACAAAATTTTGTAGGAAACATAAATCTACTGAATAAACTACTCGAAGATACATTATTTCTCAACATACTGAGGGTTTTCTTTGTGATGAAATAAGATATAATTCTTTTTTCGGTCAAGATTTTTAACCAAGACTGAAGGAAAGTGGAGTTAAAGTTACAGTAACCACATTTTCTTCTTAAAAACGTATTAAAAGTGCATTGACTAAAATTTATCTACGAAGAGGAAAAAGAGAGAGATAAAAAGCAGTCATTATAATGCTGTCATATAATTTCTCCGATAATAGTACATATAAAAACATATTGACCATTTGTTTTTGTAATGGTCCTGCATGGTCACATTAATATAGTCTTTCTCTATGTCACTTTTCGCTAGCTTATATCTAGAGATAATGGCATGAAAACAGTTAGCAAAATATAACTTTATTCTTGTCCTACGGTTGTCCAAACTTATACCTAGTAATGTCCACACTTCTATCTAAACAAACATCAAAATTCTGACATAAATTGTACACACTTGTATCTAAATAGGATACGTTATGACTGATGCATGGATGTCCCACATTTACATTCCAATAAAAACATCTGAGAGCTTGTTTAAACAATCATGCATCGTTGCCGGGATACGACTCTAGAGCTTCCATGAAAATGTCCTTCTTTGTATTGTCTTCATCCACCATAAACTGTACCAGAGCGTCCCTATATACCTCCAGTGAGATGTTTCCAGAAACCGGATTAAATGCTTGGAAAAACATTTTAATCCACGTTTCATTCTGTATACCAACAGCCTTAAATCCGTTGATAAACATTTCTTCATCGAGCAGACCTTGTCCTGTCTGGTCAAGAATTTTGAACTCATCCACACAGCCTTGTTTCAGTTTCTCTACAAATTTATCTCTGTCAGTTTCAAATTCGTATTTTGTCATTTCGACAAACTCATCCTCTGTTATAGGACCTGCTTTGCCACGAAAGACAAACTGTTCCCATAGCCTGCTTGATGTTTTTAGCACTTCCTCTTTCCTTTCACCATCTAAATGGGCCAGCTTCACAAACTCCTCCCTGTAATAAAAAGAACATAACTATATGTATTTGTTACTTTGTTACGTTTTACGCTGAGAAAGATCTCATTTAGTCGTGCGAGAAGTTTACAGAACAATCGGTCGGAACTCGTTTATTCGTGCGCGTAGTTTGAAGAACCGTCGGTCTGATCTCATTTATTCGTGCTAGTAGTTTATAGAACCATCTGTCGGGTCTCATTTATTCGTGCGAGTAGTTTACAGAATATTCGGTCTAATGTCATTTATTCGTGCGAGAAGTTTACAGAACCATCGGTTGGACCACATTTTTTCGTGCGAGAAGTTTACAGAACCATCAGTCTGGCCTTATTTATTTGTGCAAGAAGTTACAGAATCATCGGTCTGATCTCATTTATTCCTGCGAGTAGTTTACAGAACCATTGGTTTGATCTCATTTATTCGTGCAAGAAGTTTACAGAACCATCGGTCTAAGGAAACGGCAGACCAAGCTTGTTTTTTTTTTGTTTTGGGTTTAACGCCAATTTCAACTCTAGGTTATATCTCGGTGGTCAGTCCACCTAACCGGTTTTCCTGGATAACTAACAAGTAATTACCAATTTCTCCGCAAGTGACTGACTACTTTCCCACATGATCTACTCTGAGTCAGCGGTGAGAGACAAATGAACATTAGACAATGTCTGAAATCAATTGTCACGGAGAAATTTTGCCCTGCCCAGGGGTCGAACCAGCGACCCACGGATTACTAATCAAGTGCCCTACCTATTGAGCTAAATGGGCGGGCATCAGACCAAGCTACTTACACTATAGACATTTGAAGGCGTTTCGTTAACATTACTGATACGACAACCTAAATTCGAATGCTTATAAATTTTCAATGTCCTGTAAACCTTCAAGTTTGTTGCATATGCAGTTAGAATATCTGTAAAAATAATAAGACATCTTGTTTTCGATGATCTAAAACAACAAAATTCACGTGTTACTAGACTGACTAACGGTGAAACGAAAAGGAAACAATTATAATCCTACTGCTGTGTTTCGAAAATAATCCAAAATGCCATACTTCTGAAGACATACGCTCTATGCCTATTTTACTGCTCATTGTAGCAGACAATAAAATGGCGACAAGTTTCGCAAGAAAAAGGATCTGTAGCAGGGCTCAAACATTTTACCATTATCAAATTGGATTCAAAGCGGAGTATAAATCATCACAATTACCATTCAAGAGCGTTTTTCCTATTATGCATTAAACGTGCATCAAATTAAATGAGGGAACACGTTTTACAATTGACAAGATTATAAACAAGCTCCGAAAAACATGTGTTTTATGTCAAGTTTAACTTTTGATAATCAACCACAGTGGATAAGGAAATTTAACACAAACAGTAAAACTTAAGTACTTTGAGTACTTTGTACTTAAGAAATTATCAAAAACAGGGCACTGCCTCTAGATACGATCAACTCATTGCATTAAGCAGTTACTGAATAATTCAATTTACACGATTTGTAACTAAATTTTGATTAATCTCGTAATGCTCATTTCAATTCCGATGAAAACCCGTGAGAAAAGAATTTTAAGTGTAAAAACATTCACTACAACCGATAGGTAAGACAACGAGTTGAAATCACACTTACCGAAAAGTTATTCAAGATGGGAGAAATTCAAATGAATAAAATTGTCAGTACTAAATCAGTACTAAACCTTTAAAGTTAAAAAGACAATAATGTACATATAAATGAAAGTCACTTAGTCATAAAGTAATTATCAAATTACTAGTTACTACAAAACATGAATTACTCTTCTCGTTTTTCGTCTTCTCTTGTAACCATTCCTGTGTTCTTTGCATCCAGGAATTTAAACCACAATCTCCATTTCTTGGTCAAATACTCACTGGCCATTTTCAATCTCTGAAATAAAAGATAAGTGAAAATTATAAAATAGAACCAAGTTGTTTTCATCACGATTATAAAGGTAATTATGATAAACGAGAAAGTAGAAAAATACCTAATTTATAATCATCGACAACAACAACAACAACCAAATCAATTTTGTTAGTGAAAACGGAGTCAATAATATGAACATCATCATCATCAACATCACAATCATCACCACCATCAAATCATCTAAAACATCATCACTGTCACTAAAATTAAAGACCATATTAATGATAATGAGACGACGATAATGATAATGATGATAGTAATGATGATAGTAATAAGAAGAAAAAGAAAAAAGATGTATGTCTATAACGATAAAAGGACAACCATTATACTTACCCCACAACAGTAGTCATAACAGCAGTAACAACAACAACAACAATCGTTATAATTTACATCATCATATCATTAACGTGTAAGGTAATTCATAATTGGTTCTTTTAATAATAACACATATCTCAATTATCACATGGGATTTCCTTAACAGTAACCTAGCAGCATTTAATGAAAGAAAGTATAGACAAACGTGTGATTTCAATTAGATCTTTATCAAATGTGTCAAAGAATACAAGGCAGCATGCATGTACTTTTAATACTTACTGTGAAAATAAAACTTCTTAAAAATTAAATTAATGTTCGGCATGCTTTTGAATACATCAATATATTTGATGTTAAATCTTCTACATTGAAGTTTTTCCATTAAACCATTCACGAACGTCCCAATTCGATATTCTCAATTGATATGCATTGATATAGCCATTTTCGTTAAAGTTAAACTAGAAAGTTAAATTAGACACAGCTATTAGAATGGTAAAGAATAAAAGAAACCGCTGAAACAATGAAAATGAAATAGCCGAAGTAGTGCATTTTCCCGAAATAACTGTACAATCCATCATGAAAGCTCGTTTACAGAAGATTTGAATTATGTCTGAATCACAGTCTGTTTCGTTCTTAGCTACATCGCCCATTGAACTGTATTTAAATCAAAACATTAACGTATTCTGATAATAATATCAGCGTTCTTTCTATACTGTGCTGTATTACTTCATTCTTCAGTGATAAACAAGCTCTTACTTTAGGCGTAATGCAGCAATATCCGATAATAAACAAATTCAGTAAAATGTTTTAATGATTGTACAGTAGAAATAGGTTACGTGAACTATTTTTCACAAATTAATCATGTTCTTACTGCAACAAAAAAAAACTATAAACTGAGCGCTACAAACCGCGAAACAAGATAGAGCAAAAGTACATACCTCCTTACTGCAGCATCGATTTTTTCAGAATGGAAAAAAAACGTCCTTGTCTGAATTCGAGAGAAGCTAGCGAATTTAGGTCAGTCAATGTAAGTTTTGCAAACATTCATAGGACGCACGTTTGTATTGGAAAAAAAATCTCCGCGTTAGCATGTACGAATTTTCGTCCCCGATACGCTTTGTTGAGTAAATATACCAGTTATCATGTTCGTTTTACGGTACAGTTGATATGAAAAGCTTATGTTCACTTTATATCTTGCAAGTAACACATATGTAAAATATAAATTTGTAGTAAGGACGTTCTTCCGAGTGTTCCGTAGTTGATAGTAATTTTGTTTAAGAAATAAGAGGTGCTATTTAAAAAAAGAAATAGTCGCCACTCAGCAGAATGTAGCAAACTTCAGTCAATGTCAGATAAAACAAGACTAGACGGTGAACGTGAATTTTTTATTGACTATCAAAGAAAACCAGAATACTAGTATGTTTTTATTAACATAAATAATTATTCGAATTTACTGTATATTTACACGCTGTCTATGTCAAACAAACTAGTTTTATTCGTAAATTTAATATAATGGCACGTTGCACTTGACAACTTTATTCAGTTCATACAAATAAAATGTTTGTTTGCTTGTTTGTTTTTTTTCTTTTTTGCGGTGGGGGGGGGGGGCGTTTATTACCAATATAGGCACATTTTCATAATCTCTGTCTGAACTGTCCGCTTTCTATCGGTATCTAACATTAAAGATCGCTGTAGCAGGTAGAAGTATATTTTGGAAACAGTAAATTCAGCTTTGCGTGTGTTTATAACCAATACAGGTTGACAGAAAATTCATATGATAATTCAGAATTTAACGACTTTTATATAAGAATTACAAAGTAAAAACTTCTCTCAAAATACCGTTCACCTCTTATTATACCGTTTGGTGCTTCCTGATTTATGCTTGAAATTGATTGATTAAATCTGTTTACAGTTTTGTCTGATTTCGTCTTAATTGCAAGCTAAAAAATCACAACATTTTTTTTTTAACTGAATAGGCAGTAAGTACTTCTTGAAGTTCTATCGTCCGTAGATTTTCTATACTACAGACCTGGATATTCCTTTAGAATTTCAAAGATAATATCCTTCTTTGAGCTATCCTCACTGACCAAGAATTGAACCCAAGCATTTATCATATGTTCAAAAGGAACTTTTCCATCCACTGGGTTGTAGGCTTGGAAAAACTTCTTATTCCAATCGTCGTTTTGGAATCCTGCACCTTTATAGATGTTTAAGAACGATTCCTCCGCTATTGACCCTTCTCCATTTTGATCTATGGCCTTAAATTCTTCAATGCAAAGATTTCTTGCATTCTCCTCAAACTTGACCTTGTCCTTCTTGAAATCTTCGTTTGTCATGTCAATGAACTCTTGTTCTGTTACCGGTCCTTTCTTACCATGGAAAACAAATTGATTCCAAATTTTTCTGGATACTTCTATAACCTCTTTCTTGCGTTCTCCTTCAAGACTGCTTAGTTTTACAAAGGTTTCCCTGAAAAATTAAAACATGACTTCTTATCAGAGTCCATTATATACGTTTATTAAAACTTGAAGACAGAAAATAACTTAAAGCATTTTTTTCCTAATTACTCGCTCCAACTTTAGTTTAAAATTATTTATTATACATTGATTAGGAAGCAAGTTCTTGCAACTTATATCAATCTCTCTCGAAGGCTGCTTCCTGGGTTTAAACCAGTTCTCGTACCGAATGTGAGGAATGCAGAAAGTCACTGTACACTCTCACCCCTGACAGGATTCGAACCAGCGACCTCCGGATCGGGAGTCCGGTGCTTTAACCCCTCAACCACAACTCCTCCTAATTACTTACTCCTCATTTTTTTCGTCTTCTTTCGAAAGTTGTCCCTTGTGCTGCTTATCCATACATTTGAACCAAAGCCTCCATTTCATTATCAGATAATCATTAGCCATTGTTTTTATCTGAAAATAGAAATGAAGATTTTTGTTTTAACATCAAACTTAATTTGATTCTTCACTGTATAATGTTACAATGAATATATAATATCATTTAGTATAAATCGAAAAAGCTGAAACAGCAAGGCCAATGAAGGAATTAAGGTAATTTCGCAAACTGCAAAAGAAAAAAAAGAATCATCATTACTGATTCGTTATTTTGTCATATGTAGAGAGAACGAACGGGAGACTAGTGCGTAGGAACGCCTTTTTATGCAAGGTGAAACTACTTTGTTAAAATTAATATCAATAAACCGAAAATTATTACGATAATGTTGATTTTTATCAAACATTATAATATTATGTATGATATTTTCATACCAATGAAATATTTCATCATTGTTTCAGATTGATACCTTGGTTATATTTTTTTAATATTTTCCATTCAGTGAAACGACATAAAAAAGAACTAGTCGTGACAAACAAACTGTCCCCAACATTGCTATAACTTTGACAATATCTCAAAAAGTCAGCGCTCTACCTGTGGAAGATAAAAAGGTTTGTATTACTATAAACGTGTCAACAGTATAAAGTTCAAACGAATAATTTACAAATTTTGTAAATAATATACTCTCGTAGAAAATTGGCTACGGAACCCCTTATGAAAAATAAAATCCACTATTATCTAAAGTGATCTGATCAAGAACACATAAAAATTCCACAGAACGACTGATTTTCCATATTATTGCCTTCAGAAGCTTTATGTGCTTTAAACCCAGAACGGATTGACGTGCACATTTGGCCTAACCTTTCAGTTCTAGTTAGCTCGGGAATCAGTCGGGATCGAATAAAGCAAAACAGAACTAAAGACTACTACGTGCTTCTATAGCTTGTCTTCATTAAACAGACTGTGCTCATACTTTCTGGCAAAATACGACAAAAGATCAGCAAAATTTAGTGCAACATTATTTACCCGCTTTTCGTTCAAATGTGATTCTTTATTACTTCTTGAATTAATGCGTCAAGATTTTCCGGACAAACAGACTGATGGCGGGTAATCTTGTTATCTCCTCAGCGATTGAAGACTTATGAATATATTTAGGAAACACTTATCTCTTCTTTTGATCACAAGGTAAACAACAAAAGTAATGAGCCAACAATCCGTATTCCAAGCTTTGCTAGCAGTAATATAAAATACCAGTGCTGTGCTTCAATTTGTTGCTTTCCGCGTTGTAAGAATGGACGAAACGGAAGTAGCTGCATTCTTTAACCTTTTTCAATATGTAATATTCTTCTTAATCACACCCTTTACCAACTAATATCTTGACTTAAAATTGACTTAAAATGTGACTGTTTAGTGAAAACACGGGTCTTAAAGGATAGGTATTGTGTATTCTGTTGCTTATGTTAGTATAAATTTGTTGTGATTGAAGGATTGGAAGAATGACAAGAAAAGTGGTCTTTATTTCCTACGAGGCTTTATTTTACCATGCACTACACTTATAAATCAAAGCACTGAAAGTACTGATGGAGGCGAAGAATGAACACAATGAGAAGTTTCAAAAGTAAAAAATCCTTTGCAAAATGTTGGAAATTGTCTGATCGTGTTTCAGTCCTTTGACTTTAATTATACCGTCACTTTTTTTGAAACATCAGTATCTTGAAAACCTTGAAGATACAGAACTGAAACTTTGCAGACGTAGTAGTTGGTAGGACGCACATAACTCTCTATTACATTTTCTAGTTATTGTCCGTTTTAGGATCTGACTTAAATAACAGCATTTAAACGTTTCACCAGTGCAAGTGACATATTTTACCGGTACTAGGGAAACAAGATTTTTCATTTACAAAAATATGTCTCTGAACTTAGGAACAGCATTTTGCACCCATTTTTACATTCAGTACCATCACCAGTGCAAAGCAAAAAAAACTAATGTAATGGGCTCATTATTACTACGGAGGTAAAACAATTTTTTTCATGTTAAAAACCTTACCAACACACAATGTAATTTTGCCTTCATAGTAATCAGCAGGAAGAGATTTAAAAACAGACAAGAACACGAGGTCAATATAACATTCACTCTAGAATATAAAATAAATGAGATCAGACTAGTATATACCAGTGGTTTTATGCATAGGAACAAAGCAGAACTGTAAAAGACAACATAAGTTCCACTCACATACATTCTTCAAACAAAGGCAAAGGCATTTATTTCACTTTTTTAGGTAAACCTTTTTATTAAAAATCTTAATGTCATTCAACAACTGTGCATAAAGGCTACTGAGAGACTGGGGATTCGAGGCATCGCCAAAATTAAATGTTAACTAAGACTATTTGTTTGAGGTTAATTTATTTCTGGATGATTGCTATTTAAGGAATTCAGTTCTTCTCTGAAACTTTAAATTAGTCTAGTGCACAGTAAAATGTAAATAAACCTTGTACTTATATTTCCAAATCAAGTCCTTATTCAAACGATAAACTGACGACACTTTGCATCATATAATAGAAAAAAAAAGAAGTTCACGACAACAAAATGAAATAAAAACAAAATTAATAGAAAAGATTTTTTTCTATAACTAAGTTACAGTTTTTCTAAATCTGAGCATCATTTTTTCTGTGATATACTTATTCTATCATGTTTATGCACCTTCATAAACAAGAAGTTTTCATTAATTATTCATCTATTAATGCACTTGTCTTCCTATTGTATAATGTTCTTGTGATTTTGGAGACTAGATTTCCAAGTTTCAACAATTTTAACTCCTAAAATTTCACTGCCTTGCTTTTCGATCTCCAAATGAACTGATCCATGTTCTGCAAACCACAGTGGCAGGGTCATCACCAAGAGCAAAGAAGAGAACATCTGCTGGCAATACCATGACAATGTATCTTGCAGTAATAACTCTGCCTTGCTGTCTTCCATACTGACCGCAACTACATGCAGTTCCTCAAATGTTAAGCCTGTTTCACAATTCTAAAAATTATGAAAAAAAAACTAGTGAACAGGCATAATTACACAACGTTAAGTCAAAATATCAAAAGATGTATTCACTGAAAATCTAATTGGAAATACAAGGGCGATCAGTGATCACATGTGTCGCCTGATGATAGCCAATTAAGCAGTTGCATTGAGAGGTGATTGGACAGATTGTTGGCTAAAACGAGATTTTTTATTCAAGGGCCATAACTCAGCCAAAAAATCTTTTAACCGGAAAACCTGTTAAACAAGCCCAAGTACTTGAGGTACCGATCAATCCTGTAACATTGCATTCAAATTGCTTTAGGAGTATAAGAGAAGTAGTGCAGACAAAGTTTGAAAATAAAAATCATTAAAGGGCCATTACTCTGACAAAAATCATTGAATTGGAAAATGCCGATGATTTGCACAACTTAACTTGGTACTGAACATTCTTGTAAAGTTTGGATGAAATTGCACCAGTGCTTTCTGAGGAGTAGTCTGGACAAGTCTGTGACAGATGGACGGACGGACAGACAGACAATGGAGAAGTGATCCCTGCATGTAACGGCTACTTTGTAACATGTCGCAGCTACTGTGAAGCAGGCAACACAAAATCATTTACGGGCCAAAACACCTTTTTTTAATCAAGGGCCATAACTCAGCCAAAAATCATTCAACTAAAAAACCCGTTAGATACGCACAAGTACTTGAGGTACTGATCAGACTTGTAACATTTCATTCAAACTGCATTAGTAGTATAAGAGAAGTTAAAAAAATCATTAAAGGGCCATAACTCTAACAAAAATCACTGAACTGGAAAATGCCGAAGATATGCACAACTAGACTTGGTACTGATCATTCCTGTAAAGTTTGGATGAAATTGCACCAGTAGTTTCTGAGGAGTAGTCCGGACAAGTTTTGTGACGGATGTACAGACGGACGATAGAGAAGTGATCCCTTTATGTCGCGGGTACTTTGTAGCAGGTGACACAAAAAAGCATTGCAGTAAAATACAAGATAATTGTGAAATTAATTTAGATAGGTAATAATTATAAGCAAACAATTCTGCATAGAATTGTATTCAAACTTCACAGAAATATTGTTCAAATATATTTTTATTGTAGTTTTCTCACTAATAAATCATCACCTTTGTTACTTCCACAAAATCCCAAGTGGCATCACATGTTGAATCCCACTAGAGTGTGATCATTGCCTTCCAAGATCCATCTTAATGTGTAACTGTTTTACTGAAACATCTTTTCCTTTGACCTTAAACATTCCCTGGTTGTCTTCCTGCAGGATGAAATAATCAGTACAAAATATCTGAACTACACACTGGTTCAAACTTGTTCAAACATAATGACCTATATTAGGCAACCTACTACACATAACTTCCATTAAGGAAGTCTAATTTCATTATTTTTTAGTTTTATGTACATTTTAAACAAATTTTCAGCCTTATCTAGCACAGGCAGGTGGTTTATCTATCAGACAATGATCATTTCATAAATGTGCCAGTACTCCACTCCCGATCTCTTTGAGAATCTGCAGCCTTTATTACATATAGCTGGGCTCAAACCAACTACCCTTTTTATTAGTAAAAAGGTTTAGTTATTGCAAGTCAGTGATTCTAACCAACTGCCCTGAAGTAAAACCAAGACAAAGGTTTAATGCAAAAGATAAAAAATATTACAATAAAACATCTCTAGCATTTTTTTACAGAATGTTTGTTTTTTATTATGATATCTATCAATATAAGGATGTATGATAACTATGGAATTAGAATAAAGACATGTTAAACATGAGAAATCTTATAAATTTGTTTTGTTTAATCTTACATAACTGTGTGACAACTCACCTCTATAATCATACCCTACACACAGACCCTTTGTTTAACCACAGGTCAGTGAATTCCAACATGCAGAGCAGGAGCAAGGGAGGGGTACTTCCGTAGAGACGTTATCACAGTTAACTCTGTGCTCCTCTGTCGTTATCATATTATTTGTGATAAACACTTTTGTTGCTTGTGTTGCAACAAGGTAGGCTGGTTTGTCATCCCTCTTCAAAATTACCTCCCCCAAAACAACAGTTTCCTCCTTTTGGCTGGTGGTTTACCTGTCACACCATGATTATTTAAAAAGTCACTTTACTGCATACGCCTCCATCACATGACCGTGCAGTCTATCACTACCATTAGGGCCCTTGTAGTGAGTGGCTTGTGCAAGTGCCATAACTTGTACTGGCATCCCATACTGTCCACTTTCTTTGTTTACTATCTTTAGAATGATGCCCATCTGGAACAAGAGTAAAAATGATAAATAATAGTAATGTTCTATAATTTCTGAGTCAATTTGTTCTTTATTAATCTTTGGGGTTCAAAGGTTAGGAATATCAGGTTGTTTCAGCTGCACAGTAAGCACATACTTACTGTTACCATAATAAGGGTAAACAAAAAAAGCCAAATAATACAAGGTAAAAGTGGAATGAAACTGGTGATTTGGTGACCACCAACCATGTCACATACCATCACAAGTGTTTACAGTACTTTATCTTAAAGAGTCAACCTTGTCAAATCATTTCGCGGTTTAGTTCCTCAATTTCTTTGACCTATTCTTGCAAAGAAAACAAATAGACATTTTGTCCCATTTCTCAATGTCACAAATTTTGAGATAACAATTGATTAACATAATTATACAAAAAAAACCCCAGAAAACACGTGATAATTTCAAAGATGGTTTCAATTTAAAAAGCAATAACTTATCCTATGCAGGAAAAAATGCTTCTTTTATGGTAATAAAAATAATAGTAATAAAGAATAATTAAAAATTTCCATTATCTTTACTGCCCATATTAAAATATATGAGCCGACAGAAAGGAAATGTAAACAAAAAATACTTATACAAAATAAAAATAATAGTATATAGCCAACATGAGGGGGCGTGGCTCAGTTGTAGAGCGTTCGCTTTGCATGTAAAAGGCCCCGGGTTCGATCCCCGGCATCTCCATTTGTTTTTTTGTGTGACAGGACAACCATTTAGGAGAATTTGTCAAAAGGCAAAAGAGTAAGAAGTAAATAAATGTTCTTTCACCCTTGAAATGAGCCAGAAAACAACAAAATGAGCCTTTCACAGATCCACCATGCCTTTGGAACAGCCGAACAGCTGTTCTAAATATAATTCGGACGTTGTATTGTTATTGGTACTGGTACTAGAACCTACATTCAGAATCTTGCTTGGTTAATCTCAAAGTAAATGATGCTTACTGAACATATTAAGATAAAAGATTTTTCTTTTTTCGAATAACACAGAACAATTCTAAATTCTCGTGTTATTTAATCGCTTTACTCACGGCGAAAAGAAAAAAAACAACAAGAAGAATAATCACTATGTGTTTTGAAAATAAACTTCGAATGTCTATATTTTCTATTTCTATTTTACCTGGGGCGGGGCCATTTTTGACCCAGAGGCCATGATTTGAACAAACTTGGTAGAGGTCCACTAGACAATGCTACATACCAAATATCTTAACTTTAGGCCTTCTTGTTTCTGACAAAAAGATTTTCAAGTTTTCGCTATATAACTCTTTGTAAAATCAACTGACCTCTGGGGTGGGGGTCAGTTTTGACCCCAGGGACATAATTTGAACAAACTTGGTAGAGGTCCAATAGATGATGCTTCATACCAAATATCAAAGATCCAGGCCTTGTGGTTTCGGAGAAGAAGATTTTTAAATATCTAACTTATAAAATCTATTTCTAGCTCCAGTGAACCGGAAATGCAATGGACCAGAACCATTTGAACAAACTTGGTTGAGCTTCATGCAAGGAACATCCCAGGCAAGTTTCAATAAATTTGCCCCATTGGTTTCACAGGAGATGTCGTTTGAATGAAAAGTTGACGACGGACGGACGACATACAAAGACCGATCAGAAAAGCTCACCCTGAGCTAAAAAGCTTAGAACAATTCATGTACCTTCTTTCTTGCAGTATGGGTACACACTACTGGTAACCCTGCAATATTTAGGAATGGTCACCTTTACTAGCAAGTCTGTTACTCTTGTTGAAATAAGTGTGTGTCATCTGCATCAATACTGATTTGATCACTGCAAATGTAAATAACTGTTTAACACTAGAATGAAATACAAGAGCAGCTAAGAAATCTATGACATACTGGGATCCTTTTCCTCTCAACAGATTATAACGATTTAAAATGGACTGATGGTGAAACGCTTTTAAAAAAGCAGCTTTGAAACTTGTTATGGACGACAATGTCTACAAATAAATGTGTCACTAAGTTACTGGTGAAAAAAGCTAAGCATTAGCAATGTCCATATGACCAGAAAAAGTAAATGACCCAAAAAAGAGTAAAATGCCCATATGCACTTAATTTTACAGCTGATAATAAGTGTCATTTCTGTGTATGTTATTCAGTAAAAGCACATACCGTATACGATTATGAAATGTGACAAACAAATGCTTTACAGTAATAATCCAATATGGCCGACTTTTGTTTACACATTTTGGTGTGCAACTATTACCAAATGCGTATTAAAACCTCAAGAAATTCATACATCTTACAGATTTTCCTCTTTTTTGTAGATTGTTTAAGCATTATTTGTTTAACTATAGAGAACACATGTCTCCGTGTGATTATTAATGTCACTGAAATTTCTGTTTCTAAAACAGTTATACTGCAGTAGGGCTTTCCAGAAAGCTGAAAACGAAAATAGGTCATTGGATCAAAAAAGATACAGCCCGAAAAACATTTGAAATTTACCATTTCCTGTGACAGATTTACTGGAAAATAATATGTTTAATATATTATCAGTAGGAAAGACTAGAGGAAATATTTTTAATTCATTGAAAACAAAGACATAGTATCTTAATCTATCGAGAACACATCTCTCCAGGATATGTAAATAATTGTGTCGTAAGCATTCAAGCATAATACATGATGTAAGAATAATCGTTTCATCCACGAAACTACATTGTTTGTTCATAAATATCATGTGCATGTTTCTAACAAACCATATTCTTTTTCAAAATAAGCATGTACATGAAAAAGCTATAATATAACTCTTACCAATTTGCTTCACGACTTCGTCAAAGATGGCGGCTTATAAATTGAATAGGGCACGCTGCGAAGAACGATAATTAAGGAACGACAACTGCATGTTTTTAACAAGAGGGCCAATGGCCCTAAAGCGCTCACCTGGTTTCAAAGATGAAAGACATTTTTATGAATGTAATGATGCATATCACAGAAATGGACCAATGCAATTTCATTGCCATAGCTCCAAAAACAAAAAGTAGTTCAAATTATAGGTCATGAGACGACATTTTTGAAATCGGAACGAAAAGCTGTACACACAGTCCAAATTTCATTGCCATAGCTTTTAAACAAAAAAGTAGGTCAGTAGGTCAAAATATAGGTCATGATTGACTTTTTTGAAATCAGACCAAAAAACTGTGCACATAGTCCAAATTTCATTGCCATAGCTCCCAAAACAAAAGTAGGTCAAAAGGTCAAATATATAGGTCATGCCATGACATTTTTGAAATCGAAACGAAAACTGTGCACATGGTCTAAATTTCATTGCTGTAGGTAAAAAACAAAAAAGTAGGTCAGTAGGTCAAAAATAAAGGTAAAGAAATAATGTTTTTGAAATCATCTTGAAAAACTGTACAAATGGTTTTAATTTTATTGCCATAGCGAAAAACTTAAAAGATGTGAAAAAAAAAATTTGAAAGGGTGGGGGGGGTGAGTGACCCCCAGGGGAGGGGGATGACCCCACTGTGGTCACAGTGCATACTACCAGATATCTAAGCTCCCAGGCCTTGCAGTTTGTACCAAGAAGATTTTTAAAGTCTTTTGCTATATAACTCTACGTAAAACATGTGACCCCTTGGGCGGGGCCAGTTTTGACCCAGGGGCCATGATTTGAACAATCTTGGTAGAGGTCTACTAGACAATGCTCAACACCAAATATCAAAGCTCCAGGCCTTGTAGTTTCTTACAAGAAGATTTTTAAAGTTTTCCCAATATAACTCTATGTAAATCAAGTAAGCCCTGGGCGGGGTCAGTTCTGACCCCGGGGTCATAATTTGAACAACCTTTGTAGAGGTCCACTACATGATGCCTCATACCAAATATCTAAGCTCCAGGCCTTGCAGTTTATGACAAGAAGATTTTAAAGAATTTACTATATAACTCTATGTAAAATATGTGACCCCTTGGGCAGGGCCAATTTTGACCCAGGGGCCATGATTTGAACAATCTTGGTAGAGGTCTACTAGACAATGCTCAACACCAAATATCAAAGCTCCAGGCCTTGTAGTTTCTTACAAGAAGATTTTTAAAGTTTTCCCAATATAACTCTATGTAAATCAAGTAAGCCCTGGGCGGGGTCAGTTCTGACCCCGGGGTCATAATTTGAACAACCTTTGTAGAGGTCCACTACATGATGCCTCATACCAAATATCTAAGCTCCAGGCCTTGCAGTTTATGACAAGAAGATTTTAAAGAATTTACTATATAACTCTATGTAAAATATGTGACCCCTTGGGCAGGGCCAATTTTGACCCAGGGGCCATGATTTGAACAAACCTGGTAGAGGTCTACTAGACAATGCTACACACCAAATATCTAAGCTCTATTTCTTACGGTTTCAGACAAGAAGATTTTTAAAGTTTTTCCGATATAACTCTATGTAAAACAAGTGACCCCTGGGGCGGGGCCATTTTTGACCCAGAGGCAATGATTTGAACAAACTTGGTAAAAGTCAACTAGGCAATGCAACACACCAAATATCTAAGCTCTATGCTTTACGGTTTCTGACAAGAAGATTTTTAAAGTTTTTCTTATATAACTCTCTGTAAAACAAGTGACCCCTGGGGCGGGGCCATTTTTGACCCAGAGGCAATGATTTGAACAAACTTGGTAGAGGTCCACTAGATGATGTTTTATCCAAAATATCAAAGCCCCAGGCCTTGTGGTTTCTGAGAAAAAGATTTTTAAAGATCCAACTTTTAAAAACTGTTTTTAGCTCTTGTGACCCAGAAATGCAATGAACCGGAACCATTTGAACAAACTTGGTAGAGCTTCATGCAAGGAACATTCTAGGCAAGTTTTATCAAAGTTTGCCCAGTGGTTTCAGAGAAGATGTCGTTTGAATGAATTGTGGACGACGGACGGACGGACGCCGGACAATCAGGAATCCAAAAGCTCACATGAGCATGCTCAGGTGAGCTAAAAAACAGACTGTGTCTAAAACTTTTCGTAACCACTGAACAATAGTTGCACTGATGTTAGGACACATTCTACTTGTTACATCATTACATCACCCCATAGGTCTTTTCTAACACCGGATTAAATATAGCGGACCGGCCCCCTCACCTTAAATACATGGTAAAACTCCATCCTGCGGGGACAGTAAGTTACTTAGCCTAAAAATCTTCTCTAAACTCATTTCACACATTGTAAATTGCAAAAGGAAAGCATTCAGCATAATATATTTTTTCATAGGCATCGTATGACTGTAAGCCTCCCTCCTTGGCCAGCACCACAAGAAATAGGTGGAGGTGCTGTTATCCCATGCACGTATCTTGTAAGACATGATTATAAACAGCAGGCTATAGATGTTTTTAAGAGGCATTGATGTACATGACTGTTTGGTGTGGGTGGGAACGGGGGTTATAAGGCTAGTATTTAAAGTACATTACTAAGACTGACACTGAGTTGCGTAACGTTGTCATGTTGCACTAAATAAAGAATAAATGCAGTGGTTTTTAAACGTGACTTTTATTAATTTCCAGTTGCAGTGGTTCTACCATATCGAGGGTTGAACGGAAAACTGTCGTAAGTCACATTTACAAAATTTTACAGCAGGAGCAAACAATTTTTTGCTTTGCTTCCTAATTAATTTTCCATAGTTTTTTGTCACAAACAGGCATCAATTATTCTTATTTTACAACTGTTACACTGACATGTACAAACAAGAGGGCCATGATGGCCCTAGATCGCTCACCTGAGTATTTTGGCTGTAGGTTTGCTGTTAAGCAGTATTTCATGTTTTAATTGAAAATATGTAAGTAATGTAAATATAAATATGTAAACATGTAAAATATCAGTCAATAAATACAGGCTCTATGACAGAAAGGAGAAATATCTATCATAAGCTATGGTGACCTTCACCTTAACCCAGTGACCTCAAACCCCACCCACGGAATATAGGATCCATGCAGAGAAATATTTGCTGTAGCTTTTAAATAAAAAGTAGGTCAAAATATAGGTCATGCGATGACATTTTTGAAATCGGAACAAAAAACTAAACACATGTCCAAATTTCATTGCCAAAGCTTCAAAAACAAAAAGTAGGTCAGTAGGACAAATGTATAGGTCATGCGATGACATTTTTGAAATCGAAACGAAAAACTGTGCACATGGTCCAAATTTCATTGCTGTAGCTAAAAAACAAAAAAGTAGGTCAGTAGGTCAAAAATATAGGTCATGCGATGACATTTTTGAAATCGGAACAAAAAACTGTACACATGGTCTGAATTTCATTGCCATAGCTCCAAAAAACAAAACGTAGGTCAGTAGGTCAAAAATATAGGTCATGCGATGACATTTTGAAATTGAAACGAAATACTGTGCACATGGTCCAAATTTCATTGCTGTAGCTAAAAAACAAAAAAGTAGGTCAGTAGGTCAAAAATAAAGGTCATGCGATGTCATTTTTGAAATCAGAACAAAAAACTATACACATGGTCCAAATTTCATTGCCACAGCTCCAAAAACATAAAGTAGGTCAGTAGGTCAAAAATATAGGTCATGCGATGACATTTTTTTGAAATCGGAACATAAAACTGTAAACTTGGTCCAAATTTCATTGTTGTAGCTAAAAAAACAAAAAAGTAGGTCAGTGGGTCAAAAATATAGGTCATGCAATGACATTTTTGAAATCGGAACAAAAACCTGTACACATGGTCCAAATTTCATTGCCATAGTTTCAAAAACAAAAAAGGAGTTCAGTACGTCAAAAATATAGGTCATGCGATGACATTTTTGAAATCGAAACGAAAAACAGTGCACATGGTCCAAATTTCATTGCTGTAGCTAAAAAACAAAAAATGTAGGTCAGTAGGTCAAAAATATAGGTCATGCGATGATATTTTTGAAATCAGAACAAAAAACTATACACATGGTCCAAATTTCATTGCCATAGCTCCAAAAACAAAAAGCAGGTCAAAAGGTAAAAAATATAGGTCATGCGATGACATTTTTGAAATCGGAATAAAAAAAGTGTACACATGGTCCAAATTTCATTGCTGTAGCTAAAAAACAAAAAACAAGGTCAGTAGGTCAAAAATATAGGTCATGCCATGACATTTTTGAAATCAGAACAAAAAACTGTATACATGGTCAAAATTCCATTGCCATAGCTCCAAAAACAAAAAGTAGGTCAATAGGTCAAAAGTAAAGGTCATGCGATGACATTTTTAAAATCAAGACGAAAAACTGTGCACACGGTCCAAATTTCATTGCTGCAGCTAAAAAAAAGTAGGTCAGTAGGTCAAGGTGTGGGGGAGTGGCCCCCACGGGAGGGGGGATGACCCCACCGTGGTCACGGTGCATACTACCATATACCTAAGCTTGAGGCCTTGCAGTTTGTGACAAGAAGATTTTAAAAGTGTTTTGTTATATAACTCTATGTAAAACATGTGACCTCTTGGGCGGGGCCAGTTTTGATCCAAGGGCCATGATTTGAACAATCTTGGTAGAGGTCTACTAGACAATGCTACACACCAAATATCTAAGCTCCATGCCTTGCGGTTTCTGACAAGAAGATTTTTAAAGTTTTCCCAATATAACTCTATGCACAGGAGTTTGAAATTCTATCAATAAACAAGAGATATTGTAAAATTTTATGTCCTCTACATAATAAAAAAACACCAGGAATGCAACGCCTTTTCCCGACCCAATACACGTCGGACCGAATTATACGAACGGAACACACAGTGGTAACAACCTAGCGAGCCTCCTCGATAAAGAACACTTTAAGCTACCTATAACGACCGATGATATTCTTTAAAACGCCATTCTTAAAGAATTATTTAACAAATTACACTCATTTCCTGATTTTTAAACTTGTCGCCGTAGCCATTCGCTGACGTCACGCCAATCTCAGCAACGGAGTAAATATTAAATTATTTCATTTTGAGATAAAAATTGTTGTTTTATTTCATTTGTTTTTAAATAAATTTATAATTAAGGCTATATTAAACATTTGGTAAATTTCGGTTCTAATAATTAAATACTAAAATAAACAAACTGTAAAAACCCAATAGGGGACGTCACTCTCACATATGCCATGTTGATTGTTTTATAATCATGCGGTAGAAAGGAACGGCGGTACGGTACTTATTACTATTTTCATTTACTCCGGTGCTGAGATTGGTGTGACGTCAGCGAATGGCTACGGCGACAAGTTTAAAAAGCAAGAAATGAGCGTAATTTGTTAAATAATTCTTTAAGAATGGCGTGTTAAAGAATACCATCGGTCGTTATAGGTAGCTTAAAGTGTTCTTTATCGAGGAGGCTCGCTAGGTTGTTACCACTGTGTGTTCCGTTCGTATAATTCGGTCCGACGTGTATTGGGTCGGGAAAAGGCGTTGCATTCCTGGTGTTTTTTTATTATGTAGAGGACATAAAATTTTACAATATCTCTTGTTTATTGATAGAATTTCAAACTCCTGTGCTCTATGTAAATCAAATTAGCCCTGGGCGGGGCCAGTTCTGACCCAAGGGTCATAATTTGAACAAGCTTTGTAGAGGTCCAGTAGATGATGCCTCATACCAAATATCTAAGCTCCAGGCCTTGTGGTTTCAGACAAGAAGATTTTTTAAAGTATCCCTATATAACTCTATGTAAATCAAGTGACCCCCAGGGCGGGGCCATTTTTGACCCCGGAGCCATGATTTGAACAAACTTGGTAGACGTCCACTGGACAATGCTGCACACCAAATATGTAAACTCTAGGCCTTGTGGTTTAAGACAAGAAGATTTTTAAAGTTTTCCTATATAAGCCTATGTAAAATCAATTAACCCCCGGGAGAGGCCAAATTTGACCCCAGAGGCATTTTTTGAACAAACTTGATAGAGGTCCACTAGACAATGCTACATACCAAATCTTAAGGCTCAGGGCCTTGTGGTTTCAGACAAGAAGATTTTCAAAGTGTTTCCTTTAAGTTGCCATAGCAACCAGAGTTCTTGATGGAATTGAATTCTTTGAACACCTTTGGCAGAGCTTAATGCAAGGAATATCCCAGGCATGTTTCATCAATGTTGGCTCAGCGGTTTAGGAGGAGATGTTGTTTAAGTCCAATTGTTGACGACGCACGACGCACGCCGACGGACGCCGGACATTCAACGATCCCAATAGCTCACTCTGAGCAGACTCAGGTGAGCTAAAAAAGTATATTTTAGATGATATTAAAGAATTTCTGACTAAGGACAGTTTTACATCTGAAATTTTTGAAATGTTGATACTGAAATTAATGGAAAAGTGTCGTAACTTAAGATAGCTACAGTTTTCCGTTTATATTCTCCTAACTTAACTTCTGATGGTGACACCTTTTTGTAATTTAATATACCACAATCTTGTTGTATTGATGATATCTCCCAAACTTAGTTTGTGGGGGTATATAGGAGTCGTCTTACAGTTTGTCAACTAAGGTTGTCCTTGCAGAAATCTTTTGACTCCAGATTCTTCCACATTTCTAGAGCCTACAATTTGAAACTTGTTGTGTATGTTTATCAGTAAGTGTAGATGTGCACAAAGTGTGTTTTCAACCCATCATAGCAAAATCTTGTGTTGCAAACAATAGATTTGAAACTTGGTGTGCAACATTACTAGTAAGTGTAGATGTGTGTGACATGTTCTGTATTTCCCCTTTTCCTCTGACAAGGTATCACAGTGGTATTAATCATATTCACTTCAGTGATAGCTCTAGTTCCAGTTAATTCACAGTTTAAAAACTGTAAATAAGAAATAGAAATATAATAACAATTAAGGAACTATTAGTTAGCCAACATTAAATTTAATTTATTTTCATTATACACTGGATTTTCATTGTAACAACCAGCTTGATTCTCAAAAAAAAGGTGTTGTTCTACTGAATAAGAGTTTATAATGAATTTAAGAAGAGTAAACTTAAAAAAAATAATCACAGATTGATCATACATGTATTTCAATTTTTTATAGGTTTTAGCTAATTATTATTTGCCTACTTTCTTTTTAAAAAGTAAGTTTGGGTGAGACAAAACGAAGACAAATACATTTGTATTTCTTTCAACTAAAGAAGTTAAAGTATTAATATGTATCCATTTTCATTTAGTATTATGCCAATCCTCTTTAAGAAGAAAGTATGTTTTATATTGAGTGTTCTGTCGGTGTCTGAATAGGAATATTCTAATAAATGTTTAAAATTTATAGAGTTTTGCTCTCAAGCATTCTTTGTCAGTGAAAATGTCATTATAACAGATGTCATTGTAATGAGATGAGATTCTACTGTAGCATGACACATACTGAAACATCAAAATTAATTATACAAGTCTTAGACACTGCATGGAACCTCCTACAAATGATGCTCTAATATAAACCTGACTACTTCCAGAAATGGACATTTTGACAGTCCTAATTTGTTTTCCACTTTATTTATTGTATGGAACCTCCCTAAAACTGTTATACTTGATCTTCGGCAACCACTCAAAATTTGGTTCAGTTTGGTTCTATTTCTCAAATACTATCTCCTGCAAAAAAATATATTATTTACTTTGTGTATTCCCTATTGCTTTTCAAAAAATTTGGCAAAGAAAAATGGACACACCTTAAAACTATGTACAGCGGATAGGGGGTATGAAATGAAATCTTAAGCATTAAGAAATCGAAGAGAGGGAGCGCAGTGTTTGCCTCTCCCATTTTGATCTTTCACTTTTCTTAGCACCGTTATTTGGAACATTCCTATCCAACACAGCACCACAGACGTTTTGGCAGGTATGAAATAGAATATGAGTGATCTTCATGAGTAACTTCACTGTGGAGAAATCAAAATTCTTCTTAGATATACTTATTACAAATTTAAATATCTTTGATTTCTGATAGGTTGGAGAAGTAGGGCAAACACTAAATATGTGTGATATTCTTTTATATATGGTTTGATTGATGTAGATTCCATACAATTTCAAGCTTAAACAATAACTCAAATATACTATATCATAAACACAGGTAAAAGTGGCAGATATTGTGCAAATATTTAAAACCCTTGTAAGTAGGAAAACTCAAAACATTAGACTTTTTATTAAGTCCCCCCAAAAAACTGGTTTTTGGAGGTTCGACTGTATCTAATTTCTTAGTTCAGCATAAGAATATTAGATTATGATTATAATTCCCACAGAATATATATCCAAGAAATTTTCTGAACTGCCTTCAACAGTTATACGTAAAAATGAATATAATTTAAAGAAATTTTCGAAACTGCCTACAACAGTAGTACTTAGAATATGAATATTATTGCTTAAAATGTGAATATAATTCCTAGAAATTCTCTAAACTGCCTACAACAGTGGTACTTAGAATAAGAATATTATTCCTAGAAATTTTCGAAACTGCCTACAACAGTAGTACTTAGAATATGAATTTTATTCCTAGAAATTCTCTTAACTGCCCACAACAGTGGTACTTAGAATATGAATGTTATTCCTAGGAATTTTCGAAACTGCCTACAACAGTGGTACTTAAAATATGAATATTATTCCTAAAATTTTTCGAAACTGCCTACAACAGTGGTACTTAAAATATGAATTTAATTTAAAGAAATTATCTCAACAGCTTACAACTATGGTACTTACAATATGAATGTAAATCGAAGAAATTCTCTAAACTGCCTACAACAGTGGTACTTAGAATATGAATATCATCCTAGAAATAATCTCTCAACTCCTTACAACAGTGGTACTTACAATATGATTGTAATTTAAAGAAATTCTCTAAACTGCTTACAACAGTGGTACTTACAATATGATTGTAATTTAAAGAAATTCTCTAAACTGCTTACAACAGTGGTACTTACAATATGATTGTAATTTAAAGAAATTCTCTAAACTCCTTACAACAGTGGTACTTACAATATGATTGTAATTTAAAGAAATTCTCTCAACTGCTTATAACAGTGGTACTTACAATATGATTGTAATTTAAAGAAATTCTCTAAACTGCTTACAACAGTGGTACCTACAATATGATTGTAATTTAAAGAAATTCTCTAAACTGCTTACAACAGTGGTACTTACAATATGATTGTAATTTAAAGAAATTCTCTTAACTGCTTACAACAGTGGTACTTACAATATGATTGTAATTTAAAGAAATTCTCTTAACTGCTTACAACAGTGGTACTTACAATATGATTGTAATTTAAAGAAATTCTCTCAACTCCTTACAACAGTGGTACTTACAATATGATTGTAATTTAAAGAAATTCACTTAACTGCTTACAACAGTGGTACTTACAATATGATTGTAATTTAAAGAAATTCTCTTAACTGCTTACAACAGTGGTACTTACAATATGATTGTAATTTAAAGAAATTCTCTAAACTGCTTACAACAGTGGTACTTACAATATGATTGTAATTTAAAGAAATTCTCTTAACTGCTTACAACGGTGGTACTTAGAAGATGAATACAATTCCCTAAAGGGCCTTAAAGAAAAAAAAGACTTGTCATACTTTCTGATCTTCTGAGATATTTGATTTCAACACATGTATTTTGAAAGAATGAATACAGCTTCAGCTGGTGCTAGTGTGTGCACAGTGTTGAAATTCCCATTACAGCTAGTGAACACTACCAAACTGATCTCTCAATTTTTTCCTGTTTGCTTTGTTTTTATTGATGCTGAAGGATCCCATGCTTTCTGAATTTTAAAGATTAAATTATTCTAGTATGTTTTTTTCAGACATGTCAAAAGTAAAAAAAAACTTTCAAATTTTTCAGCTGAAAGTAATAGTAAATTATATAATATTTTCACTCAAAGATGAAAAAACAAGACTATGACACAGAATTAATAATAGTACTACTACCAAAAAAACTTGTATTACTTTTTTCAGTTGTACAAAGTGTAATTATGATAATTGTAATGTATAACCACAAAATCAAAATTTATTTTAACTTTTAAAAAGGTAATCATTTATAGGTAAAATGAACCACACTTAAAGAATACAAAATATAACTAACCTTTAAATAGCCACTAAAATTGCCAGCTGCAGCAAATTTCAATACTTGCAGTTCTCAGAATTGTCAAGGTCAGTGGTGCCAACCTTGACAACATTACAATGGTCATCAGTTTGTTCACAGAATAAGGACATGATCTAAGTCACAACAGTTTTCCTTTACAATTCTACTGTATGTATATCAAACTTAATTGTGGAAAACTGTATGTAACTCAAGTTACGACAGTTTTCCATTTGCAAAAATAAAAGCATTGAGTTTCGACACTTTTGCGGCTATCATGTTTAAGTCATTTATAATAAGAATATGCTGCAAATATTTTTGGTACAGATGTATTAGGGTTAATAATTGTCAAAAATGCAAAATATAGATTTTTGACAAAAATGCGACTTACAACACTTTTCCGTTCAGCCCTCGATATATGTAGCTGTCAACTTTTTATTTGAGGTAACCCCCGCAACTGATTCGGATGACCTCCCCTTGATTCATATACACTACACGAATTACGGAGGTTTCGTCACACTACCGGTTCGTCACACTTATTTTATATAGTGACAGAAAAGAGGTTTCGTCACAATGATATTATAGAGTAATTCACACCTATTGTATATTGAATGCAATCATAAAATATTGATTATTAAAGTAGTAAGCTATTAATGCACGGGTGTTATTGAATTATGATGAATCAAACTGCGGCAAATTTAACATAATTAGTGTTGATTAAAGTTAAAATTATGCTGGAAACAGTAACAAAAATATATACTGAATATTTTTTTAATTTACTAGAAACTGGGGTTAAAATGATGCTGGAAACAGTACCAAAAAGATATTGAATATTTTTTAATTTAATAGAAAACGGCTAAAAGATTGCCTTTTTAAGAAATATCATCCAGAAATAACAACTTTAGTATTTAAATTCTAAGCATCTTCGAAAACATCTTTTATTTTGATGCATAAAAGATCATTAAAGAGCAAAACATGACTAAAATTTGTGCAATTATTGCAAATTAAAATTATTTTATTAAAGTTTCTAAAAACTAGATGAATTAAGACATCCAGATCATATAAAATAATTGCTTGTTATTAACACCTTGTTGCCGTCGGCAGTTTTATATTACCGTATCTACTATATAAATTAATTGTGACGAAACCTCAACCTGTTTTGTACAGAAAAATAAGTGTGACGAACCGGTAGAGTGACGAAACCTCCAGCACCCCACTACACAAAGTACTAAAAATAGAAACAGTCTATCTCTCACAACATACACGACTAGGAAACGTAATGACACCATTATTTGTTAGGTGATGCTATTAAACGACAAAAACAATTTTTAAATTACTTATTTAATGTTACTATGATAGGCAAATAAATTTAGTAATCCGGATTGCCTTTACAAACTGTGATGACACTCTGTTACTTTTTATCTTTAATCTTAATTCATGTAACAAGTGAAATATATACATTTATAAAATCTTGCCTGAATATTGTAATTATCCGTTAGACTCACTACACACTGCTGTTCAAATGCTTGAGAAATGTCTTATGCTGCCGAGTAACAGATATGTCAGCGTCAATGCACGCGGCCTATCAATGAAACAAGCAAAGCAACCTTGACCTAGAAATAGTTATCTGAAACGGTGTTGTGATATATCAGATGATATGCACTCTGATAAGTGCAATAAGTTTGTGAATATCATTATGAAAAATGCTTGCAAAGAGGTCACATCATATTACGCTTTTTGTCTGATTCGGAAACATTCAATTCAAAACTGTACATTAAGGATGGAAACACACGTCTCTCAGGCTATTCCTGCCGAATCAGGAAACGAAGACGTTTTAAAATTTTGTTGATTTCCATAGGAATTTTTGCATTATTTTCAATATCGGGAAAACTTAAATTATTAATTAAATTCAATTTACAACTTCAGTCCTACGAAAGACTGGTGGTTTCATTTATTCTTTCACACTACACAGTTCATATTTCAAACTCTGTTGATCCGAAAGTCCGGTGATGACACTTCATATGTTTCACTTCACAGTTTATATTTTAAACTTCGTTGATCCGAAAGTGCGGTGATGACACTTCATATGTTACACTTCACAGTTCATATTTCAAACTCCTTTGATCTGAAAGTCCGGTGATGACACTTCATATGTTACACTTCACAGTTCATATTTCAAACTCCTTTGATCCGAAAGTCCGGTGATGACACTTCATCTGTAACACTTCACAGTTCATATATCAAACTCCTTTGATCCGAAAGTCCGGTGATGACAATTCATATGTTACACTTCATAGTTCATAATAAATGGCTTAAACTTCACACTTCAAAGTTCACACTTCAGTATGAAGTTTGAAATGTGAATTATAAAGCTTAAAGTATGAAATTTGAAGTAATAAACGTGAACTATGAAAGATGAAATCTGAAAAAATGAAGTGCCAACTGTGAAGTTTGAGATCTTTTCCGCCTACTACACTAAGTGACATTGAACGATTCCAAGTCCTTTTAATGTGAAAATAAATGTGGACAAGCCAGGATAGTAAACTTGTTACGAGTTATTGTAACGTTAGTCTACATACGGATAATACAATAGTCGTCAAAGTTACTTACGTTCCATTGAAATCTTTTTCGATTATTGCTTTTGGACTTATTTTCATTTTTCATTTATACGAAGTTTATGTTACGATTTTCGATTCATTGCATCCATCGTCACAACAAAAGCAGCAAGACTTCCTTAATTCTAGTAGAAGTATTTTAGAGCACTTTCTAAACGTAATAATATATTTTTCATGAAAAACGGAAATACAGTTAACTAACAAATAGGAAACAAATTACTCGGCGAAATAAACTGGCCAGCTTATTTGTAATTTTCGAGTACACTTCAACGTCCTATCAAAACAAGTAAACATCAGATCGAAACTCACCAAATGAGCTGCAAGAAAGAGGCAGAAAGGACTTAAGTCGATTAAGGCTCATACATTATGACTTTAAACAATTTAATTGCGAACTTCAAGGAGCTTTAATCCAGACTTTATTATGCACTATGGCCACAAATTTCTTTACTCAGATTAATCCAGTAAAATTGAAAGGTTTACCAACCTACTCTACAAATCTTTCAATTTCGTTTTAAGTTAATATCTTAATTCGTCCCACTTGCTGATACATGTTAAAGACAACATAATGTGTTTTATCGGGCAATTAATATTCTGAATACGGTAATGCCTTTGAAAACGAGTAATCATAATCAAACTTGTGAAAGATTAAAATGTTTTACCTTAATTAAAGCTTGCAATAGTTTATTATGAAATTGGTATTACGTATTAAGTATGTTAATGGTATACTATTTACTCAGTCTGCGAATAATAACAAAGCGAATGTACAAAAGTTTCTTTTGGGAAATCTTTTGTCGACGATTTAAGGTTTTCAGAAACATAAAATCCGTAATTATTTTAGGAGATTTCATCAAGAACGCATAACAGATACAGACATTGTTATATTTTCAAAATGAAATGCTTCTGTTAGGATGTGTACCACGTTTCTTCACAAATAAGTGCTCCTGCATTGTACGAATTAATCAAAGTCACTTCATTCATAAAATGTTTACTCTGTAAACCTCTTTCTTAGTATATCAAGGTCATGCCCCGGACGGAGAGAGGAAATTCCCATTCTTTATCAACAAAGATCTTATTTAAGTTAGCAGTTTTTAATAGAAATTCAAAGTAACACCAATTTTTTCTGCCTGTGATTTTTATGAAGATTAACTTATTGGAAGTTGATTTCTGCAAAAAAAATCATAGGTTGCCGAATGAACTTTTTCACAAATTTAGCTGGCAGCTATGCTGTCTAAATTAGGCTTTTTGACTCTGAAACTGGCTGGAATTTTGCATTAACTGAGAAATATTCAAATATTTTAATAATAAAGAGTATTCAATTATTAAAATTTGAAGAGAAATTATCAGTATAGACCCTATTAACAAAAAATAGTTATAGAAATGATAAAAAGTTAACATTGGCAGTTAATGTTAATTTTAATTTACTACCCAATTAAGTTCAGAATTAAGAAAAAAATCAGTTTTTTCAGCAAAGTTCACCAGAAAAAATAGTAGTGGCATAATAACAACAAATTCATAATAAACTGACATTTTGTAGCTATTTGTATGGTCATTCTAAAAAAGTAATAAGAAGAGTATGTCACCGTTCATCTTTAAGAGCTATCAAATAAAAATTCCTATGACCCATCAGGCTGTAACAGATAAAAAATCAAATGTATAACTTTGGATTAATTTATTATATTTGATGCATCTGATTATGTAAAATAGCTACAACTGATACATAAACAACAAATTTATGTATAAAAACCACTTTAGATGTATATCATATATCTCAGTTAGCCAGATATGTTGAAAATGGGGAGCAATTTACCCCACCCACTATGTTTTGCACAGCAAAAATAAATATAAGATTTTTTTTCAAATATTATATCTGCATTGCTTAAACAGGTCTTGTTAAAAGAAAATGAAAGAATCAGATGTACAATTACCCAGCATTCACATGCATATTTACAACTTTCATATTGATAATAGGTCTTTTGGAAGTACTTAAACATGGTTAATTTCCAAATAAAAATTGTTGCGTTTGTCATGGCTAACACCTTATGAACAGACCAGCCTAACACATTCATCAATTCATACATATTTCAACAAATAATCTTTCACAAACACAGGTGAGAAATAGCCTAACCAGTCTAAAACAGTTTTTGACAACAAATTGTCATTACCAAAAACATTTCAAATCTTGGAGCTATATAAAGTTGAAGTCTATAGTCTATAGTTTTAAAGTCTATAGTTTCTGTTTTACAGGTTCAGTATTGGTTGCCCTGGATAACAGGTAACTATATAGCAGGAAGACTGCTTACTCTTTAGTTTCTCTTACTAAGATTTTTTACCTTGTGTCATCTGTACACTAAATATGATTACACATTACTGTGTACAAGTTAAATTCTATCAAAAGTATTCTACTTATTAGACCCTAATGTCCATCAAGAAGTAAATTCTCTACAGCAGCTCCAGTAAAAGTCTTCATATCAATTTGTCTAAGCCTTTCTCCATCTTCATTTTATTCATTTCCATTGTAAAAGTACAAGAAAGTACTTATAGTAATGACAGTCAAAAGTTCTTATATTGTCACCTATATAAATAAGCTTTTATTTTGAAAGGTTCCACACTTTTAAATTAAATTTTCATTTATTCATTAGATTTCCAGTTCAAAGTATGCCAGAGTTACTGTCTGGAAAGACAGGAAATGCATGAAATGCAACTTGTTGATCAAACTAAGCACTAACAGCAGTCATCTGGCCACTTGAAGAACCTCTTCCTGTAAACAAAAGACAAACTGAATTACATATAAGTAGATAGGGTTGTCAAAACTGTGCCTGTACCAAGTTCTGCTGTTTTATGGCACTGCAACACTTGTTTTTATAAATAATGTAACTCTTTGACTATTTATCATGGGTTTGAGTAAAAAACAAGAAAATTGCAGAAGTAATATCTACTACATATCTATGCACATAAAAAATAACCTTTAGGGGCAAGATGACTGTGAAAAAAATGCAATATGTCAACAAGTCAAGAGTCCTATTTTCAAAGCTTATTTTCTGTATTCCTTTGCTCAACTTTTCCTCCAGAAATTTTGTGTTAAAAGTAACTCAAATAAGGAACAATTACTGTTTTGATAGTTTGGATCATTCACATAAAAAAATCAGAAATTTAAAAGGTGGCCTACACTGAGTTCCTGGTTTTTACCTCAGCTGAATGTATTCAAATCAATTAGAAAATAATATGTATACATACATACATCCCATGAAATTTTCTAAGAAAATACTTAAGAAGGGTACAACTAACAGTCTCTTACAAAATTTACTACTGAAATACATCTACCAACAAAGTAAAATAATACTGCAGAAGCTTGATGAAAATGAGAAAAAATAGCTCTTGTAAAGATAATATTTCTAAAAAAGTACTCACCACAGCAGTTTAAATGGCTGTTAACCAAGATAATCAAAAGGTTTATCTCTATGGTCATAACACTGGAATTTGGTTGGTTAATTCCACATACACTTGATGTTACTTCACTTATCTATCTGAATACCTGGTGCCAATTTATCTAAAATGTAAAGACAATGTGAAAGATACATGTTTGATTTGTCATTGACTTTAACCACTAACAGATTAATCTGAAAACTTTGATGTTTATTTATTTATTTTTCTTTGGGGGACAGGGGTATGAAATACATAATGACAGTTTAATCTGCAGTCATACATTTTAAAATGTCATGTTACTAAATGTAACTTTACACAAACTATGTAATTTGTAGTATTTAAATCTTGTTTAACAAAAATCTCTACAAGTGTGTGTATTATCAGGATTATGTGGAAGTCACTGAAACCATTAAAGTAACTCTTCACAGGTCTAATTCAATTAAAAATATGTTTTTGAATTCAGCATTTTTCAGTTTTAACTAAACAGGAAGCTATCAGCTACAGTAACACAAACCAGAACCCTTATAAAACATAGTGTTATATAAGGTCTCTGCACAAACTGTAGAAGCATAATTCATATTTTTTACAAATCAACCACTCATCTGTAAAAATATATGCATCCATCATTAATACAACAACTACAACATGCACTTTGTAACTGACTGGTGTGGTACATGGGCCCAATATGAGTAAACATTAAACTAAACAAACAGACCTTTGCAACTGTATATAAGTTGCCTTTCTTACTACTAAAGTACTTCTTGAAAGTTGTTAGCATAAATTGTTCTTTTTAGGCTGACAGGTGGGGCATTTCCTTTGACTACCAAGCAGAAAACTAGTTTGTATGCAGTTAAACCCATTAATGTGAACTCATAACTGGGAAAAAAATGAAAAAAAAAGGAAATGACAAAAATAAACTTCAAAATATGACACATTATTTTACAAGTCGCTACTTTCGATTTCAGAAAAAGCCCTACAACTCACGGATATTCAAAAAACTGATAAAGTTTATACGTACATGTACTGCTGGTTGTTGTTTACATCTTTTTCTTCTCATATAAGCAAAAGTTTCACGTCTTTTTCTTTGTTTTACTTGCAAACGTGTTTTAATGTTTACATTTTTCGGATAAAACATAAAGCAGTCTTGATTTAAGGGAGGTAACTCTCATTGTCGTACAAAAATTAGCAGACGTTTCTATCCAATGTTTTGCAAAATAAAAGCGATAACGCAGGAAAACTTTTTTAATTATAATTTCTTTTATCCTTTCTAATCAAAATTAATACGTTAAGAGTAAGTTTCAATTTTACAACATCCATGCGCGAAACCTGCGCAGAAGACTCAAATTCGTCACCAGTGGACCACCTTAAACGTCTGTTTAAAAGCCTTGATCGAATTTGGCTTTGTGCAAGCGACCGCTAGGCGATCATCTTAGAAGACAAGTTAAATTTTCAATAGAGGCTTTAGAAGAACAGAACAGAACAGAATAGCCTTTTGTACATTTATCGCGTTTTTCTTTTTTATAAACGGACACTTAATTCCGTTCATTGACCAACTTCAAAAAGTCAGTATTAATTGAATAAACTTTGTACTTTTATTGGTTTAAACATACGAGGTTTATTCAAATGTTCAAAATCATTGTTTAACGGCAGCTAAATTATTTTGAACCAGTAAAAGTATAATTTTAAAGATTTGACTTTTAATGAAACCGAGATGTTATAACCTGATGAATACACAGGTCTTTGCAAAAAAAAAAAAAAAAAATAAATATATTAACATGAGTGGGGGACAAGCCCAGGGTTCATTTTCCGGTATTACGTTTCGTTTAGTTAAATGTACTCGTATTTTGTTACTTTTTTATTTTATTTCTAAACCTTTACGTTTTAGTAGATTCTTTCAAAGAAGGGAAACATGTTCACATGACTCGGCAGTAACTAAATGCTAGCGATGTGGTTTAAAGCAATGCATCTCAGTTAAAACAAAATTCTACTAATAAAGATGTTTTATTACTTACAGGAACAGTATGTTCAAGTAATTCACAAATGTTTCACGTTAATGGTAGTATAAAGTAATTTATAATTCAAATAAAACAGAATTACTACTAAAATGTATTAATTGTTTGTTACTTTTATAAACCAATTTTTCTCACATAAAAGTTTTGATCACATAGATTGTATTAACACAATTAAGTACACATGTATCTACGTACCAATCATATAGCAAGCCGCTGTCATATTCTGTCGAAATGACATTCGTGGCTTCATCACAATTCAACTATAACATGAATAGCAAGTAACAAATAAGCGTGCACAAAATTACAAAACAGGTGTAAGAGTTACACTAGAAGAATTAAAATTGAGACCGCTCGTTACAATCACAAAATTTTGTAGGAAACATAAATCTACTGAATAAACTACTCGAAGATACATTATTTTCAACATATTGAGGGTTTTCTTTGTGATGAAATAAGATATAATTCTTTTTTCGGTCAAGATTTTTAACCAAGTCTGAAGGAAAGTGGAGTTAGAATTACAGTTACCACATTTTCTTCTTAAAAACGTATTAAAAGTGCATTGACTAAAAATTATCTACGAAGAGGAAAAAGAGAGAGAAAAAAGCAGTCATAATAGTGCTGTCATATAATTTTCCCGATAATATTACATATAAAAACATATTGACCATATGTTTTTGTAATGGTACTGCATGGTCACATTGGTATAGTCTTTCTCTATGTCACTTTTCGCTAGCTTATATCTAGAGATAATGGCATGAAAAGAGTTAGCAAAATATAACTTTATTCTTGTACTACGGTTGTCCAAACTTATACCTAGTAATGTCCACACTTCTATCTAAACAAAACATCAGAATGCTGACATAAATTGTACACACTTGTATCTAAATAGGATACGTCATAACTGACGCATGGATGTTCCACATTTACATTCCAATAAAAACATCTGAGAGCTTGTTTAAACAATTATTCATCGTCGCCGGGATACGACTCCAGTGCTTCTATGAAAATGTCCTTCTTTGTATTATCTTCATCCACCATAAACTGTACCATAGCGTCCCTATATACATCCAGTGAGATGTTTCCAGACACCGGATTAAATGCTTGGAAAAACATTTTAATCCATGTTTCATTCTGTATACCAGCTGCCTTAAAACCGTTGATAAACATTTCTTCATCGAGCAGACCTTGTCCTGTCTGATCAAGAATGTTGAACTCATCCACACAGCCTTGTTTCATTTTCTCTACAAATTTATCTCTGTCAGCTTCAAATTCGTATTTTGTCATTTCGACAAACTCATCCTCTGTTATAGGACCTGCTTTGCCACGAAAGACAAACTGTTCCCATAGCCTGCTTGATGTTTTTAGCACTTCCTCTTTCCTTTCACCTTCTAAATGGGCCAGCTTCACAAACTCCTCCCTGTTATCAGAAAACATATGTGTCTGTTACCTAGTTTAGTTTCACGCAGAAAAAAAATCGTTTTATCCGTGCGTGTAGTTTACAGAAACATCGGTCTGATCTCATTTATTCGTGCGAGTAGTTTACAGATCCATCCGTCTGATCTCATTTATTCGTGCGAGTAGTTTACAGAACCATCGGTCCGATTTCATTAATTCGTGCGAGTAGTTTACAGAACCATCGGTCTGAGGAAACGGCAGATCAAGCTGCTTACATTCTATAAGTATGTGACGGTGTTTCGTTATCGTTACTGATACTACAACCTAAATTCGAATGCTTATAAATTTTCAATGTACTGTACATCTTCAAGTTTGTTGCGTATGCAATTGGAATTTCTGTGAAAATAATAGACATATTGTTTTCGATAATTTGAAAACAACAAAATTCACGTCTTACTAGATTGACATACGATGAAAAGAAAAGAAAACAATTATAATCCTACTGTTGTGTTTCGAAAATTAACTACAATGCCATACTTCAGAAGTTATATGCTCTGCGTCTATTTTACTGCTAACTTGTACCAGACGATAAAACGGTGACAATTTTCGCATGAAATTAGATCTGTAGAAGGGCTTGAACATTTTACCTTTATCAATAAGGTTTCAAAACCGGTGTACAAATCATCACAATAAACATTCAAGAGTCGTTTTTCTTTGCCTGTTATGTATTTATACGTGCAAATTACAAATTAAATGAGGAAACACAATTGGTAAGATTATAAACAAGCTCTAACAACATGTGTTGTATGTCAAGTTTAAGTTTTGATAATCAGCCAGAATGGATAAGGAAATTTAACACAAACAGTAAAAACATAAGTACCTCGAGCACTTTGTACTTTAGAAATTATCAAAACAGGACACTGCCTTTAGATACAATCAACGCATTGAATTAAGCGGTAACTGAATAATTGGATGTACACGATTTGTAACTAAATTTTGATTAACTTCATGTTATGCCCATTTCAATTGCAATGAGAAACAGTGATAAAAGAAGTTCTATGTGTAAAAACAATCGCAGCGATAGGAAATACGAAAAAGACAATAATTTACATATCAATTAAAGTCACT
Source organism: Cyclina sinensis (assembly GCA_012932295.1). NCBI lineage: Eukaryota > Metazoa > Mollusca > Bivalvia > Venerida > Veneridae > Cyclina > Cyclina sinensis. The sequence continues at coordinate 4,106,539 of JAAONU010000004.1, forward strand.
TAGTCGTAAAGTAATAATTATCAAATTACTATTTATTACAAAATATGAATTACTCTTCTCGTTTTTCGTCTTCTCTGGAAACCTTTCCTGTGTTCTTTGCATCCAGGAATTTAAACCACAATCTCCATTTCTTGATCAAATACTCGTTTGCCATTTTCAATCCCTGGAATAAAAGAATAGTGAAAATTATAAAATAGAACCAAGGTGTTTTTATCACGAGTATAAAGATAATAATGAAAATGAAAAAGCATTATAATAAAAAATACCCGATTTATTATTATCGACAAGAACAAAAACAATATAAATTTTGTTAGTGAAAACGGAAACAAAAATACGACAATCATCATGATTAACATCACAATCATCACCACCATCACTTCATCAAAAACATCGTCATCAATGTCACTAAAAATTAATGATTATATTTTTAATAATGAGACGACGATAATAGTAATGATGATAATTATTAGAAGAAAATAAATAAGTTGAGAATCTTTAACAATAAAAAGACAACCATTATACTTACTTCAAAACAGTAGCCACAGCAACAGTAATAACAACAACAACAACAATAAAAGAAATCATCATAGTTTACATCATCATATCATTATCACGTAAGGTATTTCATTATTGGTTCTTTTAATTATTACACGTAACTCATTCATCACATATCCTTACCTTAACAATAACCTAGCAACATTTAATGAAAGAAAGTATAAAACAAAGTTATTTCAATTAGATTTTTATCAAATGTGTTAAAAAAATACACAACAGCGTGCATGCACTTTTAAAACTTACTGTGAAAATAAAAGTAGATAAAAGTTAAATGTAGGGCATCAATATGTTTGATGTAAAATCTTTTATATTGTCCGTTTTCCATAAAACCATATATTCATGAACGCCCCATTTCGATTTTCACAATTTATCGATGAATACGCTTTGATATAGCGTTTAATTGACTCAGCTATCAGGATGGCATAGAAAAAAAGACACCGCTAAGTCACTGAAAATAAAATAGCCGAAGTAGCGCAATTTTTCTAAAGATAACTGCACAACTCCTTATGACAGCTCATTTACAGAAGGTATGAACTATGTCTGAATCACAATCTGTTTGGTACTTGGCTATATCACCCTTTCAACTGTACTTAATCCAAGCATTCACGTATTCTGATATTGGTACTCAGCGTTCTTTTTGTACTGTACCGTAACATTTCTTTCTTCAGTAATAAACAAACTCTTACAAAAGCAATATCCGATATTAAACAAATTCAATGAAATGTTTTAATGATTGTGTAATAGAAATAAGTTAAGTGAAATATTTTTCATAAATTAATCATGTTCTTACTTTAACAAATAAAACTCTGAGCGCTACAAACCACCAAACAACATAGAGCAAAAGTACATACCTTCTTACTGTAGCATCGATTTTTTCAGAATGGAAAAAAAACAACGTTCTTGCCTGAATTCGAGAGAAGCTAGCGAATTTAGGTCAATGCTATTTGTGCAAAGATTCACAGGACGCTCGTTTGTATTGGAAAAAACATCTTCATCACGTTAGCATGCAAACTATAGTAGTCCATCATTTTCGTTTTACGGTACAGTTCATATGAAAAGCATGTGCTTACTTTATATACTGCAATAGCACATATGTAAAATATAAAGTTGTTGTAAGGACGTTCTTCCGAGTGTTTCTTTAGTTGATAGTTACTTTGTTTAAGAAATAAGAGGTGTTATTTAAAGATAGAAATAGTCGCCATTCAACAGAATATAACAAACTTCAGTCACTGTCAGATAAAACAAGTCTAGACGACGAACGTGTGAATTTCTTATTTCAAAGATAGCCAGGTTACAAGTATGTTTTTATAAACATGAATAATTATTAGACTTTACAGTATCATGACACGCTGTCTAAGTTAAGCAAGACTAGCTTTATTCGTCAATTTAATAAAATGACACATTACAGTTTGGACATAAAAGCTTGCATACATAAAGAAACCTAAAATGACAACACAAATCATGTCATTTCAAAATGATTAAAGGCCAATGCAAGAAAACAACAGTATGACGAACAAACACTTTTAAGATACGTGACAAGTGATTTTCTCCGATGATAGGGATGAATTTTATTCAATTCATACAATTCAAAATGGGTTTTTTGCTTGTATCAGCAATGTAAATAATTATATAAGTATAATATAAGTAATTTTCATCATCTCTGAACTCTCCGCTTTTCTATTGGCATCTGTATGTGCTAATGTCATTAAAAGATCGCTGCAGCAGGTAGAAATATATCTTGAAAAACTTATAATTGATAAAGGTAAATTCACCTTTGTTTGTGTTTTTGACCGATACAGGTTAACAGAAAATTTATTTGATAATTCAGAATTTAACGACTTTTGTATAAGAATTACAAAGTGAAAACCTCTCATAACACCTTTCAACTCATAATATACCGTTTGGTGCGCCCTGACTCATGTTTGAAAATCTTTGATTAAATCTATTTACAGCTGTGTCAGTATTCGTCTAAATTGCAAGCTGAAAAATCACAAGATTTTTTTTTCACTGAATTGGCAGTAAGTACTTTTTGAAGCACCATGGTCCGTATATTTCTTATATTATAGACCTGGATATTCCTTTAGAATTTCAAAGATAATATCCTTCTTCGAGCTATCCTCACTGACCAAGAATTGAACCCAAGCATTTATCATATGTTCAAAAGGAACTTTTCCATCCACTGGGTTGTAGGCTTGGAAAAACTTCTTATTCCAATCGTCGTTTTGGAATCCTGCAGCTTTATAGATGTTTAAGAACGATTCCTCGGTTAGTGATCCTTCGCCAGTTTGATCTATGGCGTTCAGATCTTCAATGCAAAGATTTCTTACATTTTCCTCAAACTTGACCTTGTCCTTCTTGAAGTCTTCCTTTGTCATGTCAATGAAATCTTGTTCTGTTACCGGTCCTTCCTTACCATGGAAGACAAACTGATTCCAAAGTTTTCTGGATACTTCTATAACCTTTTTCTTGCGTTCTCCTTCAAGATTGCTCAGTTTTACAAAGGCTTCCCTAAAATAATTAAAACATGACATCTTATCAGAGTCCATTACATACGTCTATAAAAACTTTCAGGTAAAAAAATGACTTAACCCAATTATGCCCAATGGAATATGCCATACTTGATAGTTGGACGAGTCAATTTTCAATTAAAAGGATTTCTGGTATAAATTTTCAATTTCATTTTATTTAGGGAAGAAAGTCCTTTATACAAACAGTGTAGACCCTGATCAGACGGCGTATATTCTGAGCTAGGTCTGCACTGTTTGCCTATGTTTAATTTTGTAGTCGCTAGGCATTAATGGGTTAGGCTGTTTTTTTTTTAATTACTCACTTCTCTTTTATTTCGTCTTCTTTCGAAAGTTGTCCCTTGTGCTGCCTATCCATACATTTGAACCAAAGCCTCCATTTCATTAACAGATATTCATTAGCCATTGTTTTAATCTGGAAAAGTGATGAAGATTTTTTTATATCAAACCTAATTTGATTCTGCTACAATGAAAATATAATTGATTTTATGTCGTTTGTTTTCATCAAATGAAAGTAAAAGACTATAATAATTTTTAACATTATAGAGAAACAAGAAAAAAGGAAACAAGATGGCCCTATATCGCTTACATGAGTATCATTGAGAACACATTTAACAAGGCAGTCTGAAAGACAGCTATATCCCCTGCCGCAGTAGAACATTGGAATTGATAACAAGTGTGAAGAGAGAAGGTTAGACCTCCCAATATGACATAGGATAATGATTTCTACAGAAAATGGAAAGCTACATTTGGACCTCACATTTGTAAATGATGGAATCATGAAGATGAAATAGCGAGTTATTCAACTGATGAGATATTGAGGATATGGAAATTTGTGAATAATTAAAATTTGTGAATTGGTGGACTTGTGCCAAGTTATTTTAAATTCTTCCTAGTAGTGGAAAAGCGGACACGACTATGGACGTTTAAACTTTTGATCTCTAATTGGGACCTTGACTTTAGAAGGAGCTACTATGATGTTGCACTCTCACAGTGGTGATCATTTGTGCCATGTTATTTTCAATACTTCCAAGTATTTTAATCGTGGCGGTGATCATTTGTGCCCAGTAATTTTAAAACCTTCCCAATAGCCAATAGGTTATGGAGAAGAAACAAAATGAGGACCCTTTTATATTTGACCGCTACATGTGACCTTGACTTTGGTGTAGCGACCTGGTTGTTGCTATGTGTACATCGTCTCAATCATTTGTGCTAAATTATTATAAAAACTTTCAAGCAGTTTAAAAGTTACGGAGCGGACACGAGATGTGGACCTTTTTCATATATGACCTTTAAGTGTGACCTTGACCTTTGGGGTAGCGACCTGGTTTTGCGCTCTGCACATTACCTAATTATGGTGATTATTTGTGCCAAGTTATTTTAAAAACTTTCCATGAGTTTAAAAGAAATGTGGATTTTTTATATATGACCTTTAAGTGTGACCTTGACCTTGGTGGTAGCGACCTGGTTGCTGTGCTCTGTACAGAGTCTTACAATGGTAATAATCTGTGCCAAGTTATTTTAAAATTTTTCAAGCAGTTTAATATTAACGGAGCGGACACGAAATGCGGACTTTTTATATATGACCATAAAGTGTGACCTTGACCTTGGTGTAGCGACTGGTTGTCGCGCTCCGCACATCGTCTCATAATGGTGATCATTTATGCCAACTTATTTTAAAAACTTTCAAACAGTTTAAAAGTTATGGAGCGGACACAAAAATGTTACGGACAGACAGACGGACAGACGAAGGACATTCCTATAATCCCCTCCCCGCTACGCGGCAGGGAATTAAAAAGCTGAAACAGCAAGGTCAGTGAAGGCATTAAGGTAAGTTCACCCGATGTTGAAATTGAAATGTACACACAAATTTATACATATGTTTCAAATTTCATAAAGAGAAAAAAAGTCATATGTAGAAGGTCAATGTTACCAAATATTTTGACCCCAGATCATGTGGTTCAAGAGAAAATGTTTTTTCCTCTGAAAAATATGTCTTTATAAAACAAAGTGACCCTCGGGGCAATACCATTAATGACTCCTGGAGTATAATTGGAACAGTCTTGGTAGAGGACATCTAGATAGTGTTCCGTGCAAAATATCTCAGCTTTAGGCCTGAACGGACGAAGCCCAACGAACACAGCCCGATCACAATAGCTAACCATGAGCACGTAGTGGTTATGTGAGCTAAACAAAACAACAACAACAAAGAAACAAACATTTTTCTTCTTTGAATAATAGTATAAAGTAAAATGCATATAATTTCAATTACTACTTACTAGCGAGCAACAGACACTCTCTTGTTATTATCCGTTCAATTCACTACATAACTACTGTGAAGATTTTTGAAAACTGATGTATGCCGCTGATTAACACGTATTGCTGAAATAAACAAACCCAGTTTATAGATAAAAAAATCACAATGACATTTGATAAACACAGCTTTTTATGAAAATGTTTGTAACAACTTTTTATACCAACGTCATTATGAACAAGAAAACACTTATGCAGAGCATCAAGTCGGCTCAGAAGATTTTTTGTCGGATACATGCAATTTCTCACATAGAGAAAAATATCTGTAGAATCTGTAGAACTGTGAGTGCAATTCGTACTCATGCCGCCTCATAAGTATTTTACCAAATCAAAGCTCTAGTCAGTTGTTATATATTTGCTCTTCAGATCATTATTCAATAAGTTACTGCAAAAGAAAACAAGAGCTCTGTGGAGCGGCGCAAACGCTCGTCTGTTTTACATGTCGACAAGGGGGGCCATAGTTATGGTTCTTGTGCACTACTCCTGAAGGAGGTCTATATACCTCTGACGTTTCATGTCAAGATGTTGATATTGATACCTTTGATCATTAAACTTAATAAGCAATTTTGACAAAAATTGTAAGTTTAAAAGAGGCATAACTCCAAAACTATTGCTTTCAGAATAATGTCCCTTGTGTTACAACTGCCTCTTGTAATAAGCAAGCAGACTATGTTTCATTTTGATATCTTTGATAGTTTCGAAATCATTCAAATCATCTTATTTAGCAATTTTGACAAAAATTGTAAGATAAAAAGGGGCATAACTCCAAAAATATAGCTTTAAGAATAATGTCCCTTGTGTTACAAATGCCTCTTGTCATGATAAGCAAGCATTCAAAGTCTCATATTGATGCCTTTTAAATTGTCTGAGTAATGGGCTACCTTAAAGTTTTTGCAGACGACGACAATGACGCAGCAATCATAATAGCTCGGCTTTTTCTTCGAAACAGACGAGCTAAAAATAAGATTTGAATCATATTCAGTTATTTTGGCATATGTAGAGAACGAAGGGGAGACTACTGCGTAGGAGCGCCTTTTTGATGCAAAGTGAATCTTCTTTGTTAAAATTAATATCAATAAACCGAATATTATCAAGAAAATGTTGATTATCATCAAACAATATAATATATTAAGTATGAAATTTTTATTCCGATGAAATATTTCAGATTGATACCTTAGTTTGATTTTAATTAATTTCATACAGTGAAACGACATAGTTATAAAAACAAACTAATCGTTAAATATTGTCACCAACGTTTGCTGTAACTTTGACAATATCTCAAAAAGTCGGCACTCTACTTGTGGAAGATAAAAAGGTTTGTATTACTATAAATGTGTCAATAGTACAATGGTCAAAGGTAATATTTACACAGTCTCTCTAGAAAATTGGTTAATGAAACCCTTATGAAAAATAAAATCAACTATTACTTAAAATGATCTGATCAAGAATACATAACACATTCCTTAGAACCACTGATTTTCCATAGAATTGCTTTCAAAAGCTTTACGTGCTCTTAAACGTGAAAGGGTTGACGTGCACATCTGACCTAACCTTACAGTTCTTGTTAGCTCGGGATCGGGATCGAATGAAGCAAAACAAAGCTGAAGACTACAACGTGCTTCTTTAGCTAGTCTTCATTAAACAGAGACTGAGCTCATACTTCGATTATTTGAGCAACGGGAAACTCTCCATTTACCGGCTTAATGATGTTTAAAAAAATGTTTATTCATCGATACATTTTTATGGCCATTTTTTTTTGTTTAAACCAGATATATCATTTTCAATTAAACAATAGTCACAACTTTAGAACAACCTCTGTGTCTGCATTACAGAAACTCGTTGCGTTCCCCACGGCTTATCGCTTTTAAAAGTTTTGTTCGGTATACTGTTGTTTCCTTGTTATGGAAACTAAAATCCTTCCAAAACAGCTTATCTAAATCTTTATCGTCTTCCGTTTGTTCTCATTCAAATCTGCAAATACCACGTAGTTTTCTCTGAGAAAAAGACGCAAAACACACTCAAGTTATAACACATCTTGCTATCCATAAACATTTATATAAATGCACATGCTTTTATCAATTTAGCATTAGCGATACCACTAGATTCAAAACATTAATGAATAACAAAGTGAAAATTCGTACAAAAAACATCCGCAAAAACTGAAAACGGATCAACACGCTAATTGAAAAATATGTCCGTCAATAAAAATATATTGTATCGGTATTGTTATAATCTATTAACTGTTTTACATAATTCTAGTCGAAACTCTGTCATGTCTTTTGGCAAAAATACGATAAAAATTCATTATAATTTAATGCAACATATTTTAACTCGCTTTTTGCCCTGATGTGTTTTATTATTACTTCTTGAGTTAATGCGTCATCAGGATTTTGCGGACGAACAAACTGACGAACTGATGCCGGGTAATCTTGTTATCCCCTCATGTGAGACAGCGACTGAAGACTTAAAAATACTATTTAGGAAACACTTCTCGCTTCTTTTGGCTATAAGGTAAACAACACAATTAATAAGCCAACAATACGTATTCCAAGCTTTGCAAGCAGTAAATATAAAACACTAGTTTTGTGCTTCAATTTATTGCTATCTGCGTTCTAACATTGAATGGAAGTGGCTGCATATTGAACCTTTTTCACTAAGAAAAATTCTTTTTATTCACACTCTATCCACTAATATCCTGTAAAACTGGCTTAAAACATAACTGTTGAGTGAAAACACGGGTCTTAAAGGAAAGGTCTTGTGTATTCTGTCGCATATGGTAGTATAAATTTGTCTAGATTGGAAGGACTGGAAGAGTGACAAGAAAAGTGGTCTTTGTTTCCTACGACGCTTTATTTTATCATGCACTGTATAGCGCCATATAGAGCTCCCGCCGTATACAGCTCCCCGGGAATCAGTTTTAACAGTCATGTATCATTTCGATGAATAGAGCTCCTCATCATATAGAGACTGACCAGCCTGATAAACAACGCCGGCCACCAAAAAATAGACTGTGTGAAGTTTATAAGAGAAGCAGAACAGCGGAATAGCAGAACAATTTTAAAAAAGACAAAAAGTCTAATTGAGTTTTATAGTTCTCTACCGAAGTTTGCCCTAAGACTGTCTGTCCGTCTTTCCGTCCGACTCTCAGGAAATCTGGATCCCCCGATAACATAAAAAACCGCGTACGCCAAGTTGATAAAAATGATACATGAATATTTTGAAAAACCCTCGTTTAAGACAGGATTGTTTGAGTAAATCGAGATGAAGATGGTGATGATGATTATTATTTTTTTATTGTAATGATGACAGTGATTAAGAAGAAGAAGCAGAAGGTGATGATAATTATTATTATGATTTAAGTGCTAGAAATAGAACAACTGCATACTTTTATCGGCATTGGGGAGCTCTATCCTTCGAAATGGGGCATCTTGACGTATACAGCTCCCCTTCGTTGGGAGCTATATTTGTTGCAATCATCATTAGGTGTCAATAGAGATCCCCTTAGAGCTGTATCCGGTGGGAGCTGTATACGGCGTAACAATGCACTAGGTAACACTTATAGCAAATACAATATGATGAACATTTCTTATATTTTTTATATGAACTACATTTAACTACTACTGTATTTGAAACTTATAGTGCACAAAATTAGTTGATTTGGAAACAAGAAATATCCTTTGGAAAAAAGATGATCGGCGTGGATACAATCCCGTAATTTTTAGTTTTTAGCTTCGGAGTCTGGAAAATTGAACGCGCGTAGTAAATCGAATGTCTAATTTCCTGAACTATTTAAGCTATAAACAAAACAAAAACTGATGAATTTAATGCTAAAAGGGTCAATATCATGTTCAGTAAATTAAAAAAAATATTTATTCATATTTATTATACAAATATTCCATTTGGTATAATTTTTCATGGATAAAACATTTTGAGATATAATATATGTCTGTATCAATGTACTGCATTATTTTCAGAGGCAATTAAACTACCAATAACCAATTCTGCCGTAAAATTTCGTAACAGCAACAGTTTTAACTAATGGCAAACTTCTTTCTTGAGCTCAATATTTTGTGTCTAACAGCTCTGTTCGTTACAGATGTAGGTCAAAATTGATTTTAACACAGCTACGCCGAAAAAGTAAATCCATAAGACAGCGAGTTTACTGAACTCTGTCTTATGGATAACAACCATAGGTCAATGACCTTTTGAACTAGGTCTATTGTGTTGTAAAATCTACTTCAATATTTTCATTAGATTAACGTGTTCTTTGTACAACTCAAACAAAGGTTTATAAATTATAAAACACAGAAAGATAACGTACATTCTGATAAAACTTTCCCGAGTTAGCAAAAGTATTTGTATAGGTGCATTTAGTCATGAAAATTTGTAGAGCATAAGCATGTAGATCTGTCATGTTTTTTTATAAGAACTTTGGTTATTGTAAATAAATAGCCTAAGCACATATAAAACTACGTAATTCACAGAAAACCAATCGAAAATACAAATATTTTGCTAAATAGACTTTAACGCAAGTTTATCTGCCAATTACTAATAAAACTTTAAATACAAAAGATATGTTCTTGCGGCACTGTAGCCCGTGAAATTGGTTTGTACTAAAGGTCTGGGTATGACTCCAAAACTTCCAAAACATCATCCTTCTTTGAACTATCCTCATTAATCAAAAAATGAACCCAGGCATCAATCATGTTATCAAAAGGAGCCTTTCCATTCACAGGGCTGTAGACTTGAAACAACTTTTTATTCCATTCCTCGTTTGTAAATCCAGCAGCTTTGTAGGACTTTAAGAACATTTCTTCCGTTAATGATCCTTCGCCTGTTTGATCAACTGCCTTTAAATCTTCAAGGAAAAGTTTTCTAACTGTTTCTTCAAACTCAGCTTTGCCCTTCTTGAAGTCCTCGTTTGTCATGTCAACGAACTCTTGCTCCGTCACAGGCCCTTTCTTACCATGGAAGATGACCTGGTCCCACAAATTTTGGAACACTTCTTTTACCTCTTCTTTGCGTTCTCCTTCAAGCTGATGGAGTTTTACAAATTCTTCCCTGTGAATTCGAAGTACGGCGATATTATCAGGGCAATATACCTTCATGATTCAGTTAGGCGGAAAAAGATAGGTTTTCAGATGATTATTTTCTTTTGTTTATTTTGGTTTATAAGGCCAATACTTTAATGAATTATTCATAATTAAGTGGAACAATCTGAAATACTCCATAACTATATATTTCTCTTAACTTACAACTAATAACGTATCAATGCCATTTATTGACATTTAAAAGTCAAAACTACTTACTCCTCTTTCTTTTGGTCTTCCTTGGTAAGATATCCCTTGTGCTGCCTGTCCATACACTTGAACCAAAGTTTCCATTTCTTAATCAGTTATTCATTAGCCATTGTTATAATCTGTAAAAGTGAGGAAAATAGGAAAATACAGTTATCCAGAATCAAATTCTGATTTTATTTGAACCCTGCTGTTCAAAATGTTCTGTTCTGTTTAGTTATGCTTTTACTCCTTAGATGAAAATTGCTAACAAAATAATCTAATTGATTCTGACATAGTTCACAGTACAGATACCAACATGAAATTTGTGGCGAAATTAGCTGTTTAAACATTGAAATAATAAAAAAAATGCTCTCCAAAATATTTTCTTTCTAAAATTAAATTATTGTTAAAAGAAAAGAGAATACCCTTTTTTAATAACTTTCCTCTACAAGAAACTTTCCTAAGTGTAAAGGAGATTCGTCCTACTCACTACACAGCTTTGCTACATCTCTAACAAACTGACCTATTCTACTGATCAATAGACATGTCCATGTCAAGATATAGCACACGTCTTACTGTAGCTGGTAAAACAAGTTTACACACAGAACAACTTAAGTTGTAAAAGGGTTCCCTGATTACGCCGTACTTTAAATGTTGCAATATTCGGTGTTTTCGTTTTTTTTATTGTACCTTGCTTTTCTGCATTGAAAAAGAAAATAAATTTGTATTATATATTGTTTTTACATTAATGACTGTAAATATCTTCATTTGTTTTCAATATTTACACTTGTTTTCAGAAAAGTTCTTAGGAAAGCAAAATATTACTATACATAAATTTCAAGAAAGGCTTTCAAATGAAAGCAATTAAGGATGGGTCAACGGTTGGATGGCTACACCGAATGACACTATCCGACAATATATTTGATCTTTTTTTTTCTGCCAAATGTAAGGGAGGCTATTATCGTTTATCATCTTGTAATAGTGTTCGTTCGATTTACTGTTTCTTTCTGAATGTTGAGGAATAATTATTGAAACTTGTCGAGCTTTGTTAAAATGACTGTCTGAAAATAATAATTTCATACTGAGTCTGTGTTAATGTACCAAATGATAATTTTAAAACGCTGAAATTTGAACTTTGGGACAGATTTAGGTGACCGAGTTTCGATTCACTTGCAAGTATGTTTTTAATTTACTCAATATTTTGATTTTGACAATGAAATGTTATACCTTGAATATTTAAAAAGGCATATTTTTTCTAAGTCAATTTTGTGAGCAAAATGGTGATTCGCCATATTATTTCAGTCATGAATAAAACTTTTTAAATGTCAAAGTTTATGTGAGGAAGATTTTATTAGATACGTTCTCTTTAATAAAAAATATATTTTTCAGACAGTTTAAGACAGTTACAAAAATGCACTCTATGTGATGGAAATGAAACACAAGTGGTTTGAAAATATGCTCTTGAAATTAAATTTAGTAGTATCTCTGTAAAGGTTCAAGAAATATTTGCTTTCTAATTTGATAGTCTTAATAGGAACCTTTCTATTCTAGCTAAAGGTGGCAAACAAAAATGATTATAATAATAGTAATAATTATAATACGTCAACAACAAAAATAATACCTTCATTGAAACACAATTCACAACAAGATAAAAAATGTTATATCTTCGACAAATATTTTATCTTCAGCAGTTGTGTTAATATGTGCACAACATTTCAGCGTAGTCATACAATGACACATATATATACCTATGTAAATAATTTATCAGTTAGATATCGGTCGTCCAGTTCACAAATCATTAACATTACAATACATTGGATATGTCTAGTTTCGGATTAATCAGGTTAAGTAATTCTTATGTTAGTGTTTAGAAATGAATTTAATTAGCTAAAACTCGAATGCGCGCTTGTCGGTGTGTGAGGGCAGAAATTCATAGAAAAATATTGATAAAGTATATAATGGCAATTGTATACTTATATTATTTGCAGAAACAAAGAATCCATGCATGTGCTAATTATGTCCCCCGTCGAAGATGATGGAATATAGTTTCGCAAATGTTGGTCGATCGGTAAATACTTTGGTTTCCGATCAATATCTAGAGAACCCTGGGACCCACCTTCCTCAGAATGTAGCTTGGTCATGACTAGTAGATGCTCCATATAGCTTTTCAGGTCACCAAGTCAAAGGTCAAGGTCACAGTGATCTTGAATAGCAAAAACAGCTTCCGATCAATAACTAAAGACCCCTTGGTCACAGGTTGCACAAACATTGTACGTAATTTGGACATGACCAGTAGATAAAAACTTTCGTTTTTAGGGCACTATGTCAAAGGTCAAGGTTACAGTGACCTTGAATAACTGAATGGTTTCTGATCTATAACTATAGAACGCTTGGATCAAGTGTTCAAACTTAATACGTAGGTTGGACATGAATACTAGATGACGTCTGTAGTTTTTCAGGTCACCAGGTCAAAAAGTCAAGGTCACAGTGACATTGAAGAGAAAACAGTTTGTGATCAATGATTATAGAACCCTTAGTCCCAGAATGTTCAAACTTAGTGTGTAGGTTGGTCATGACTAGTAGATGACCACTTTAGTTATTCAGGTTACCAGGTCAAAGGTCAAGGTCAATGACCTTGAAAAGTGAAGCGGTTTCCGATCAATAACTATAGAAGGCTTAGTCTCAGTTTCTGTATACTTAGTGTGTCGGCTTGTCATGACCAATAGATGACCCCAATAGTTTTTCACGTCACCAGGTCAAAGGTCAAGGTCACAGAGACCTTGAATAGCAAAACGATTTCCGATCAATAACTACAGAACCCTTTGCTCCAGATTGTTATAACTTATTGTGTAGGTTGGTCATGACAAGTGAATAACCCCTGTAGTTTTTTAGGTCACCAGTCAAGGTCAGAGTGACCTTGAACAGCAAAACGGTTTCCAATCAATAACTATAGAACCCTTGGTCCCAGGTTCTTCAAACTTAACGTTTCGGTTGGTAATGACTAGTAGATGACTCTTTCAGTTTTCAGGTCATCAAGTTAAAGGCCAAGGTCACAGTGACCTTGAAAAGCAAAATAATTTATAATTAATAACTATAGAACGCTTTGACCCAGGTTCCTCAAACTTATATAGGTTGGTCATGACCAGTAGATGACCTCTATAGCTTTTCAGATAAAAGGTCAAGTGACCTTGTATGTCAAATAATTGTCCGATCAATTACTATAGAACGCTTGAGCCCAGCTCCTCGGAACTTCATAGGTAGGTTGGTTATGACAATTAGATGACAACTATATGACCCCGTAGTTTTTAGGATTATTATGTGAAAGGTCAAGGTCACAGTATCCTTGAAAAGCAATACAGTTTCTGCTAAATATCTAGGGAATCCTTAGTCCCAGGTTCGTCGGACTTAGTATGATCAGTAGATAACAACTTTTGTTTTTCAGGTCATTGGGTCAAAGGTCAAGGATCACAGTGACCTTGAAAAGCAAAATGGTTTCAGATGAATTAGTGTAGAATGCTTGGGCCCATGTTCCTCAAATTTTGTTTATATCTTGTTCATGACTTGCAGATGAGCCCTATAGTTCTTCAGGTCACCAGGTCAAAGGCCATGGTCACAGTAAGCTTGAAAAACAAAATTGTTTCCCATCAATAACTATAGAACGCTTGGTCCCAGCTCCTCAAAACTTCATGGCTGCCTTTAGGGATAACGCGCTTGGGGGCATATATGTTTTACAAACATCTCTTGTTAAAAAATCTTTTCATTTTAATTCAATACAGCTTTCATTCTTTGTATACTTGTACCAGCGATACTTAATAGCTTTATTTTCTCTATCAGGGAAGTGCAGTCCAACTAATACAAGGTGCAACTATGCTGAACATAGGTTTCATTTGTTATTTTCGTGAAGAAGAGAAGGGTGTTAATCTTGTCATGATTTTCTTTTTTATTTTAGGATTACGATAAGGTGTTAATATCATAACGTTTAAAACTTCAGAGATGGCGAACGACTACCTTAAATACAAATGGAGACTATGGTTCAGGGCGATAGATGCCAAACGGGAGGGTAAGATACACATGGAAGATAAAAGGGAGGAAGGGTAATGTTTTTTTCTCCCCAAAATATCTTTTAGATACATGCGATATTACCAAGTTGGCCTAGATATTAAATTTTATTATATACCCCACTGAAAAGTGATAAACACTCCCAAAAAGAAATAAACGCCTGCAAAACTTTCACGAACATGTCATTATTACATACATAGAAATACAGACTTATGTTTCGATCAATATGGACCTATAAAAACACATATTGACCTCAACATAAGTCTGTAACTGTATAACAAATTTACAGTTAATGTTCTGGTAGTATAACTCATTGAGCTTTCCTATTTCAGTTTGATAATTGCTGTCTAACACATTAATCACTTTAAAGTCTTTTTTAAAGTAAACATTTGGTAAAGTTACTTTAGAGTAAAATCAAGACCGAACATATTATTTGCATCTATCTGATTTGAATTTAAATTTAAATTAATCCAAGATATTTAAAGAAAATATATTTCGGCTAGAATAAGACTTAAGGAATTTTTTTCATTTCATTCATGTTTTGTTAAAGGGAACGGTTTCTAGAAACAAGCTTATTAGACGAAAGACAAAGAACAAGAGTTCAAGAATATCTGAACAGAATGTACAGTGACTATGTGTTCCGAGGAAAACATGGTCATCTGACAGAACAAGAATTCGTTGATATGCATGACAGAGATTTCAAGGCCAACAGTCATGCATTCATAGACAAGATGAGAACATGCGGTGATCTTATATACGGGATTTATGATGTCAATGGCAAAGGAGCACTAACAGAAGAGGAGTTTATTACTGCAGTCACAATAGGCAGTAACGAACATGTTGAGCAAGTGAAGGCAATATTTCATAGTTACAATCCATTTGGCGGGGAAATATCTATAAGGGTATTGACAGAAGCTTGGGTGCACTTTTCTACAAGCGAGGACAGTTCAAAACTTGATATTATAAAATTGGGTTTAGAGTCAGCCGTTGGCATTTAATTACGTCAACCGTTAAGGAAGGCACTTCTAGAATACATAGAAAATTATAATTAATGTTGTCTGACAGTCACAATTATTTTGTAGGTCGAATCAAAGGCATAAACACGAAAAAAAGAATGTTTTATTCTTTTGAATCTGATAATTGTTTTATACGTCAAGACATCTACGTTCGACTATTAGTATATCAAAATGTGTATCAAAAATTATAGTAATCACGATTAGTATCAAAAGTAAGTATGTAATTCATTTGGGACAGAATACAGTTTGAATATTTGTACAAAATGACAAAAAAGTATTCAAAGAAATTGGAATTTGTAAAGATAAAAGAATTTTCTTATTACACATAGACTCTTTGATATTGTACTATCTCTATCGTTATGCCATCATATGTATTACCTACCAGAAAATATCAAGCTCTTAGCTCTTCTTTTGTTCTGGAAAAAACATTTTGCAAATGTTAAATTTAAAATTAGGACTTTAAAAATACTGGTTTATACCCAGATGGGGCCTCAAAAATAAAAAAGGTATAATACAGTTGTCTACTCCTTTGCCTTATATACGTAGATTTTATGGAGAGGTGGTTGGGTGTTTGCTTAATAAACGAAAGTTCCCGAGCTCCGGGCAAGTGGACTTTTTTCGGATTATATTTGGCACTCAACGTAAATAGCTCATGAGTGTTAAAGTTACACCGTCCTTAGAAAGTCTCACTGACATTTATCCCTTCAATAATTCGAGGACGAAATCTCAGAAGGATGGGCAGTATGAATAAGAGGTATAAAAGGGAACTTCTATTCCCTTGCCTATCAGCTAGCTCTTTTATGGCTATGTAGTAGATTGTCCGCTTAGTAATCAAAGGTTCCCGAGCACAAGGGCAAGAGGTATTTTCTGAGTTAAAATATCTTAACTCAGAGTAATACATTTGTCAAAATAAAAATAAATGATTAATTAATGGCGGATAAAAACTGGTATGTTTATATGCGTTTTTTTTTGTAATATGTCGGCGCTCAGAAAGAAGTTCGCCGATGTTATCAATTTTATAGCAGATACTGTTGACAAGTTGTTACTGACGATTTTTTTATTATAATATAATGTCGTTTCACTGAATAAAACTAACTGAAACTTAACCAGGGTATGGAATATTTAAGTGGTATGAAAATGAAAATATCATGTTTGATAATGATAAATATTTTCTTACCATTGGATCCATTGAAATTAATTAAGTGATTTCGACCTTGCCCTAGGCAGTTTCCCCATTCATTGAAGGACATAACTACTGCGTGGTGTGGCGCTACATATGACTAAATTAGGGCTTGGTAAATCTCGGAATAATGACCTGATGGTATATGGTTTATCCTACTCTGGCTAACTGTAAATAATTACCTTACTTAAATGGGTTAGGTGTTTAATCAATAGCAAACACACATTACGATCATATGATTTTATTGTTTTCATGCGAAGGATCATCAGTTGTAGCTAACAATTGTCTGAGGACTTGCCGAAGAAATAGAACTTTAAGTATATTCATGGCGGTGGTGTCATTTAAATGATAAGTCATGAATATAATTAAACGCTGCTATCTCCAGCGTTCTAAAGAATTGGCAGATTCACTAGAATATTCACCCAAAAGCAACATGAAGACCCAAACCATTCAGGAAACAGGTTTAAAGCTGAGACCAATTGGTTTATCATCCATACACATACCATCTAGACAAAGCAAATATAAAGCTGATACCATGAATTACCCACGATATTGTCAAACAAATTAGGAAAAGAGACAGACTCTACAAAACAATAAATAGTCATCGTCAAAGAAAAGTCAAACCATAGAGATATTGAAACAACTTAAAGCATCTCCAAAAACAAATAAGAAATGCCTATTGGTTATACCTAGTGTCAATCATTTTCTCGGGCAATACAGATCCAGGTCATAAGAAAAAGTTTTAAAAACTTGTCAAACACAAAAAATAACAACCTGAAAACACAGGAATAGCACCACTCAGCATTGATGAACACACTCATAATAACCCAGTGTTGAAGGACAACATATTAAATAAACAATTCAAATCAAAGCATTCACCACTCAGCCTTAAACAGTTAGCCAAAAGTTCAATGTTATCACTTGGCCACACACCAATGGCTCCATATCCATCACAGTTCAAGTTATTGACAGAACTAAACCCACAAAAAGCCTAAGGTCCAGATGAGATTCCACCTAGGATACTCAAAGAACCACACACAGAGATAGCATCAATCCTCGGAATCATATTCCAAAGGTAACTAGACACAGGTTTTGTTCCTAAGGATTGGAAACATGCCATCATCACACCAGCAAAGAACGGTCAAAGTCAAAACCTAGCAAGTACAGACCAATTTCACTTATATGTGTAGCCTCTTAACTAATGAAACATATCATTGTTTCAAACATGATGGATTACTTTGACACACACAATATACTCTGCACACTGTCTCATGGACTCAAGTTAAAACATAGCCGTGAGACCCAACTCCTTGGCTTTACACAATAAAAAGGTGGAAACCTAGATTAAGGTCAACAAATTGATGTCATTGTCATGGACTTCAGTAAAGCATTTGACAAAGTCGACCACCACAATCTCGTACACAAGCTAAAACACATGTGAGTTTACCCACACATCACTTTATGGAAGAAAGATTTTCTCAAAAACTGGTCATAACAGGTCTAAGTCGATGACAAGGTCCCTGATAGGC
This sequence comes from Cyclina sinensis, assembly GCA_012932295.1. NCBI lineage: Eukaryota > Metazoa > Mollusca > Bivalvia > Venerida > Veneridae > Cyclina > Cyclina sinensis. Next base: position 4,124,995 of record JAAONU010000004.1, read on the forward strand.
TTTCTGTTCTTTTTGGTGCCACTCAGGGATCGGTCCGAGGTCCGATGTCTCTTTCTCGCATACATCAATGGCCTACCAGGTAGTGTCAGGAGCGGGGAACGTCTGTTTGCGGACGACACCATAATCTTCTTAACAATTAAATACCAAGCGTCAACACAAAGCTTACAAAATAATTTTCACAACCTCGAAATATGGGAAAAGGAATGGTCAATGGAGTTCAACCCTGGCAAGTGTGGACTACTCAGAATGCACAGGAAAAAGAATCCGCGCATCTTCCCTTACACCTTGCACAGCACGGTTCTGAAAACCACAGATAATGAAAAATACCTAGAAGTTATTATAAGTAGTAACCTGAACTGGCCATCCCACATAAACAACATAACAAACAAAGCAAAAAACTAGGGATTAGAACGAATACTGAATCAATATTCGAATAGTCGGTTTGTCATATTCGAATATTCGATTTTCGGAAGTTCCGTCAGTTATCCGAATTCTGGTATCCGTTTGGGAAGCTGCTGTGTATCACCAAAAATGGCATAGAAATGGCTTGTTTAATGGAAGCATGAAATACTTTTAAGTGATTGGCATATACACAGTATATTCCGTTCTTAAAAACGTGGAATTTCTTAATAAATACAGACTGGTGGAGAAAATTGCAAGGATTGTTGTTGTTCTTTTTTTCAGTCAAGATTCGGGGAAACAGATACACAGACATTTATTATTTCATTTGCATGCAAACTAAACGAAGGATGTTAGAAACATTTTCAAGCATAATTATTAGAATAAAATATTTGAGTTATTCTGATTGATTGGATAACAAAAAAAGTATTATCAATAGAGTCAAATGCACGATTTTAACGCTTTCGTCTTCGTTAACATGATCGGAAAACTGAGACAACTTTAAAATTTTGTTACATAAAACAGGTGCCAATTAAAATGAACAAAAGGTATAAAAGATAAAAGAAATCACATTTACGCCTTTTGCAAACTATCAATCTGTAACAATGGTCCCTGCCAATTATGAATTGCAATTTTGTTGTTACTTGGACATTTTTGACACGCCATAAATGAACACAACAGCACAATTAGTTTTATTCTGCATAATAGCATGCTTAGATGATCATTGGATTTCTAGATTCGATTATTTTGGTCGATTTTCGAATCCGAATATTAATTCCCATTCCAGCGGGGCGGGGGGTTGTCCACCTTGTAAAATGCATGAGGGGGATTTGTGCACCTATACAAAATGAGCAGGTGGAAGGGGGGTATGTCCGAGAGGGACGTGGGTGTTTGTCCGGATACCACCGACCGAGATTAAGGCTGACCCAACTGTTCTGGATTGAATAAGTTTTATGGATTTGAAATATTCACAATAAATGTTCAAGTAAGACCTTTAGTGAAATTCATATTTACTTTGTTTTATCATTGACAATTTCAATATTTCTGGCACGCGCCTGCCTAGTCAGTATTGACTTTTGGAAGTAAAAAATGATGCTGATTTGTTTGATTACTGCTTATATTAATCATAATGATACAAATCCTAAATTATTAGAAGACTATTTTCTAGAATGTGTCTCTTATTCCGTAACATACGAGATAAATATCGTAGATAAAGTTATTTATCGTATTTTACATGAATATGATTGATTAAAACAATTTAATTCTAAAAAAAATATTAATTTGCATTACAAATAAATTTGCATTTAATAAAGAAATGCAAATACGCATTAATTAAAAATACGAATTTTTATTAAGTAATTTCAAATGCATTTATTTTATTGAAAAATTATTTATGTAGCGAAAACACTTGGGTAGCGAATCGATATTCTACTGGGTAGCAGAACGACTAGTATGAGCATGTAGGGGTAGCGAAACGATCTGTAAAGATAAAACCTCTGACAAACGTGTAAGGGAATCGATTCTTTGGGTTAGTGGTAAGCTGCTCGAGGCGCACGAGTACGAACTGCTCTCACAGATGATCTATTTGAACGCACCTGTCATTCTACTCAGAATTTATAAAATAACACGTTTCTGAAACGTTCACATCTTCAGAATCTTATACGCCGACTTTTAATGCATCAATGTTTTCTTGTCATAAGCTTTTGATAAAATATTGTTCGCTCAACTTTTTTGAGCAATTGAATATCAAAGTAACATGCATTCAGTATGTTTTCAACGGGAAAATATGATCTAATTGTTCTTTGGACGGAAGACTTTTATGTCACCCAAGATATCAGCGGATTCATATTTGTTTACATAATAGTTAAATTCATTGACATACATATGCTACAATTGAACTATTTCGTAAATACTTTTAAGATCGTCTTGATGTTTGCCAAAACATTCTCGTATGAGAACAGTCTCTAAAAGGATATGAAAACTGTATTATATCTCGATTTAATTTCATTGACGAATTATCTGATACGCGTGTTTCGTCTGCTAAGTGTAGCTATGACTAAATATAGCAGTAGTGAACGAAAGTAGTGTATTGCGCACTGCACTATCTATTTAGCTTTTTGAATTGATTGTTCCATATCAACGCACACTACTTTCGTTTCGTATTTTGCTACGCGCTTGAAACTGTTGCTAAAATTATATTCTGTTATTGATGTACAAGCAGGTGTATTGCCTGTCTGTTCATATTATGTGTTGCTTGTGAAATGCCTTAGGGTTATCTCATACGAGAATCTGTCTATAAGTGCGGACGTATCTGCGTGATAGTATGTGACCTTAGATTTAAAAATAACGCGAGATTCACATGTAAACAAGATATCTTGTATGTTCAAGTTTGTCCGATAACAGAGGCGTGTGTGAACGGAGGATTGAAAAGGTATGTGTTTTGCTTTTGAGTTTAAAAAGGAATATATTCATTGTTTAGCTATTATTTCAAACATTTTGAAAGCATTAGTATTTGATTATTCAACCTTTCAATTTATCATAAAAAGGAAACAGTCATAAATGCAGAAAGATAGAACACATGCTAGTGTATGAGTAAAATATGTAATGGCTGATTTAAATAGATTGACCCTGTAGATTCACAACAATTGAATCCTGCTGGCTAACTCGGAATAAAAAGTATAAAGGGTACAACGGTGCCATTATTTCTGCATTAATGCATAGTTTACATAAGAGCAACAAAGGCTTTATTGATTTATTCGACAGCAGTGTGACTCAACATCAATACTTCAAACCACATGTTATAAGCAGTTATTAATAGATCTCCATCAATTGTTGATGTATGAGCTGCGGGTTATAAAAACAGTGATATATAAAGTATATGGCAGAGTCTTATTTAGCCTTTAAAGACACATAGCTACTAAATACAGGAAACCTAAGACAAAGTGACAGTAATTCAGCTTGCAGTGTAATGGAATGTATCTGTTAGACGCTTGTAAAGCGTTTTCGTCTTCTTTTGTAAAATATAACTGATTTGGATTTGTTTTTGTTTGAAATCTTATTAATTTTTAAAGTGGTAGCACGTAGTCAGAAGTCCTCAGAAATTCAACAGTTTTGTTGTATTTTTCAGAAAGTTATGGCAAACGAGTATTTGATTTCAAAATGGCGGTTGTTGTTTAAAGCTATGGACATCAGACATGCCGGCAAGATTTCAGAAGAAGACATCAAGCAAGAAGAGTAAGAAACATTATCATTTATCCTGAAAACAAAAAAGTAAACACAGGCGTTTTCATGCCATATTGGCGTCTATCATTTGTATAGACCAATTTAAAATTTAGACCACTTTATGTAATGATAGTAGTATACATTAGAAAAATGTTTCCATGTCTGTTGGTTAAGAATATAACTAGATCAGTAATACATATTGATGAATAGCAAAGAATGGTTGTTCTTTGTAAACGTATGCTTTACGAATAAATTGCCTCATAAATAAGCATTCAACATTTTGTTTATATCAATGTTGCCTTTTTTCTTTACACATTTCCAATATCATCATGCATGCAACACATAAGTGCATATATTGTGTGTTTAATTCACAACAAATAGCATATTTGGATTGCATTTAGAAGGAGAATAGAATATGATTGTACAAAAAATGATATAGAAACAGCTTTATAGTATTTGGAAAATAATACATACAGTAAAGGAGTATAAAATAATAAATAAAATACAGAGTTTTTAAACAAAAACTAACAAAACTTTTCGAACATGCTATTCATGAAAACTACCATTCATGGAATCATGTAATAAACATACAGTGTACTTACTTTTGCTTATTCCAGGAAAACCTTTGCTGAACTACATCATCTTAATGCAGAACGCACAAAAGAGAGGGCAGAGGATATGGATGAGTTGATGAAAGAATTTTTATTTCGTGGAAGACCTGGACCAATTACAGAGCAAGAATTTGTCGACATGAACAACAGCGAATATAAAGAAGACAAGGAACAATTTCTTGAGAAGATGCGAAGATGTCTGGCTGCGGACTTTGTTAACATGGATGTCAGTGAAAAGGGAGCACTTACAGAAGATGAGTTTATAAAAGCTTTCAGAGCACTTGGGCATGAGAATATATCACTGGATAAGAAGTTTTTCCAGTCATATAACCCTGTGGATGGGCTCGTACCATTAGAGGCTTTTATAGATTCTTGGGTTCATTTTGCCACTTCTGAAGATATTTCTAAACCAGATATCGTCAAAGAGGCTTTGGAATCCGGCATGTAGTAATAGACATGGTCGTATGCAGAAAAGAACCTTAATTTATTTTGACTTCTATTTTGACATCTATATTTACCTGAAATGAAGAGAAGTGTGTTTTTACTTTCTTATGTGTTTTTCAAGTGTACTTTATTTCTGTATTCACGAAGTGTTCTTATAAAATCCAAGTTCTTTAATGCTCAGTAAGTGTGCAATATATTCATCGTACAGGTTAAAAGACGTTTTGATAAAAGTTGATTTGAAAAGAAGTCCTTTTAAAAACCAATAACTAGATTAGACAAATATTTCCTTCAAGGCTAAAATATCTCAATATAAACCTATAATTTGTATACATACTCAACTCAGGCACGAATGGTTTTAAGGTAAACTTCAGTCCTAGGAAAGCATTGTTTCATCTGATCATGCTGATAATTTGCGAAAGTCATTACATTTTGATCTAATGTTACATGTTTTCGTCCTTTAATTATCATGTAAATAATCCTTTACATTTTGCCCCGAACTTAACAATATTCGAACCTAATAAACGGCTAACTATATTACTGGCATATTTAGCTGAGCACCATTGAGAACAAAGGCATTGACGGACAAGCAGTATGCCTGTCTTTCAGTCTTTTATATGTTCATATGACGTTTTCTTCGACAATAATTCCTGATGCTCATATTTTCTCTAGTAATATCTAAACAGAAAATCTAATGTTTTCTGAATGTGCTACAAAAAGACATTCGTTATGCTTTTTTTCAGTTCCTTTATTTTGCTTGTTTTGTAATAAGATCGATATTTCAATCTACCTATTTTACAAGAGTTACCGTAGTAAAACGATTTTGCAATTTTGTACATTGTTATATTTTCCTTTTATATGTTTTCAGTGAGATACTGTGTTGTTATTTTAAGCATTCTTTTACTCTTTGAAACAGGCAAACATATTAGAAAGGTATCTGATCACGAAATAACAACCGTACGGTTAACTTCCTACTACATTTTCTAGGAGGTCCTACATCGGCTTATGTTCAACTTTATAAAGGGAAAAATTTTACGATGTATGATTCCAAGCTTATGGTAACATGTCACATAGAAGTAGTTTAAGAGTAAAACAAGAAACTTACACGAGTCAAATTCTTGGCTTAAATTGCATCGGGAATTTCGTATTGGTCTTGGGCAGATAAAATAAAAAAAAAAAAAAAAAGAAATTACTCCAGTATTGGTACTCCAAAATTAAAGTATTTACTATGTATAAGGCATAAACAGTAAAGAAACGTGCGAAGAAGTATGAGCGGATTAACCGCCAGTTCCCTTATATTAGCTTTCATTTTAGAATGAATCTTTCACCGCCAGTCAAAATACATGCTTTATAGGCAAACGACTGGTTTCAATCCTTTTTATCGGAAAAAGTACCCAACTAGACTAGTTTCAAATCTTATATTAATGAATTTCCATTACGGTAAATTTATTCTAAAAGAATCTTAATGTGACCTAGTCTATGAGGCATTCATAGTGGAGACATTCAAAACCTAGTTTTTAAGTTTATTAGTTTATTGGTAAGCAATTCGACAAATGTTACATACGACGTAATCTTACGCGAGCTCGAGACACGTTTCTTTCAAAATGTTTGTCAAAGGATAACCCCAAACTTTTTTGATGACATCTTGAAAAGGTGCAATGAAATCGATTTATTTTCTAGGATTACTCTGGAAAATCCCTTTATACTCTCGAAAAGCATACGTATTACATTTTCCTAATAAACACTTGAATTTATAGAAATGTTATGTCTTGATAGAATCATAGTTTATTATTAGAAACAATCTAAAAATGTCATTTCTGTCTAGCTATAGGCTATAAATTCACTGTCTTTTGATAACAGGTGCTCACTTAGACGGGCATTGAATTTCTACCGAGCCTGCTTTTCTTGCAGCTTTACTGCTGCTAGATATAGCCAGTTACTTGTGGAACACACTTGTGCATTGTCATAGATGTGTCAGTTTATGTTACAACCATTCTTATGGTGAAGTGTTGCCTGAAATGCTTTAGATATACAGCCATTACCTTAGTCAGAACACATACTTGTTACATTTCTGAGGCGTGGGGCTGGTGAGGAAGAGGGATAGGGGAACGTGGACCAAAGTAGAAAGCATCAAGCAGTCCGTCATGTGGAAGTGGTTCAAAGGTTATCAGAGGTCAGTAAAGTGATATCATATTGTAAGATATCGGACAGGTGACACCATTCAGTAGTTGTCAGTACATCATATGACTTACGTTAAAGCACTTCAAAATGGATGCAAGATTTTTTGCTTTGATTTTGTGTTCCATTGGGACAATTGCCTGCAGTTACAAGTAAATATATTTATTTATTGATTTATTTCTATCAAGAAATATCATAATTTACTATAAAAGTATTATAGCTTTGATCATCGATTAATGAAACCCTAATCGGCTTTAAAATATAAATAGTGTTTCTTCAGATGTCTGTTTATTTTAAGTGTTTTCTTTGTATGAGCACATTATAATCATTGAGATCAAATGGTACCTAAATTCATTTAGCATTGGCAAGACTAAGATCAACTCATAGATATTTAAAGAGATTCATAGTTAACAGTTAGGTAAAAACTACGAAACATGTTATACTAATTGACGACAGTTTATATAAAACGACAGGAATAATATCATTATATCATCTGAGTCTAAGTAAAAGGTATGTAAGGGGGTGGTTTTCACTCTGAAAGTATCGGGGAATAAATATATAGTAAAACTACACAGAGGCCAAGTTAAATCTACTTTTTCCCTAATATGTATTCGCCTTTTATATGCAATTAAGAAATTGGTCGATTTAATACGAAAATCAATCTTTCAATTATGGACGCTTGTTAAAAGTAAACCTTACTTAATGCTGATGGTGTGATGAATTATTTCATTTAAGTTACGGATCAGTAATATTTTTTACAAAGGTCGAACCCAGAATATTTCTCAAGAGAGCTATACTGAGGATCACTCTTTTCCACTCACCATTTTATATTGAATTTTATAATTGACATTCCTTTAATGCATTTGTTAGATGCAGGTAGTTCCCTATGTTTTTGTCTCATTTACGAGTTCTATTACTTTTCAGTGTCGAGTCAGTCGGCGGCGTCGAGGGATATTTCAACTTTACAATCAGTAACCAGGTGGTGATACCATTTTTTAGAGAGAGCATGCTTTTGAGGATCTACAGCAGCGGGACTGTACCATTTATAAGATACATGGAAGAGGCTGTAATAATTAATCCGACCAAGTTCAAAGGGTAATGTAAATACGAGAGAAATCTTGAAATATTTCGATTTTAAAGTGTAGTTTGTTTATATTTGGTGAAACAATCAAACACAGTAACATAAAAATACATTAAGATAATGTTGCTGCTGTATTTTGTTCTGTTGCAAAAGATAGCAAAATGATGATGATGATGATATTATAAATTCGATGTAACATTTTGTTATTGTGTTGTGGATATGCGAAACCAAATTAAACGTCAAAATTTACGGAATATTTTAAACAGTTTTTCAGGAACTTTTTACTCGCCTAATGGATACTATATCGATGCTATTAATGGAGTTGTTGGTAACTGGGCAGCAAATAATACCTATTGGGAATTTCTGAGTTCTTCTGGTCCTATAAGTGTCGGTAAGGAGTACTTTGATTTTTGTTGCGAATTTGTAGGGGAATGGTGGTGTATATAGCAAGCTTTGTAAAATAAGTAATTGGCTCGATTTAGAAAAAAATAATTTATCCTTTATATTCCATGAGAGAAAAAAATCATTTGTTCACAGATTAACGAAAAGTTTTCAGGCACATTATAGAAATACGAGATAAATAAATTATGTCGGAATTGAAGACACATTTTCAGTATATGTGGTGTGCAAATCTGTTTTCACATATTTTCTTATCATTTTCAGGAGTCAGCAAATACATACCAGTGTCCGGAGACTCGATCCTTTTCAATTTTGTCCAAGGAAATTGTGGGTCAGGGAAACTTTTCTTTCGCAGAACAAATGACAGGTGCTGAAGGATTGGTAAAAAGGAAAAGAAGTTCTTGTTGAAAAAAACTGTACTGATTTGTGCAAAAAAAAATCATTTATTCGAAGACATTTTTACATAAAATGGAAACGTTTATTGTCTCTAAAATCTTTATAAATACAAATTGAAATTAAAAAATAAAATTGAATGCAAGAGTCAAGAGGCCAATGTTTGTAAAAGTTACTAGTATAGTCTTTATTTGATTGAAAACCAACTATGCAATATAGCTCGTCATCTGACTAGAGTGTATCTGTGAATGAGTAAGCGGTTTTTTGTTTTGCGGTTTCATATAAAAAAACATGAATCTTACTACGAATATTTCCATGAACAGAAAGTATCAATGTTTGTTGAAAATATCAACTCGAGCTTATTTTCATTTTCTGTTTTACGTTCTTCTGTATAATCTGTTTCACTGTCGTATATATTCATTCACATCAAAGTGAGTGAAATAATAGATTTTATTGTTTAGACTGATGTGTTCCCACAACATTTAAAACAGATTAAATTTCATATTAGTCCATAGCAGCATAAGGCTATTTGTTGTCTCGACAATGTTGAGTTTATATAAGTCTTTGTTGAAAAGCTTAATACATTGTGGAGCAAAAATGACTCAAGAGGCAAAATTTGAACAATCTTGGTTAAGGTCTACTAGGTAATGCTTCATGTAAAGTTTAAAAACTCTGGACCTTGTGGTTTGAGCAAGAAGATGTTTTAAGATTTTCCTGATTAATTCTTTTTAGAAATATGTAGTCCGCGTTTTGGGGGATAGGGACAGAGCCAATAATGATCGCGGAAGCATGATTTAAAAAAAACAAATCTTGGGAGTGGTTTAAAAGGCAATTCTAAATACCATATTTAAAAGTCTCATTCTTATGGTTCTGACAATAAGATTCTTCAAAAACTTTTATATACAAGGCTCTTTTAAAAATCTGACCCCTATGGTAAAGCCAATGATGACCCCAAGAGCTAGGTTTGAACAATCTTAATAATTCAAAAGTTTGGTCAAGTCATGAAACAACTGATGTGAACAGAGCACTTTAACTGAAAATGAATTGTATGTCCGTGTGGTAAACGGATATATTTGATTATAAACAAATGCTATACATACAATACTAGGTTTCCGGGATATTGACTGACGCCATTATATGCATTTATGCTCATTCGTTTAAGTGAAACACAAGTGTTTAAGAGTTCAAAATGGAAATGAGAGTCCTTGTTTTAGTTGTTTGTGCCTCAGCTGCAGTGACATATAGTAAAAGGTAAAACATTTATTAAATTTCTATATTTAGATACTACTGATACTGTAAAACAATTGTATTTCAAACTTTTTAACCTGAACATTTATCGTTCAAGATGTAAACATAAACCGGTATTTAAACTGTATTCATTTTCGTTCTGCTAAATGTGGTTTATTTACAAACACGTCGTAAACTAACGCTTAAAACAGATAAAGATTACTTAATGTACAGAAACATTGAAATAATGCATTGCTTCGAAAGAAACAAAATAAATCATTCATTATTCATTCATTGTCATGGCGAAAAAAAATCATCGATTTAAGATGTCTACAAGTTAACGAACATGAAAAGTTTATTAAAACTTTATTTCAAACTTTATATTATACCTTCAACCACCATTTCTTGTCATGCCTGGTGTCAGTGATTACTGTTTTAAAAAGAAAGAGTAATGTTGACTGAATTTGGTTTCAAATTAAATTATCGTTCGAATTTTTGTTTGTTTTATTTCTTATTGAGGTTCAAAACCAGTGTCAACCTCTATTTAGTCATAGCCCGGCGGTCAGTCCACCTAAAAATTGTTCCTGCGTAGCCAACCAGTTTATTAACTTATCTCTCCGCAAGTGACTGACTGCACATTAACTTGAATCAGAGGTGAGGGACAATTGACCTTCAGACGTATTGACGGAGATCTATTATCACGGAGAAATTAATCATTCGGTAACGATGCTTTATATAAGAGCATATTTCTTACGTACTTCGGTAAAGTTTTAGTATGTTAGAATTGTAGCTATTAGTTTTTTTTCCTAACACAAGACCTTTCGGAAGGTCTTCTAACAATTCCCAACATCATCTTTATGAAAATTTTAAGTGAAACATAAAGGTTCTGTCTAAGCAATATTTAAGTAGAAAGGGATTTCGAAACGTTTGAAATCTTTTGTGGAGTCGAAATGAGTAAAAGGAGAACATAAGTTTCGTCGTTCGTTTATTTCGATCCTTTAAGCTAGTCAGTTCATTGTATAGACCTTTCACTTATACAGCCAACCATGATTAAATCAAAGCCACGGTTCCTGTGGTATGACTCTTTGAGTTTTGCATCTACCTGCAATCATATCGGCTAGATGCTAAACAGAGATTTATATTAAAAAAAATAAAAGTATTGAATTAACGTTTTTTTATACAATGAGCTATTTTTTCAGTGACACCTTCTTGCCTGGGTATTTCAAGTACACAATCAGCAACAAGCTGCAGCAACCGTATTTTAAAGAGAGTATGCTTTTAAAGATCTGTCGTGGTGAGCCTATACCATTCATAAGATACATGGAAGAGTCTGTGATAATAAACCCCACTAAGTTCAAAAGGTATAGCATTTAGCGGAAACGGAATTCAACGATGACGTTCGTTCGTTTCCGTCATTTAGACTAGACCTCAAAGAACATTAATTTTAGAAATGAGCTTATTAACATTATTCAAAAAAGAAAAGAAAAAAATGACAGTTGCCTGCGATGTCTGATATACGTTGAGGTTCTTCACATCTGCCGTTCGTTCATTCCAATCATTTACGCAAGAAATCTAGACAATTTTGAAATGGAATTATTTATAGTGTTTAAACTAGTTTACAATAGCCTGTTAATGATAACCATTATTTTTTTTAACTGCAAACGATTTCAGAATATTGTGTTTTGTTATGTCATTTAATTCGGGATGTCAAAAAGAGTCAACCTCGAGCTCCAGAATTAATTAACAGTTTTGATTTATTCGTGTACGATCTTTGTTATAGTCGATATACCAAGCATTGATAACCTCACAAATAGATATACGAAAAAAACATGAAATAAAACAGACAAATTTTAACAGTTTTACAGGAATCTTCACTTCTCCCTATGGATACTTTATAGAGTCGATTAATGGCGTCACAGGTAACTGGGCATTAAACAAGACATACTGGCAGATTTCAAATTCATCTGGACCTTTAGATGTCGGTAAGAGAAACTTTTTAATTCTTGATTACATTCTTAGCATTTAGATATTTATTATTTATCAATTCAGTGTCGAATTCAGTATGAACATTTTTCAAATTTGTACCATTTTAAACCGGGGTGAATTTGTGATTACTGTTTTAAGATTTTATGGGAATCGTGTTTTTTTAGGTTGTTTTGGATATTTTTACAAGTGTCATTCAAGAGGAAATTTCTTTCATCTTTGCTTAAGAAAGTCTTGCTTAAATATGTTGTGTTTTGTTTTATTTTAAGGAGTGAGCACTTACATTCCAGCCTCCGGAGACAGAATTCTTTTCAAGTTTGTCAGATCGCCTTGTGCATCGTCTGAAGGAAAACTTCTGTTCATTCCAAAAAACGGAAAATGTTAGAAACAATAAAACAAATAACTTTGAAATTATTAATATTTATGAACGTACATTGATAAAAAACTGTTTTTGTATACTCTTTTATTAGCCTAAAAACAAAACAACATAATTATTATATGAAATCGTAATCATAATGTCAACAACTTCTAACATGCCTTTCTGATAGATAGAAAAGGATAATCATCGTCATTTAAGAAAATAATGATTTCAAACGTTACTTTGTTGTTAAAATTGTCTCTTTACTACTTAAAAGAACGAATTTTCTCTTTACTTGAATGTAACCTGCACTTCTAGGTAGGATATATAGTTGCATCCAATAAATGTTCACTGTTGACAACTAAATGTTAGCAGTATATTTTTGTGGGTGGATGTAGGTTGTAAAAAACCGAAAAGTCATTTCATTGAGCAAACAACAATAGCTACCGTTTTTTCAAGGTAAATTATCAAGATGAACATAATGATGAATATTCTGGTATTTATTCGCAGCCAAGCAGTTCACCTAAAGAAGTTAAGAAATCACAGGCAGAATGCAAAAGTCGTAGTGACATAGCGCTTTTCTCCATTAAAAGAGTAAGAAAAATGTGTGTGTTTCCGTGCATGCGTGCGTGTGTGTTTGTGTGTTTTCGTTTGATAATTTCAGTACACGGATCCTCTGTTTGCACAGCTTGTAGGCTTAAGATCCCCCTTCTTGGTCATGAGATCTTCGGTTCAAATCCCACCAAGTTGATAGTTTTAAGTAATTACATAGATGAATGACATCAAACAGTGTCACAACAAGAAGCCCAAACAACTGTCTTACAGGGCACTTCACTGTAGTGAATGTGCCAAAGAAAAAGATGGATCGATTTTTACTATCTGATTTTTATGCAACAAAGAAGGTCGTTTACCAATCAGAGAAACACTGGCTCACATGATTGTTCACATGGAAATAAGCTTAAATGGAACAGCTTTCTTTTTGGAATAAGTTTTGACAGAACTTTAAATACCTTAAGTAGATGGTCTCACATTTGCCTGTTACACCACTCCAGAAACACACCTTGTCGGTGCCACAAATAACAAGTTAAGTGATAATTGGCAATCATTTCCACGATATCAGGTACGATTTCAGCACAATCTGAAGCCGATGTCAATGTCATGTATGTTCTTTTATCCAGATTTCGTCCAAATCCTCGAATAGGTCAATGTTAAGAAAAACAGTTGTAGTTTTGATATTATTGAGCATAACGTAGTCTTTCACTATTGCTCAGAATATAATGTTTTTCAGTGACAGTGATAATGTTTTTTAAACTTGTTGACGTTATGTATATCTGATTTTGAACAAAAAGTTAAGATACTACTGTAAAAAGTTTTAAACAGTTAACTTTCACACTAAACACACTTTGTCGCCATGAATAGTTTTCTTTTCTTGATTAATTTCATTTTAATCTGTTCAACTGGTTTTCTACCATCTATTTTTAAGTGTATTAATATATTGATATTTTGTTTTCTTGGTGATTATATTTCATTAAAATTCACATAGAAAAACTGATTGTTATGAATTTGTTTACGGAAATTTACAGTCACGGTAAATTCGTTAATTTAATTATTATGAGTGTCGAATAAATTTCTTTGCATTTTACTTTTTATGTGACCTTTGAAGTGTTTGCTTCGTCACTGCGTGATAAAGAAAGAATATTGGAATTCACTTTGGAAGATATACGGGGTTTAACTTATAAACAAACTAACCGAACAATGACTGACCGTTGCTTAGTCGATCTTCAATCCGTCTTTCTTCAGAACAAAAAACAACACATACAAACAGTAAAATTATGTTACGCTTCAAAAATTCGGGAAATTGCGTGTGGTTCTCAACTACAGCTGATGCAAAATACTTGACATTTAATTTCCATATATATTTCCAACCATTCTGTAAAAAAAGATGATCAATGTCAATTATAACGAAACTAAATACAATGTAGAAGACTCCATGAGACCGCTATACGGTTAAAGATTAAATACCAAAACACAAAAGGAAAGAAAAAATACCACCCGCGTGCCGAAATGCATTAGACCGATCAGTTATTAGTTTCAGTTTCATTCAGAGAAGTTGAAAGAAATTAAGCAGACGACAGAAATGCAAACCTGCCTTGATTCTTAGTAGGCTTGTAATGTTGTTTTTTCCTTTTGGGATCAGTGAGAAACATTCGTAGTTTTTTACAAAATAGTTAATACAAACAAAATGGAAATATAAACCTGAAATACGTATACATACTCAACTCAGTCGCTTGACTAAAAGTTAAAAAAAAAAACACACAAAAAAAAACGTTGCAAATAGCATAAAAATAAATTTCAGGAATTCAATTACGAGGGTGGTTCAACGCATGTTGCATTTTCTGCCACGATATTTCCACGCTTTTCCTTAAAAAATATCATATTGTGGTTTATTTCCTTAGCTACCTGTTGATATATCATATTTTGAAATCGATCCATTGGTTTTAATTTTACAGTCATTCATAATTCACAAAAATGAGAACCTGTGGGTTTGCACCTTGGAACGGTCAGTGGCAAAACATTTGCCACTTGGGGTTTAACAAGATTCTAGGGTGCACTAACCTCACACTTGCCCTAACAGGTTCTCATAAGAACAACATGTACGAGTTGTCTTGGTGAAATAACTCCAACCCACCAATCAACCCGAAAATATTGTGCGCGCACACACACACAAAACATAAAAAAGCTAACGGCATTGTTGGGTGAATAGGGCAGGTACTCAATGACCTAACTGAGACCAGAGCACTTGGAGTCAAATAAAAAATAAAAAATATGGAGGTACTATTCAGTATACGTCTGGATTTTAAGGTTAAAACTTTGAATAAAGGTAAGGGTGAATATTCCGAAGGTATGAAATAAAACATATCCTATGCTTGAGTAATTCTGTGTTTATCAGGCAAAGTTGCGGTACTTATCAAACCATCGTATTCTTGCATTTAATTACAATTTCGCTCAAAACCACGAAACGGATAGCCTATTTTACCATATTAAAGGTGTCCTAAGAAATCATTGTTTCATCTTATATTGAGACTTCGTGAAAGTCATCACAAAACTATTTACAATGCGATACAGTTAAAAAATCATTTATAATTAACTTTGTGGCTTTCAAAAGTAAAACATACGTAAAAATGGATGATTTATTTGTTATGATGGTCCTGCTCTTGCTATTTAGTTGGTAACTAATAGTCTATAATGTCAGCATGTATGTTTTCTGTCAATAAGGTGCGTTCATTTTTTATGCAACTAGGGCAGGTTTTAAGTTATTCTTTGCTACATTACATCTTTTTTTTTGCCTGTTTCGTCATGAGATCGATTTTTTTTATTTAGTTACTTTCATAAGACTTATCTTAGCAAACCTTATATCGCTGCTAGTTATAGCCAGGTATTTGTGGAACACACTTGTACATTGGCATAGATGTGTCATTTTATGTTACAACAATTCTCTCTCTCTCACTCTCTCTCTCTCTCTCTGATAGTGAAATGTTTGCTGAAATGCTTAAGATGTGCAGTCAATAACTCAACCTGAACGAATAGATGCTACTTTTCTGAGGCGTAGGTGGTGGGGGAGATTGGTAGGGAACGTGGACCAAAGTAGAAAGCATCGAGCAGTTCGTCATGTGGAAGTGGATCAAGTCATAGGTATTTAAAAAGATTTATAGTTAACAATTAGATAAAAAATACAGAACATGTTATACTTATTGACAACAGTTTATATAAAACAAGAGGGATAATCTCATTAAATCATCTGAGTCTACGTAAAAGGTGATGGTTTTTAGTCTGAAAGTATCAGTGAATAAATATATAGCAAAATTATTTAAAAGTCTTGTTAAATCTACCTTTTTTCCCCTAATATTCACTCGCCATTTATACGCAATTAAAATTCAATCAATTTTATGTACGAAAATTAATCTTTTAATTATGGACACTTGACATTATTAAACCTTACTTCATGCTGATGGTTTGATGACCATTTTATTTAATGTTACGGATGAGTAGTTTTGTTGACTCCAGAATAATTCTCCAGAGAGCTATACTGAGGATCACTCTTTTTCCTAATTGTAACTTGTTGGCTCATGCAAACTGCACTATTTTATCATATATATATATTATAATTGAGTTTCGTTCAATGCATGGGCTAGATGCAGGTAGTCCCTATGTTTTTGTCTCATTTACGAGTTCGTATTTCTTTTCAGTGTCGAGTGAGTCGGCGGTGTCGAGGGATATTTCAACTTTACAATTAGTATCCAGGTGGTGATACCATTTTTTAGAGAGAGCATGCTTTTGAAAATCTACAGCAGCGGGACTGTACCATTTATAAGATACATGGAAGAGGCTGTAATAATTAATCCAACCAAGTTCAAAGGGTAATGCAAATACGAGAAAAATCTTGAAATATTTCGATTTCAAAAGTGTAGTTTGCTTATATTCGATGAAACAATCAAAGATTAAACTATTAAAAAAACTACATTAAGTTAAAGTTGCTGGTGATTTTTATCTGTTGTTGTAAATGATGTGAGCGAAAATGATGATGACGATGATGATGGTGGTGGTGATGATTATAATGATGATTATGATGATAATTATGATGATGTACTGTTGTTAAAAATATGATGTTACATTTTGTTATTATGTTATGGAGATGCGAAACCAAATCATAGTCAAAATTAAAGAAATACTTTTAACAGTTTTTCAGGAACTTTTTACTCGCCTAATGGATACTATATCGGTGCTGTTAATGGAGTTGTTGGTAACTGGGCAGCTAATAATACCTAATGGGAATTTCTGTTTTCTTCCGGTCCTGTAAGTGTCGGTAAGGAGTACTTTCATTTGCGAATTTGTAGGGGAATGGTGGTGTATTTAGCCAGCTTTGTAAAAATAAGTAATTGGCTCGATTTGGAAAAAAAAAAAATCCTTTATATTCCATGGGAGAAAAAAAATTCATTTGTTCAAAGATTAACAAAAAGTTTTCAGGCACATTATAGAAACACAAGATAAATAAATCATGTCGGAATTGAAGACACATTTTCAGTGTATGTGATGTGCAAATCTGTTTTCACACATTTTCTTATCATTTTCAGGAGTCAGCAAATACAATCCAGTGTCCGGAGACTCGATCCTTTTCAATTTTGTCCAATAAAATTGTGGGTCAGGGAAACTTTTTCTTTCGTCGAACAAATGACAGGTGCTGAAGGATTGAAAGAAAAGGAAAAGAAGTTCTTGTTTAAAAACTGTACTTATTTGTGTAAAAGAAAACATTTATTCGAAAACATTTTTATATAGATTTGAAACGTTTATTGTCTCTAGAATCTTTACAAATACAAATTGAAATTATAAAATAAAATTGAATGCAAGATTCAATTATTTCTTTTGTTTAATTGCATGTAGTGTTTCTGAGGTCGATGGTTGCAAAAGTTACAGTCTTTAATTGATTGAAGACCAATTATGCAATATAGCTCGTCATCTGACTTGAGTATATATGTGAATGACTAAACAGTAATGACATATTGTTTTGCGGTATCACATAAAGAACATGAGTCTTACAATGATTCTTTCCGTGAACAGGAAGTATAAATGCTTGTTGAAAATATCACCTCAAGCTTATTTTCATTTTCTGTTAACAGTTTTACATTCTTCTCTATAATCTGTTTCACTGTCGTGTACTTTTATTTACACTGAGGTGAGTGAAATGTTAGTTCTTATTGTTTAAACTGATGTGTTCCCACAAAATTAGACGCAGGTTATATTTCATATTAGTCCATATTAGTCCATACAAGTATAATACTGTATTTAGCCTCGACACTTCTGAGTTTATATAAGTCTATGTTTAAAAGCTTAATCCATTGTGGAGCAAAACATGACCCAAGAGGCAAAGTTTGAACAATCTTGGTTCAGGTCTACGAGGCAATGTTCACAAAAAGTTCAAACATTGTGGTTTTGAGCAAGAGGAAGTTTTAAGATTTTCCTGGTTAATTCTTTTTTTGAATATATAGTCCGGGGTTTGGGGAAGGGACAAAGTCAATCATGATCATGGAAACAAAATCTGAAAAAATCTTGATAATGGTTAATAAGGCAACTTTATATACCAACTTTCAAAGTCTCCGTCTGATGCTTCTGACAAGAAGTTTCTTCAAATTTCATATACTCCATATTAAAAATCTGACCTCAATGGCTGAGCAAACAATGCCCCATTAGCTAGGTTTGAACAATCTTAGTAATTGTCAACTAAGTAACTAATGCTTCGTGACAAAGAAAAAAGAAAACGGGTCTTGCAATTCGGAAAAAAGGAAATATCCTATATATTTCTATGTAAAGTATTTGACCCCTCGGACAAAGTCAATAATAACTAAAGAAGCGTTATATGACAAAGATTGGTGAAGGTCTGCGAGAAAATGCTTAAATGCTTAAATTTCATAGTTCTAGACCTCGTGGTTTCAGATAAGAAGAGGTTAAAATATTTTCCTTTGAATTGCTATTTAAAGCATGTTACCTTTCGGAAAGATAATTAGAACACTCTTGGTAGAGATCTACTAGACAATGCTACACACTAAATTTCAGAGCTCTGGGATGAGTGGTTTTAGACAAGCAAAATGTTTTGGGTTATGCCCCTTAGGGCATCATCCAGTATACTGACGAGTTTTGAAAATGCGACAGAGCGTCTATTGAAAAAGAATATGGAACAGAGCGTCTAGATCCAGAGATTTTCTGACATTCTTATTCTGCGGCCCCTGGATCCTAACCCTAGTTTTAACAATGTGTAATCATATGATTAAGGAAGCGGCATTCAATGTACTGAATCTGATTGTATCAATGTAAGTGGCAAATAAATGTTTGTGTTTTTAGGTAAATGATGTGTTTAAATTCAACAGAGTGATTGATTGTAACTAACATATAATTTTGCATAATTTTTAGAAACGACAGAAATAAAATTGAAATCTATTTACTGCACAAAGAAAACAGACTTACAATTCAGACTTTAGGATTTGCGCAACTGTTTTGCCGTAGAAATACGTTTCACACTAAAATCATTTGATATAAACATTAGATTTTAAATTTTTAAATGAAGCCTCATTTAAATGAATGTTTAGAACTTTAACAATTTGAACAATTTCGCAGATTTCAGAAAATGCATATAATGACAGCAGGTGATGTGAGCGTTGCTAAATTAACTGTATATTCCTTTATCTATTTGAGTTTATTTTTCGTCGGTACGTGTTGATCATTCGACCGACGTCCCATAGAGAGGTTAGCTTTTTTAGGATGTTGGGTATGGTGCAAGACAAGAAAGCATCTCATTTCAGTGATGCCTCTGGTTCTTTTGCATGATCTGTGTATAGCACTAATATAAAGGACACCTGAAATATCCGTTCAGTGCGTTACCACTGCTCCTGCAGGATACCGGCTTGTTGAAATGTGACAACAAAAATGCAAAATACAGTGGTTTCATTTCAAATGTGTAAGTTAATATATAATGCACGCTGGAAATGTTAGTCTTGTAAAATATAAAATTGTTATGCTGTTCCCTTTTTAATTTTCCCTTTTTAGCTCTACTTACGATACTTTAATTATTTCTAAAGTAGATGATCGTAGTTGTCTTGAGTTCTCAAAGATTTTATTTTTATATTTTTATAGTGTATTCATTATATCCTGTGCTCGTAAACACCGATAATACTATATATTCTAAAAAAATTACTTGCTTTGTTCACACACTGACAAATTTACTAACATAGACTGAAATATTAAAGGAAGAGGACAACTATCTCAAGGAATGTTGCATAAAGATTTGATCATATGTAAAATTCAATTATTTGGCATAACCCATTGGATGTTTTTTAAGCAGCCAACTTGTCATAGTAGTTGCTGTAGCAAGTTGAGTTCTGCAGGGAATGGCATTCTTTGAACAACATCAAAACTGTACAGATTTCAAAAAATGTTTACATTTTCCATTGTTGAATTCATAAAAACCGAACGTTCGACATTTAAATAATAATAAAATATTAATAAACAACTCTAAATATAAACTTAATCCATGCAAATAACTCTTTTTAAACCATATAAATGCCGAGAAACACTAAGCAAAGCATCATTTATATTAATTATATTTTCAGTTTGTTTCATTATTCTAAGTCTGGTCAGGTCACAGAGCACTTTAACTGAAAATGAATTGTATATCCGTGTCGTAAACGGATATATTTGATCATAACAAATGCTATAAATAAAATACACGGCTTCCGGGATATTTACTGATGTTATTTTATGCATTTCTACTCATTTATTTAAGTAGAACGCTAGTGATAAGAGTTCAAAATGGAAGTTAGAGTCCTTGTTTTAGTAATTTGTGCCTCAGCTGCAGTGACATATAGTAAAAGGTAAAACATATTTTTATTAATTTCTGTATGAAGAATATACTGATACTGTAAAACAATTGTATTTTAAACTTATTAAACCTTAACGTTTATCACTTCAACCGATATTTCAACTGCATTCATTTCATTCATTTTCGTTTCATTAAAAGTGGTTTATGTAAAACACATCGTATAGTTACGCTGACTGCTAATGTACAGAAACATTAAATTAATGCATGGTTTCAAAAAAAATGACACATTCATTATTCATTCATTGACTAAGCGACAAAAGAAGAGTAGTGCATCGATTAAAGATGTCTGGAAGTTAAAAAATAAAAAGGAAACTTTGAAAAAAAAGTTTATTAAGCCTTTATTTTAAACTTTTTTTTTACACTTTCAACCATCATTTCGTGCTATGCCTGGTGGCAGTAATTACTGTACTAAAAGGAAATAGTAATGTTGACTGCATTTGGTTTCAAATTAAATTATCGTTTGATTTTTTTGTTTGTTTTATTTCTTATTGAGGTTCAAAACCACTTTCAACCTCTATTTGGTCATATCCCGGCGGTCAGTCCACCTAAAAAATGTTCCTGAGTATCAAACAAGTTTATTAACAAATCTCTTCTCAAGTGACTGACTGCTTCTTCACTTGAATCAGAGGTGAGGGACAATTGACCTTCAGACGTATTGACGGAGATCTATTATCACGGGGTAATTAATCATTCGGCAACGATTCTTTAAACTAGAGCATATTTCTTATATACTTCAGTCAAGTTTTAAAAGTGCTCTCCAATATTTGTAGCTATTAGTTTTTTTCTTAAAAAAAGACCTTTGGGAAGGTTGTCAAGCATTTCCCAAAATCAACTTCATGAAAATTGTAAGTGAAACATTAAGCTTGTGTCTAAGCAATATTTGAGTATAAAGGGATTTCGAAACGTTTGAAATCTTCTGTGGAGTCAGTGTGAGCAAACGAAGATATAAGTTTCGCCGTTCGTTTTTTTTCGATCATTTAAGCTAGTCATTTCATTATAGAACCCTTTCACTTATACAGCCTACCATGATTAAATCAAATCTTAAACGGTTCCTGTGATATGACTCTCTGAGTATTGCATTTACTAGCAATCATATCGGCTAGGTGCAAAACACAGATTTATCTCAAGACCAAAAGCATTGAATTGACGTTGTTTTATGCACTGAACTATTTTTTCAGTGACACCTTCTTGCCTGGGTATTTCAAGTACACAATCAGCAACAAGCTGCAGCAACCGTATTTCGAAGAGAGTATGCTTTTAAAGATCAGTGTTGGCGAGCACATACCATTCATAAGATACATGGAAGAGTCCGTGATAATAAACCCCACTAAGTTCAAAAGGTATAACATTTAGCAGAGACGGAAATCTACGATGTCTTTCGTTCGCTTACGTCATTAAGATTTAGACAAGACCTCAAGAAAATTTAGAAATGAGCATATTTACATTTTTCAAAAATAAAATTGACCGTTGCCTGTTTATGATATACGTTGAGGTTCTTCACAATTGCCGTTCTATCAATCATTTAAGCTAGAAATCTAGACATTTTGAAATGGGATTATTAATAGTGCCCAAACTAGATTACCATAGCCTGTTAAGATTAACCGTTTAGTTTGTTATTTTTTAACAGCAGATTATTATTTTGTTTTGGGCTCTATTTTTTTTGTTGCCATGTTAATTTTAAGTCAGGAGGTCAAGAATCAAACTCAAGAATTCATCATTAAAACAGCTTTTTAACTCTTTTACGATCTTGTTTATATTGATATACTAAGCATTTTTAGACCTTTCTTAACAGTTTTACAGGAAACTTCACTTCTCCCTATGGATACTATATAGAGTCGATTAATGGTGTCGCGGGTAACTGGGCAGTGAGCAAGACCTACTGGCAAATTTCAAATTCATCCGGCCCTTTAGATGTCGGTAAGAGATACTTTTTAATAAATGATTACTTACTTAGTATATCATATTACTTTTGTCTTCCCCCATATAGTGGGGTTGGAGACATATTGTTTTTGTTCTTGCCGTCTGTCTGTATGTTTGTATGTAAGTCTGTCTGTATGTCAAAACATTTGTCTGCCTCTCTTCTTTGAACCCGCTGGTTGGATTTCAATGGAACTTGTTATGATTTATTTATACCAAGCCTCGTGAGCATATCGTCGGCATGTTACGGTTTAGTGAATTTCAGCGGAGTTACGGGTCTTGGTTTGTCCAAATTTGGTCACATATGGGAATATCTCCGCTTGTCGGATTTTGACGAAGTCTCTCAGCAATGATTGTTAGCAAGACTTAGTGTAGTTACGGATTTTATTGATGTGTTCCGAACGGCAGATTTATGTGGAGGTCCGACCCTTGATTTGTCCAAAATTGAATACATTTTGGCAAGTCTCCATAACCGTTGGTCAGATTTTGAGGAAACGGGAATTATCATGAGCGAGAGTAGTTAATTTGTCGTTTTTCGGTCGGAAGATTTTTAACAGTTACGGCCCTTGATTTTTTTCAAATCTGAATACAGCTGGGCATATCCCAATAATCGTCGGTTGGATTTTGAGGAAACTTCACAGCAATTATCGTGACCACGTGTAGTTATGCATATTATCAGTGTGTTCCTGTCGGATGGTTTCAGTGGTGTTGCAGAGCTTGATTTCTTCAAAATCGATGCAATTCAGCATATCTCCATAACCGCTGGTCGGATTTAAACGAAACATCACAAGAATGATGATTTTGTTTTGTATTCAAAATCTCTGTCTGTCTGTCTGTCTGATTGTATGTATGTATGTATGTATGTCACACAGTTTGTCTGACTGTGTTTATTCTCCGTGGTTTTTTTTCCCGCCAAACTGTGGATTTTATCGAAGTTCAAGTCCTTGATTTGTCCAGATTTGAACACATATGGACTTATCTCTATAACCACTTGTCAGATATAAGCGATACCGGGCCATCAAGGCCCTCTTGTTATTGTTATTTTCACAGTAGTGTATTTTGTTCCTGGAATCTGTCGGTTTGTTACAACTAGTAACCTTCAAGGTAGACCCCTGTTTTTATCAAATATAATCAAGTTTAACTTAGATGCCGATCAAGAAGAAATTATTTTTGTCGTTGCTTAGAAAAGTCTTGCTTAAGTATGATACGTTTTGTTATATTTTAAGGAGTGAGCACTTACATACCAGCCTCCGGAGACAGAATCCTTTTCAAGCTGGTCCGATTTAGATGTGTATCGTCTGCAGGAAAACTTCTGTTCAGTCCAAAGAATGGAAAATGTTAGAGACAACAGAATAGTCAGAACGAATAACTTTGAAATTATAATCGTTCTTATGATGACAAACAAGTTTTGTGTTAACTCTTTTATCAGCTTCAAAAAGTACACTATATACTTGTAATTTCATTCATCTTTTATGAAAATGATGATTTCAGACTTTGTTTTTAATGTGTTTTTTTTTTATTTTATCTCTTTAATATCAAAGGTAAACCTCACTTCTAGCTACGATATGTTTCCTTAACAAAAATGAGTATTTGTTTTATTTGGTGAAAAACCGAAAAGTAAATTCACTAACGCATCAATAGTCACCTTTTTTCGCGGTAGGTTATTATAATAGACATGATGATGAATATTTCTAAATAGACAGTTCACATAAAGAAGTAAAGAAATCAAATGCAAAATTTGAAAATCAAGAGCATATCAAGTTGACAATCTTGAACAGATTTTATGTCAAACTTGATTTTTTAAATAAAAATGATGATTTATCTGATTTTTGGTACGTTTTTTTTTGCGTTTAGTTACACCTTTCTTGTTTGTTTCTGTATGATAATTGATTGAAAATCTCAAAAAAATCTAAGTACGCTTAGTTATGTCTGATCTTCTTAATACTTTTTTTCGATAACACCGATGATCATTCATGAATGATGAATGATGAATTGTCCGGTACGTAAGTTTACGGCAGACATTTGTTACATGGCCTGAAAAAAGGAGTTCTGTCTGGCAGTTTTTCAGCAGTAATTTATGCTGATAATTCTAAAAGCTTAAAGTACAGATTTCACTTGTTTCTCTTGATATGTCTGTACATAGTAGACAGCAAATATGCTGTAAAATAAAAGGGGAGCAACTCGTGAACCATAGACATTGAATTCTGACAGTAGTCACCCTATATTAACTGTAGCTAAATCATTTTTTTCTTCATCATGCTGAGATAGAAATGACTTGCCCACACCAGATACGTCACGCTAGGCTAACTGATTGATATAGTACGGAAAGTTACTCTGCACATGGAGTTTGAGACAAAGTCATACTCTATTCGTAAAGAGCTATATGTAGGGGAAATAATTAAGGCATAGCCAAAGAGAGTAAAACGGGGAAAGAGGTCCAGAATTGTAAACCATATACAAGAACTAAGCTTGTATCACATAAATAATGAGAAATTTCATGGAGAGGGAGATAATTCACAGCAATTTAAGAAAAAGAAAAACAAACTGAGACAAAAAGAAAGGGTTTTGAAACTTTCCTCTCGTTTCACATCACTTTGAAATATTCAAATACAGAGTTTTTTTCCCACAATGTTATGCATAACAACTGGCTTCATGTCTGTGTGTGTGTCTAATTGAGAGTCTTGAAATGTTATAATTATATTATTAATAATTACATGTATCTGTAACACTGTGTTTTTTTTCCTCACGAGGAACTCAGATGGACGCACCAACACTTAAATGGTTAGGAATGTAGTAAATAAACTCAAAACGTTAAATATTCATATTCCTCTTATACAAAAAAATAACAACAAAAAATAACAACAACAAACAAACAAAAACAAACAAATAAACAAAAATGCATAAGTTATAATTTTCAAACGTTGCATTTGTCATTTATAATTCAGTGCCCTCTAAAACATTCATTTACAAATTAACATTGAAAGTACAAAAGTTAATATAAAAACAAAATTTCTATAGAAACTAATAGGCGTTAGTTATATGACTAGACGTCTGTGTTACTCCCAGTGATTCCGTATTATCTGTCTATGTCAGAGAAGTGTTTGTTTTGTGCTGATAGCAACAGTGCATTTATTCTTAATCCAGTCAGTAGTTATAGTTGAAAACGATCTTTCTACGAACAAATATGCAAGTTCTTTTCTGAGGGGTAGAAGTTAGTTTGAAATGTTGACAGATATTTATCACTTCTAAATTGTATGAACTTTTAGCAAAATTCCTGTCCTTTAATGCATATTAAATCGTATTAGTTATGAGAAATACCATTATTATCTTTTAAATTTCATGTTTTATTAAAATTATTATTAAAGCATCGGCAGAGGAAGAAGAAGAAAGAAAAACAACATGTTTCGTTTTCAAAAACGTATTGAAAAGGGGCCTACAAATAGTGTGTTACTGACAAGGAAAATAACAATTGTTCTTAATATATTATGTAATTGTCAACTCAAGGACAATGCTCTTTTTAAATAAATGTATTTTCCATGAGGTGAAAGGATACAATTGTAACAAAACAACACGGTCCAATCCTTTATAATTGTAAACTATTTATTACGACTCGAGCAACAATTACACGCGGACCAGCCGTGCCTCTTCCCGCCGCTCCCTCCCTCCACACACATAAATGCTTGCTTCCGATATTGTCCTTTCTTATTTTTCTTCGGCAATTCAAAGTCAGCAATTCAAAATATATCTCGTTCTGAATGATTTTCAGCAAGATTCTCAATTCTTAAAATAATTATGTTTTCCAAATGCTGTACATGTAATCCTAATTAAAGAGCTTTATCTTTTTAGTTAAAAAAATGAACAAATAATGATTAAAAGCGAAAACGTCCCACACTAGTGTCTTTTGCTGGAAAATAATTCTTGAAAAATAAATCTTGCTAGACGAAAGAAAGAGAAAAAATAGGTGGGGCGACAATCTAAATTAGACAAATTATCACTAGAGGATCCGAGGGAAAGATGGTCAGATTGAACAAGACTTTGCTGATATGCAAAACAGAGCTAACAGAGGCCGACAGACATGCGTTCTTCTATTATATGAGAACATGTAGGGGCCTCATATACAGATTTATGACGTCAATGATATATAAGCTATAAGAGGTGAAGAATTTATGAATGAAGTCACAGTTGAAACTTACGAACATGTGGTTCAAGTTAGAGAAGTATTTCAAAATTGCAACCCTTCCGGTGGAAAATATATGTACGCATCTTTAAATTGTGAGTGTACATTTTTCATCCTGCAAGGATAGTTAAAAACTGTGTTGCCATTATGGTTCTAGAGTCTGTCTTAGAAATTAATCAATGCAACAATGGAGGAAAGTTACAATAAAAGGCAGTAAAGTTTTTCTTTGATGTTGAACCACAGATGATGAGACCTCTCTAATTCTCAAGCCTAATTTCTATACCTAAAATATTGAATAAGGAAACACTGTGAGCTGTTTGCATGCATATATTGAAATGAAGCATTTAATAATGCATCAATTATGCAAACTATTTTGATAGGTTATTTTTCAAAAGTTACACATCTAAAAGGTATGCTATAATGCGTGTGTGCTTGCGTGTGTTTTATTTGTGCTTTTTTATCTTTTGTTTTGTTTTATTTTTGCTTTGTTTTGTTCAACTGACCAATTATTTTAAATTCAAATAAATGCAGTTCTTTAGCTGGAATGAAATATCATGAAACCTGCAATCTAATTTATCAACAGGAAATGGAATTTATATACATAATACTAATGTGATAAGATTTTTTTGTATTGTGTGTGTTTGCGCGCGTGCGTGTGTATTCTAATTTATTCTATCGAACGAGACTCCTGCAGTCTTTAAGGTAAGCAAAATCAGCTGAATGACATGATTTCAAATCATTTATGAAACTAGTTAGAAGTGATAGAAGTCTGACTGAACTGTACATTTGACGCTCGCAGTAAAATATTTCAGTTTCAATGAAACGTTTCTGGTTAGAGTGGCAACACATAAATATTACACTGTTCCAGGTGCACTGAATAATGATTTGCTACTTCAATTCATTTTCATCAATGCGCCCTACTTTCGTTTTGCATTTTACTACATTTTTGTGTTGCAAACAGTTACTCATGCACATATCCAGTGTACACTCTCATATACTGCATATCTGTATACATTACATGATGCTTGTCATTTTGTTATCACTCAAGACAATCTCTGTGTTAAATACGCACGTATCAGTGTTATAATACATGAGTTTGGATTTAAAAATTACGCGAGATTTACATGTGAACAAGATATTGTATATGTTCAAGTTTGTTGAATAATAGAGGCGTGTGTGAGGAGGATTGACAAGGTATATGTTCTACTATTGAACAAAAAAAAGCTATGGAATGAAATGGATTTTTAGCATTTATATAGCTTTGAATTAAACTTTTTTGGTTATGTTTACGCTTCACTTAACATAAGAAATATAATCTATTCTTTCCCATTTATGCTTGGCTTGAACAGAGGACACTTTGCTCTGTAGGTATTTATTTTTTTCTCTTTTAGAAAGATCAGGTAATAATGTTGGCTGATTGTTTTCCTTGTCGTATGAGCACGTTTTAAAGGCGTAAAGACGAAGGGTCGAAAACTCGACAAGCGTTGACTATGTCGTGTATTCGACCCTTCAAATGCCCCGTCAGCTCAGAAACGTCTAGACACGACAGATTTTTAGCGAAGTACGAACTATTTTAGGTTTCGTATTTTCGCCTTGTATTTGTCGAGATTTCTCCTTTTCACCCCGTACCACGAAGAAACTTATGTGTCCATCTAATTGGGTGAAAAAGCAAAACGTCGAAAACACGACAAACAGTGACTTTGTTGTGTTTTCGTGTTTCAACTTTCGCCTTTTGGCCCCGTCATACGAAAATACTATCCTCGTAAAGCCTGCCTTTCTTGTCTTTGTCTGGCGGGGCAAAAACACGACAACAGATTTTCGTATGGCATGCCGAAAATGCGAAAGGTCGAAAACACGACAAAGTCCAGTTGTTGTGTTTTCGATTTTTGGTATTTTCGACCCGCGAGACAAAGATACGAAAGGTAGAGTTTTTCGTGTGGCAAGGCGAATAAAGGAAAGGTAAAAATCATGATACACTCACCGGTTTATCACCTTTTTACCCCGACATGGCACAAATCAGCCACCATAACATAGTGTAAATGTTTTAAAACAGCGAAATGCACATAACGTAATTTAGTAAATGATCCGCTTCCCTGTTTGAATCACTTGTGTTTAGGGAAGATAATAAAAATAAATGTTTAGTGTTTTTTCCTTAGTTTTCAGTCATACTAAAGTCCACGATCTCCCTATCGTTAATAGAGTAGCGAGTTCGAGCACAGGATTTTAATCAGATCGCTTACTAATTAAAATACCAATAATTCTCCATTGCATGTCATTATTACTTACATATTCATAAACACTAAATGCATGTCGAATACAAGTACTTATGTAAAATTGTAAACAGTGTCACATTTGGAAAGTCACTTTCGCGTAACCTTAAATATTTTTCAAAAGGTGTGCATGGGATAAGAAGCCCTAAAATGTATCACTTTCCTTTAATTTTCAGGAAGTTATGGCAAACGATTATTTAATTTCGAAATGGCGGTTGTTGTTTAAAGCTATGGACATCAGGCATGCAGGCAATATTTCAAAGGAAGACATCAAACAGGAAGAGTAAAAAGTTTTTGTTTTTTATTCATGTTTGCTCAAAAGAACACAGGGCAATCTCTTGTCTTTTTATCGGTAGAGCTTAAAAACAAAACATGGCAGTCCTTTGTCTGTTAATCTGTCATGATTAGAAACAATACACGGCAATTTATTGTCTTTTTATCAGTAATGCTAAAACACGATAGTTTCTAGTGTCTTATTTATTAGTGCTGAGGAACATCAGATAGTTTCTTCTCTCCTATTCAATAGTGCTAAAAACAACAAGGAACTTCTAATGGGATTTTTGCGTGTCCTTTAATGGGTAGTGCTTAAGAACATCAGACGGTAGTTTTGTGTATCTTATTCAGTAATGCTTAGAAACAACATAAAGCAGTTTATTTACTTTCAATCAGTAGTTCTGAGAAACAACATAGGACAGCTGTTTGTCTTTAATTCAGAAGTGATTAGAAACAACACAGGGACAGTTTCTTGTCTCTTAATCGGTAATACTTAAAAACAACATTTTTATTCAGTACTGTTGGGAAAGAACACGGTTCAGGCTCTTGTCTCTTATTCAATAGTGCTTAGAAACAACAACTGACAGTTTCATGTCTCATAATAATTAGTGTTGAATAACAGCAGGAGACAGTTTCTTGTCTCTTATCCAGTTGTGCTGAGAAACAACAAGAGACAGTCCCTTGTCTCTGAAAAGTTGTACTTAAAAAACTGGACTGGACAGTTTCTTGTCTCTTATTCAGTACTGCTCGGAAACAATTTGGACAGTTTTTTTGTATTTTAATCAAAAGTGGAAGGAAACATTATAGGAAAGTTTATTTTCTTTAAATCAATAAGGACGGGAAACAAAATATGGGAGATTATCTTGCTTCTTAATCAGTAGTACTTAGAAACTATATTGAACAGTTTCTTGTCTCTTAATCAGAAGTGCTTAGAGGCAAAATGGAACAATTAATTTACTTTTGATTAGTAGATCTTAAAAATAAAACAGAGCAGTTTCCTGTCTCTTATTCAGTACTCTTGAGGAACAGCAAGGGACAGTTTCTTATATCTTATTCGGTACTAGTTTTAGAAAGCTCTTTTATCTAACTATCTGGAAAAAAATTGTTCTATTGCATGACACAAATATATTTATTTAAAGCCTATGAAACAAATCTAGATTTTATTATTTTATTTATCGTTATTATTTTTAATATGTGAAAGAAATCAGTCATAAATTACATTTTAATGCCTCCTTAAATTAATTCTGAAGTATTAAAAATCTATCTAGTACAATGTCAACAATTATAGCAACAAAACTTAATAGTTTTATTTATTTATTTATTTATTTATTTATTTATTTATTTTTTGAAGGAGTAGGTCAAATTGATATAACTGAAAAAATTCTAGCTTCCTGCATAATGTCATTTTTAAGGTCATTTGAATGGGTTTGGTTTATTAGGGTTTAACGCCAGGTTTAACAGCTTAGGTCATATCCCAGCGGTCAGTCCACCTAACCGGTGTTCCTGAGTATCCAACCAGTTTCTCCGCAAATAACTGACTACTTCCTCACTTGCTACAAAGGTGAGGGACAAATGACCTGTAGACGCATTGTCTTAGATCAGTTATCACGGAGATTTTTTCGCCTGCCCTGATGGGGATTGAACCGAGATCGTCAAAAGAGACAGTTTGATGCTCTACCGATTGAGCTAGCCGGGCCGGCTCAAAAGGTCGTGATTTAGAAGTCAAGCATTTTGTAGATTTTTTTCCTTATTTCAGGAAAACCTTTGCTGAACTACATCATCTTAATGCAGAACGTGAAAAAGAGAGGGAACAGGATATGGATGAGTTGATGAAAGAATTTTTATTCCGTGGAAGACCTGGACCAATCACAGAGCAAGAATTTGTCGACATGAACAACAGCGAATATAAGGAAGATAAGGAAAACTTTACAGAGAAGATGCGAAAATGCTTGGCAGCGGACTTTGTCAACATGGATGTCAGTGAAAAGGGAGCACTTACAGAAGATGAGTTTATAAAAGCTTTCAGAGCACTTGGGCATGAGAATATATCACTGGATAAGAAGTTTTTCCTGTCATATAACCCTGTGGATGGGCTCGTACCTTTAGAGACTCTTATAGATTCCTGGGTTCATTTTGCAACTTCTGAAGATAGTTCTAAACAAGACATCGTCAAAGAGGCTTTGGAATCTGGCATGTAGACAATGACGAGGCAAAAGTGCAAACCAAACATTATTATTACTTTAACTAATTGCATGAATATGAAAAGTATTGCTTTTTCAATATACATAATAATTTTACTCAAGTCATACTATTGCATTCTCGATATGCTTATCACATCGCTTTGTCCACTAATGCTCAGTTAAAGAAAATGTGCAATATATTAATTGTGCAGGGAGACAAACTTTTTTAAAGAAATGTATTGATTTTTTTCTATACCCTTCAAATGATCCATGACTTGAATTGACTTTTCCCCATCTACTCATTTAATTCATGTATCAACCTAAAACTTCCAGACAGCTAAATATGACTCAAATTCAAAACCAGTGGCTAATCCCATTTTGCTTACACTGACACTTAGTCCAAATACACTGTCATTTAATTATATTTCAAGGAGATTCAATTATGTCTGGATTTCAAACCATTTGACAGTCTTATTTTCCGCAAGGCAATTAAATGTGATAGTCCTCTGTACAAATACGTAACATTATTGTTCCATCTTGTTTTACGGAAAATATCGAAAGTAAACACACTAATTGAATGTCATGTGTTGTTTGTTTTTATATAATTCTGAGAATGATTCTGTTTATATGATTGACTGATTAAAGAATTCGTGAAGAAACATATTGGTAGGCCTAGTCGTCGAGCTGAACAATGGGCTGATCAGGAGTAGCACAGTGATTTTAAGCGAGTGTCCTTTAACGAAAATGCCACATTGTCCAAGGAAGTAAAGAAGTACATCTTGTTACTTAGAAACTCTACCTAGAGATTTTATATGTTTAAGCCTGGAATTGCGCAGAATTCTAGGTTATTGACATAACAAAAGTTCTGTTTAGATTTTTCAGATGCCTTTATATCCAAGAGGTGGGCCATTACTAGGATTAAAGCCGAAAGTCCAGCGCGTTACCACAAAATATCAAGATGTACTTCTTTACTTCGAAACCCCGCTCTTTCACTAACATTACTTATAGCCTTTCGGATGAGATGTGAAACCGAGGTCACATGTATCAGTGCTGTACACTAAGAATGCAAAAGAACCTGGAATGGGATGTTTTCTGTATCTTGCACTATCCCCACAACACGAAATAACTAATCTCTTCAGGGGTCGTCGGTCATATGAGCAACCGGTACTGACGATAAATAAGCTCAAATAGATAGATCATGTGTGGTCGAAACTGTTGCCTCGGCGGTGGCAGGAGTAGGGCTGCGGCGGGCACGATGATAGAAAAAAACTGTTACTATGGCAAACATAAAAGTACATTTTATTAAATGAGAAGGTTGTCAACAATACAGTTGAACATTAGGGAGCAGCAGCAATGAAATTAGTTGCCTTTCAATAGGAACCCCCCCCCCCCCACCAATAAACAAGAATCAACAGACAATAAATACAAATAAGTAAACTGAAACAGACAAACTAACTACACATAAATTGGTTAAAAAGATAACCACTTATAACTGCCCTCACAATTATAAATAACTATATATAAGTAATTCTAAAGTGCAGTCCATACTTGAAATAGCTTAAATAATAATGTACAAGAATTTATAGAAGAAACAGATCAGTAAATGTTTAGAAAAGTAAGATTTAACCTGATACACTGATACACACACGGCTAGATTGAAATAAAATTACCAAGCCAGACATAATGTTAACGTACTTCAGTGGCCGGGTTGCTCTCCAGACACGAACCCTACTGAACTCATTCGAGCGTTCTTGGACGCAGGGCAAGAAAATAATGTTATTAATAACATTAGTGACCTTAAAGCCGCACTTCCGGTCGATGCGCTCGAAAATGAGTGCTTTGATGTGGAGGAGGGGTGGACTTACTCGGTATTGAACGAGATACACATTAACAGAAAATCATGATGAAAAAGCATTGTCAAGATTAGAACAAGATATTTTGTACCGATAACTTTAACAAAAAAACAGTGTCATATTATTCCTCCCGGTGAATAATTTAAATTCTGGTAATAAATTTGCATATATTTAAAACAAAATACGCAAAAAATACTGTTTAACCGAACTGCACAGTTTCTAAAAGTGATATTGACCGAGGACGCATTCTTATTTGTATGTTAATATACAGTCGTTACTAGAAATATCTACCACGCAATCGTACCTATAAGCTTATTAAATATTACTTTTCTGTTTGTTCCCACATTTTTTCATCTTCATCTCTATACTCGTTCAATTTTATCCTTGTACTGTACAGACAACCGAGAAAGGAATTTTAAAGTCACCGGAAAACAGGTTATATTATCTTAATAAAAGTGTACCAAAATTGGTAAAAAAAATCTTAAAAACGCTTACATCAAAAATAAATGAATTTAATCGATTACTTAAACTTTGATCCTTATTTTCTTGTTTTGATATTAATAAGGTTAT
The DNA here is from genome assembly GCA_012932295.1 of Cyclina sinensis. NCBI lineage: Eukaryota > Metazoa > Mollusca > Bivalvia > Venerida > Veneridae > Cyclina > Cyclina sinensis. The sequence goes on from JAAONU010000004.1 coordinate 4,158,955, forward strand.
TACCACAATTAATAACATATCGACTCGTGTCCTTTTAAAGGGAAACAAAGCCGTATATATATCTTTTACAGATGACTTTTTTTCAGTTTAAAAAGGTACCATGAGAGACGTAAACGTGATTTATTCCTGTTTAATATCTGTATGAATGTCAAGGTTTGGACGATCAGATCATATTTGGAGGTCATCTAAGACACACGCAGCGTGACAAACTGTAACTGTTAATTGGCATACAATATAAAGCAAGTCGCTATATCTAAAAACAATGATACGAGACACGTAATAGGGTTATCAATGTTTGGTCCTCTATATAGTATTGATCCAATATTACCACAGTCAAAACGTTTTATTTTTTTTATTCAAATGGGGTACCCATCTATGAAAACATAAGATAAATGATTTAAATCGCTCATAAATAGAGATGACTTTAATGTTGGATTTTGATCTTCTACTCAAAACATCAATCTAACACAATAATCCAAATCGAAACACGTGGATGACATATAATGGATACTGTTTATCGCTTCTAATTGCATCAAATGGACTAAAAATCAAAGGTAAGTGTATAACGTATTTGTGTTGTTGTTGTTGCTGTTTTTTTTCTTTTTTCTGTTGTTGTTGTTTTCTTGGGGGTATTTTATTTTTAGTTGGTGTTGTTGGTTTACACATGAACTACCAAAAAGAGTAAAAAATATTCATTATTGCTCTTTCATTAATCTTCATTGGAGTTCTTTAATTCAACTTTTTACTTGTATTGCTCTTTAATTAATCTTCATTTGAGTTTTTTAATTCAACTTTTTACCTGTCTTACCTTTATTTGTCGTATAAATGACCATTGTTTTCTGTATGTGAAAATGCAAGCCGATAGAATGTTTGAGCTTATAATTTCCGTTGTTGTTGTTGTTGTTGGTGATGGTGATGATCTCTTTAAGGAATTTGATTTCGTAAAACTATCTTGTTATCGTCTCATTCAGTCTCCTACGATTTGCTGACAGCCATTGGAAGGACGGAAATTTGTATTCGAACACATGAGACCACGCACGGTTTGAACAATGCCAGCACACAGAGTTGGAGATGAAGCTAATGGAAGTGTACCAGGAAGTTTAGAAGAAATCGAAGCTCATACAGTTGTGAATGGAATTCATCCTCAACAACAGAAAGACAATGTCCGACACAGAAAACGTCATCGCATCATCAACGTAGGGTATGTACGTAACGTATATGAACGTAACTCATATAATTAATATTGTACGTTGTTATGGTTTAGCACAACGTCTACATTTTCTCGTAATATAAACTGATTCAAAGTATCGCTCGCACTTTTTGAAGACCAAAATATAAGATAAATTGGTGCATTTTTTTCTCAGGAAGTGAACACTTTCGTTTTGAAAGTATTTCAGTAAAATCTGCTCAAGTTATTTTTACTCAGCTCAGATTAAGATTATATTTGCAAAGGGGCTTAAACTTCAACGCAAAAACAGTATGAATAACAAGAAATATACACATTAAAAATAGACATATAGACTAGTAAACGTCGCTGATTCCACACCTTTAGGCAAATATAAAATTTTATTCAATGTTTTAGAGACAGATTAAAACATTTCCATATTTTCCATATTTCAGACCAGAGACCCATCATGTTTTAATTGACTCCACAGAAACAGTGGTTCTGTCGTGGGAGAATGTTAATGTGTTTGCTGAACCAAAGGGCGGGGGTTGTTGCAGCTCTGAAAAGACGGAACAAAAGCAGATAATAAGAAACGGTACTGCTTTCTTTACTTGTAAAGACAAAGTTGCGAAACTATATTTGAATATTAACAATTTATAAAATACATTTCATATTATAATTATGACTGAAATTAATCTTCATCGAGTGTCCGTTCGACAGACCGATTTATAAATGGATGGATGGATAGATGAGTGGAAAGAAGGATGCATGGTTGGATTTACTTTTCATTCAGTCATAAATATTGTTCAGTTCTTACTTTATATTTTACAGTGTATGGACACGTAAAACAAGGAACTCTTCTGGCTATTATTGGAGCAAGGTAAATAAATTTTGTATATCGATCGTTTTATAAAATTTTGAAACCGAGGATAGCCACTAGAACATTGAAGGATGTGCCAATCAATTTAATTGAAGTATATGTTTCCTATATTATTTTGATAGCTTCTGCATATGCCAGTTAACTTTTTAGCATGATACTATAAATACTGTATGACCGTTAAGTAATGAGAAACCTGACGTCGGTAATTACACTAAAACATTACCTTGACATATTATTTCTTTGGAAAGCCGTTGTTACTATTACACGATTTACAAAACTCTATTGGTAAAACGCATTGATTTTGTTCTAAAGCCTGGCAAACGAGTTGACAGGCGTATAAACTTATTCTATGTAGTGGTTCCGGAAAGACAATGCTCCTGAATGCTCTAGCGTCTCAGACTAGCAAGAGATCTCTGACGTCATCTGGTGATGTCAGGGTCAATGGAGTCAACGTAGGCAACGGAATTCGAAATATCTCGGCGTACGTCCAACAAAATGACCATTTTATAGCCACAATGACTGTGAAGGAGCATCTTAACTTCAGGGTAAATATAAAGCAGTCAAAAATGTATTGTTCGAGGTCCCATATTTCGTAGGACCAATTAAAAATGCTCCACTTACAGGTTTGAATAAAGTAAATGTACGGACACATACGTTTACTTATTTAACCTTTAAGTGGAGTATTTTTTACATATTCATTATAACATATACATAAGAAAGTATCATGGCTTATGAGTGAGAATTTTCCTCCCATCTTGAATACATTGAGCTAAATCAACAGTGAAGATCAAAACAAAAGCTATTTTGGAACGATTTCTGAACACTTGTGCTCCTGAAAAGTGTCTGCTTCAGATTTTGATCAAGCACGTTTGAGTAGAATTGAAAGTAAACCTTTCAACATAAAATGCTCGAAATGATCAGTCCGTGTCCACATTTGCAACAATTTTCTGGCAGGAGAGGGAAAACCCCTCCTCCAACCTCCCCTCGCCTCTTCGAGGATCCTGTTGATGATAATTACATGATTCGGTTCTATGTTCCTATGCTTAGGCATTATTGCGGATGGAGAAAGAGGTACCAAAGAAAAGAAGACTGGAACGTGTTGATGAGGTCATACTTGAACTAGGCTTGAAAAAATGTCAAAATACCGTCATAGGACAGCCTGGGAGAATCAAAGGCATATCTGGAGGGGAAATGAGACGACTATCGTTTGCGTCCGAGGTTCATTTGCTTTTTATTTCCTAATTTTTAGCATATACGTCTTATTCTATTTATCTACAGGGCCAATAATTAAGTAAGTTGGTTTTTCATTTTTGAAATTTCATTATTTTAACTCACACCAAAATTTAAATCTTAAAGAAACATTCAGAAAAAGTCCTCTTGGCTAAAAAAAAGGGTAAGAATTTCAAATACGCGATTCAGCAACAATTTAAAATGCCGTCTGCAGTGCATCGGTTGTAATGATTGTGATCTCATAAACAAATTCTTGTGAAGGAGGATGTTAAAAGACAAGGAAATTAAGCTTTTTTAGCTACAATACCACTTGGAATGCTTTAAGTTGACATGATAAACCACTGACTGAGAGATTTTACTGTCCTAAATCAAAATTAACTCAGAGCAAAAAAAGAAATTTATCGAGGATAAAATATTGATAACCATGGCTAACTTTTTTTTTCAGATTTTGACAAATCCACCATTGTTGTTTTGTGACGAACCAACCTCTGGTCTTGACTCCTTCATGGCCGAAAGTATTGTACAGACATTAAAGACAATGGCGGACAAAGGCAAAACGGTACTCTGTTCAATACATCAACCGTCCTCTGAAGTATTCGCATTATTTAATGAGTAAGTACAATCTGTAGAAACTTACGTGAATATGTACGATATGTAAAACATGAATAATAGTAATAAATGTCTGTAAATACCAGTATATTGCGTCATATATTTGAAAGACCCTGGTCTCACTTTTCAAGCAAAAATGGCTGGCACAATCAAGACGGCGTTCTGCTCGATTCGCCGTTAGTCACCGGAAGTAGATGCAGGCGTTCGTAAGTAGGTTGTTGGCACTGCATACTGTAGATAGAAAATTAAAATCTTTAATCTTCAAAAATGTTAAATTGCTTTTAATCTCCAAAGACAATTTATTTTATTTCAAAATTCGAAACAGATAGGCCTGTTGAAGTGACAGGTTGTAAAGTTAGTGAAGAAATATCATTTATTCATTTTTTGTTAAGTTACAAACATTGAAAATTTAAATTGACTAGCTTATTTGTGATGTTAGGTGGGTAATTAGATGAAATGTTTAGCACTGAAATGTTCATCTGTTTATTCCAGCGTGCTTGTAATGGCTGAAGGAAGAATTGCGTTCCTTGGAAATACTGACGATGCTCTCAAATTTTTTGATAAGTAAGCATTTCAGCGTCCCCAGACTGTCTTTTGCAACTGAACGTTATTTTTTTGTTCTCTCAACGATAACTTTAGAATTGAACGTGTAAGTCCCTGGACGCTTGTTCCTTATCACATGTATAATAGCCGTGATTCAGTGCTTAAAATTTTCAGATTTAACGAGTTATATTTCTGACTGATGAATATCCCTACATACATATTGCAGTTACATCTTTTTATTTTATAATGCTTTTACCAATAAGTTAAAGAAACCATCGCAATTTAGATATTAAGAAATAATAACATTTAAGAAATGTATTATATAAAACAAGTCCAGACCCACTTATGATATTCTTGTTTTCTTATTTAAGTGTCGGTTATCCTTGTCCAGTGAACTACAACCCCGCGGACTTTTACATTCTGACCCTGGCCGTGGTACCTGGAAAGGAAGCCGAATGTAAACAAAGAATAGAGGTAAACTAAGAACTTATATTAACAAGGAATAGGGGTAAACAAAGAATAGAGGTAAACAAAAAATCGAGGTAAAAAAAAGGACAAAGGTAGACAAAGAATAGAGATAAACATAGAATTTATGTAAACAAAGAGTAGAGGGAAACAAAGAATAGAGGTAAACAAAGAACATATATTAACAAAGAATAGGGGTAAAAAAAGAATAGAGGTAAACAAAACTAGAGATAAACAGAAATTTGAGGTAAAAAGGACAGGGATAAACAAATGATAAGGGTTAACAAAGAATTGAGGTGAACAAAGAATAGAGGTAAACAGTTGCGTCTTAGTTGAATATGCACATCATTTTGTCCATATAGATTTTATTATGTCTTTAAGATGCTTGGAAATGAGTCATAAAGGAATAATAAAATCTATAAAACACAGTTGCCGCCAGTAGGAGAAGGTTGAAACCTGTTGTAAATTTACGTCTATTTTGCAGAAAATATGTGACCAGTTTGACCAGACAGCCACCGCCAAAAGCATACTGCAGCAGAATAGAAATGTAAATGAAAATCCAAAACGCACTGGTGTTATTGTAAGTGAAATGTCATGATTCAGAAATGTTTTGATTTATTTGATACCTGTAGATGTTTATAATGAAATACTCGAGCAAATCAGCCATAAAATACAAAAATACGGCTTTCCAGATTGAACATTCCGCGTTTGAGAAAAGTTCGTATCTTAACTGTTTATCATGAAGCGAGCGACTTCAAAATTGCGAATGGCATATATATTACTGTTCAAGATGATTTAAACAACTTTAGATACATAATTACAAAAGTGCAAATATTCAGTTTTATATATTTTGTTAAAATCTGTTGAAGTGCTATTTTTCCCCATTTAAATCTTTCCTGATCTGCATGGTAACAAAATTAAAAGCACTGGTAAAAACTGAAATGAATATCTTCATATATTTCAGTTTGAAGAAGCTTTTAGTAGCACCTCGAGGTAAGTTCATTCCACTTTCCTACACGGTTATATGGTTACTTGCGAACGTGAAAGACAATTAACAAACTTCCATTTTTATATATATTTAAAAGTTGTAGTTAATTTGGTTATAAGGTTTTACATAATCATTTTGTTAGACTGTATCCCAAACAGCCACTGAACTTATCCTGAGCTAAGTTTGTTTTGTTTTTTTTAAATGTGGCTTTCTTAAAGATTGTTTTGATAATTCGTGTGTACTGTACAGCAGTAACGTTCGTTATGAAAAGACAAGAATACTTATTGAAGACGGACTATTTCTTTGATATAGTCTAAATGGTAATAAACTTTAATTCATAATTCCAGATGACAAGCTGAATGCTAATTGTTATAACAACTCTTTCAATTTGAACTAAATATGATTACTAAATTTTTGACACCATCTTTTTTTCAGATACGAGGCGTCCTGGGGACAGCGGTTTGCATCTGTGTTTATACGGTCCTGGAGAACGGCAATGCGAGAACCTATGGTGATCAAAGTTAGAACAGCACAGACTATTGTAAGACAGTACTAAAGATTTAAAATAAAACGGAAATATTACACACGTCTTAAAGACAAGCATAATATTTTTTACCTCGGATGCTATAGTTACGTAACATCTGTATATCAACTACAACTAAACTATTTACAAAAAGACTTATCCCGCTATAAATAAATATAGAATAAGTAGCATAATAAAAACTGTCTTTAGAAAATTAAGAAAATGGTTTCAAATAACATACTGACCGAACGAAAAACACCGCAGCCGTTTTTGTATAGTGCACCTTTGTCGCTTAGTTGTAACGACTTAACCTGTCACTGATTGAACGTCATTGGTTCGAGCTGCGTCACCGTTCATGACCAATTATGTGAAATACTCGTAGTTGGCGTTTTATTTTACGGAATTGATCAAATTGACCAATACTTGTCCTACATTCGATAGTAAACTGTCCGCTTGAGATGTTTCTTGTTGTTTAGAAGACCTAACTCCGGCTAAACTAAGTCAAACCAAGCAAATTCCTTCAGTCTACGTATTAGAAATCAAATTTTGAACCTGCTTATTAATGTAAATTTAAAATGCCCAAGACTATAAGGTACTGACCGAAGAAATACATACTAAAAATGATGTTTTGTTGGCTTATTTTCAGGTTTTAGCTCTAATGCTTGGGTTGCTGTATCTCCAACTGGACATCACACAGGAAGGGGTCATGAATATCAACGGTGTGCTGTACCTTATGTTGCTTAATATGACATTTGTTAACATGTTTGCTGTACTCAGTGTGAGTATTCCGAGTTTAATATTGTAAACAGGGGGCATGACTCATTTATAAGTATTGCTGTCATCAACTCAGTATGATGAAGATATTAACATATCTTTTAATGTTGTGTTGTTGATTACATGGCTCTATACTATACGAAATGAAATAAAGCAATACTGAAATTTATTAAAAACTATCCAATTATTTCTTTTTTCCATCAGATATCATTTTCTGCTTAAGACTACCAGTGTACTTAAAAGTGCTGACGAATGCAGAGATTCGTTCTCATCAACAATCGTTTTATTTCCTTCATGTAATCCTAAGAATTCTAGCTCATTTCGGCCTATTTGGAAAGGTAATATTTTTGAGCTATCTTCGCGCACATTAATTGTTTAACTGTTTATTTTTTCTTTTCTACAGTCATTCCCCCTGGAGTCAGCAGTCTTTACACGAGAATACCGTACGGGCCTTTACAGTGTCGATATCTACTTTATGTGTAAAGTACTTGCCGAGGTAAAGCAGTCTGATTCTTTTTCAAAAAGAAGATATTCATATTTCTGTTAGCATTTACGCTTCGATTCCAACGCACAGTCTTACGAACATGAAAGTCAGTAACAGAAAGATGCAATGCATCTAAGACTACACAAGCTAGGGCGGGATTCGAACCCCGATTCAAGCCCTTGAAGACCAACGCTCTAAACACTGAACCAAAGAATCTATTCCCTGACCTAGTTGTCAGATTCGAATTTATAAATTATCAACTTCAACTTCAACTTCATTATAGGAAGTTATGCACTAGACCGTAACAACATATAAACTTTCTCAATAAGATGGGATCTAATTTATACCGATTGTGTGTAAATACAAGATTGTTTTCTGTTAAGTATTCCCGTCGTGCATTTACAATCTCGTTTATTGAACATACAACCACTGAAGTCATGACAACGTCAAGTCCGTGTGGTATGTGAAATAGTTGCTATAATTGATTTAATCATTAATCATTATTAAAGATACAAACTTTTTTTTTTTTTTTTTTTTTTTTTTCAAACAATTAGCAAAAATATTTACATACAAGCTCCATGGTTTTTCAAAGTACTATACTAACAAAGTTAGTTACTACTATTTAAAGAAATTAATATCAGATAACAACTAAACCTAAATAAGAAAAAAGAAGAGGATAGGTTAGAGAACAGTTTACTTTGGTATCTATAGATTTATAAAAGTAGGGGTAAAAAAGTTGTCCAATCTCTGTTAAAATTTTCAATTGTATCTTTTTTCAACGCTGTGTATTTTTCTAGTTTTAATCGAACGATGAATTTCTGTTTAAAAACGTGTATATCCGGGATCATGTTTTTTGTTTTACATCTGTATATATAGTGTTTAGAAAAAAGTAATATATATGACACTACTTTATCATTGGAATGAAAAAACGTTAAAAATCTATCATATTCTATATTTGTATTGAAGGTCATAGCCCATTTGAACAGTTGGGTCCAGAAATTTTGTACCTGTGAACAGTCCCAAAATAAGTGTTCTAAACTTTCCACAGCCATATTACAAAAACCACACAGGCTAGATTCAACTAAGATACAAACTTGTTTTCTTTTTCAGTTGCCGTCTTTCATTATAATTCCAATCATGTTCTGTGGTATATCCTACTGGATGATAGGTGAGTACATTACTAGTTTAAATGTATTGTTTGGCGCATTCTTGATAAAGAATTAACGACTAACTTGCTGCTTCAAAAAAGGTATTAGATAAAGTTTACCTGTTTCATATATTTATTTATATTTTGTGAATCTGTTACATAATTGTTCATAAGATCTCGTGGATTCAGAAGTTCTTAAGATCTCGTGAGATCAGAAGTTTATAAGATCTTTGAAAAGTTTCAGTAGTGTGTACGTGTTTGAGCTTAAATGCATTTAATGCAACCAATGTGTTGCCATTCAGTGGCATTCAGTATGTTCCATATACGTGTAATGTTCAAGAAATCCATAAACACCTCTCTGTATTTGTGTGTTTCAGGTCTCTATTCTTCGTTTGAAGCTTTCCTGATGTTTACAGCTGTACTTCTTCTTGTTGCCAACGTCTCCGTCTCTTATGGTAAGTTTGCTTAGTCATGGGCTGATTTTCACCTTATAGATGATTCAGCTAAAGTTTTCACTAATTGTCATCATTCACTATCGAAATAATTTAGAAAATGGTTTTCTTGGACGTTTTCTGCTTTAAATTAAAACAGGAAAATAAGATATTTCCTGTCCAGTTTCTTTAGTGTTTCTTTGTCCAATGTTTTTTTGTGTTTTTATATCTTTCTATCTTTTTTTTATAGAAATTAAAATTGCGAGTAAAGACTCAACATTTTCAACTTTGTATCAGACGAACTTTCAAGCTATTTTTAAATCATTGCAGGTTATATCGTATCGACAATGTCCAATACAGTGAGCACAGCGTTAGCACTGGCGCCCCCTATGATGATGCCACTTTTCATGTTTGGTGGATTCTTCGTTAATACTGAGTATGTAAAATGAAACTTTGCTTTCAATCGGACCAATTTTCAAACAACTAGATGATAGATGTTTTAGTATGATTGTTTGAAAATGAAAATTCTAAATTTGACATATCTCTTTATTTCTGAAAAAAGACAGATGTTGGTGTTTTAGCTTACATACTAAACAAAGAAGAGGTAATTGCCATAGTTATCTGTGTCAAAGTTTGACTGAAGTAAAATAGTTAATTCGATTGTAAACGTTTTTTTCTATAACCTAATACATGTCATTATGTGAACTCCATGCAGACTTATTTCACGTACGTGGTATGACGTAGGCGGTGTGTGTAATTTGACAGTATTGTATTTATTTGCATTTGTGTTTATTTTACAGGACAAATCCAGTATACTTCATTTGGTTAGAGTACCTGTCGTGGTTCCGGTACTCAAACGAATTGCTTGTCGTCAATCAATGGGACAACATTGATACTATTGGTAAGAGATCTATCCAGAGCTGAACCTGCCCAGAGAGGACACTGTATAGAGAGGACATTTTCTTCTTCCTCCGCAACAACAATACTCCATTCGCTGAGTGTCAGAAAATGCGTATTACATATAGACTACTTATTATATCAGCTGGTATTTAACCAAAGATGAATAGTTTTAATATTATTTTCTACAAGTCTGTAAAATCAGAATTACAATCACATCATTCTACATGTACAAAAAAATAAAGTATTTATCCTAATAAAACTGATCAAATATCTTTCAGCATGCGCTAATTCAACGACGACTAGATGTCTATACAGAAATGGACAACAAGTATTAAATTACCTTAACTTTGATAAGGTAAGTGAAGAATCATGTGCATAATAAACAAACTTTGCCAAAGGAAAGCAACTTAGCTTAACTATAAATTGGACTAAAGCCACTGCTAATTCACATTTGTTTTAGAAAAAAAATCCAAAAAGAAATTTTTTATGGACACTGACAGGTAAAGTTGCTACAACAGTTTACGCAGTTTAAAGTACATTTGTACTAGTATCGGCTCAAAAAAAACTGCTTAAAATGATTTCCGTCGTTTTGTTTGCTTCAGTGTAGACTGTCGTCTCATATTTCCGCGTTACCCATATTCCCGCGGCATCCGGTGTAAACAGTTTACCACGCCACCTGTCTATCGCGCACCTTACACGGAAGTCAACTTTCACTTTCGGGATCGATTTTCGTCAAAATGTTCCGATTTCATGTAAGTGTTTTAAAAATATCTGCTGTATTCAATAAAAAATAGCAAAACGTTTCTGAAATGATCACAATTTAACATATATCCTGCAAAACTTTGGTTTTGGAACAGTTTGAAATAGTTTGACAGATGCCGGGATATTTTCGTCTGCTTATGACGTCACTCGCACTTCTGGTTTTCAATTAAAGGTACTTCACCTGATAAAAGATCACCAATGCTAAAATTATTGTGTGTTTTTGATTTGCTCTTTTTTCATAGGAAAGATGTCTTTTTTTATTGATATTATAGAATTCATGTGTGTGCCTTTCAATTTGCCTACTGAAGTCTGTAAACTCTCACCCCACCTAATCTAAGAATAATTGCCAAATAATTTGATTCCCTCTTTTTTAACACTGAATAAGAATTTTGTGATTTTTTGATGTTCACATTTAAATTTCCTGACCATCAGTCTGTAAAGGTTTTGATCTGGCTGATATGTTTTGTACTTTACAGGATCAAAAAGCCAGGTCAAAACCATATGACAAACAAAGTCTACTAAGGGCATTTGAGGCAACCAGAACTGGTGTGTCTGTGTACAGAGCAGCCAGAATGTATAGTGTTCCTGAGTCAACACTACGTGACCGAACTCGGGGAATTGTGTCTCTTGATGGAACCCGTGGGCCTGACACACTGCTATCACATTCTGAAGAACAACAGTTGGTGGACCATATCAGTTACATGGCCAGCATTGGGTATGGTTACACAAAAAGTAACATTCAGTTCATGGCTGCAGAATTTGCCAGATCACTTGGTAAGAAGCTAAATGGGGATAAAGCTCTCAGTCATAATTGGTTTTATGGTTTTTTAAAACGTTGGCCAGACTTAAAAGTAGTGAAGCCCCAAAAGTTAAACATTGCCAGAGCAAAGAGTGCATCTGATATATCCATAAACCAGTACTTTAAGGAGCTGGAGGAAATCTTATTATCCAAAGGCATTAAAAACACCCCGGAAAGGATTTTTAACATAGATGAGACTGGAGTCAGCACTGAACACACTCCACCCAAGATTGTTTGTTCAAAGTCAGTCAATCCCCAAGCTGTCACATCTTCAAGATCAGCAAATATTACCATCATAGCTGCAGCTAGTGCGACTGGGAACCATGTACCTCCCTTTTACGTTTTTCCAGGAAAACGCTGGTCAGATCAGTTACTTCAAGGAGCACCAGCTGGTTCTGCTGGCACAGTATCTGACAAGGGATGGTCAAACTCGGAAGTTTTTGAAGATTATCTTAAGAACCATTTCTCAAAACATGTGTTGTTATCAGATGCTCCAAATCAGCCTGCCACCCTCTTGCTGTATGACGGACACAAGTCACACCTGACATTGACTTTAGCTGACTGGGCAAGACAGAGAAATGTGATCTTGTTTGTATTACCCCCACACACTAGTCATCTCACCCAGCCACTTGATGTTGGAGTGTTCGGTCCTTTCAAAAACCACTACTATAAAGAGTGCCAGTTCTACCTCCAGAAAAACCCAGGAATATCAATAACCAGATATGAAGTTGCTCAGCTCACTGCCAGACCTTACATGAAGGCATTCTCTCCAGAAAACATCACATCAGCTTTTCGCAAATCAGGTATATACCCATTCAACAGAGACAAAATAACTCCAGACCAGGTTGCTCCAGCTACAATCTACAAAACAAGCCATTCAGACCCACCAGAGGACACTTGCAACAATGTTTATCCTGATGGTGTTAAACTGCCAGATGCACAAGATGACAAATATAATGCATCTAAGACAGCAGTGGACAGTGAAACAAAACCTTCACCTGCAACAGTCATATCCGGTGTAGAAAAGGGACATTTCTTTCAAACTAGAACTATATACAGTGTTGTGAAAAAGCCAAAAAAAAGGTTTGTTCCCCCATATGCAGTTTCCGGCAACTTAACAAACCAAACAAACTATGATATTCTTACTAAACAAGCAACAAAGAAAGAAAAATCAGCACCGAAGGTAACTAAAACTTCAGTCAAGCAGCAACAGACAACTAAAACATCAGTAAAACAGGACTCAGTTGTCTCATCTGTAGCTGCAGGGGGCCCAAAGGCCTCAACATCAGGTACCAATAATAGGGGTGGACCTATCTCACTTTGTTCTCCAGCCAGGTCTGAAGAAAGCACTGTTGACTCTATTGCTGATGAAGATTTGTGCTGTTTGTGCAAAAAGTATGAACCAGAGCAACTGAGAGAATATCCTGGTTTAGTAATTGTGAAATGGGGCAAATGTGACTTTTGCGAACACTGGACACACTTGACTTTTTGCTCAGATGTCAGAGTGCTGAGAAGAGGGAGCATTTTCAGATGTCCTCACTGCACTGATGAAGAATAAATGGGACCCAGAATAAATAAAGATATTGATAATGAAAACTGTAAATAAGTTTAGTTGTCATAGTTAAACATTCAGTTACTGTTCAATGTTACTACTAAAACTATTCTGACTTAGACTTCAGTGTAATTTTGAAATTCCTATATACCGCGGATATATGAGAAAGTACCTTTAAAACATGGCGGCGCCCATTGACTTAACATCCGACGCCATTTGTCAAGATACTTTATGGATTAGCTACGATTTTGAAGAGAAAACAAGGGAAAAGGATCATTCTTGAGTTTTCTGTGAAGGATTTCTGAGGTAAATACGTTTATTTTCTGCTTATATTAATAAAGCGTTAAGTGCCGCGGAAATACGAGGCGACAGCATACGCCATACGTTCACCTAACAGTACAATAAAGCACTGTCAGAAAAGAAAGTAAGGATTTCTTAACAAATAGGCTTACACAGAGTATAGTTATGTTCTTATCTTTTCAGGACAACTTCTGGAGAAACATTGGCCTACTGTTTGCACTGCTTGTTGGGTTTAGATTGATCGCTTTCATCATTCTCTTTGTTAAGGCCAGGATATCTAAGCGATAGACAAAAAAGTGCTGAAGATATTAGATACATAACTTTTGCAAGGCACGCCTGGGGAAACATTATTTAGATAAGAGACAATGCAGCAGATTATTTTTTTTAAAATTATGAAATAAATATCCTTTATTCTGGTGTATTAGACAATAGAAAATGCAATCTGTTTGTGTCTGTTCTGCAGGACATATCTTCAGACTGTTGTAAAGCATGATTTGTTTTTGTTAGGGATATAACATGCTTTAAAACTTTTACAGGCAAGTAATTGCTAAATAATTTGCAGACAAAGTTAAAAGTATTTCGAGTGAATTGTCTGGAAAAAAATGGTTCTGGTTATTTGTGTGGGGAAAGAACGAACTGTCATTGTTGTAAAAATAGGACTGTTTCACAGAAGTTCGAAGAAATGATGTTATTTCTTAGTTTTGAGATTATTTTGAAAAACACTGCTCAAAATGACAATGATTCAGGTTATATTTTATCGTATTTATTACAACTTTATTTATATTTTTGTTTGTATTTATTTAGAATATTATTAACATCACAGTTTTTAATTGTTATAGATTTGTTTACGGAAATAAACAGCATTGTTTATGAAAAAAAATGTTGATGTTTGTTTCTTTGTTAATCTGTTTCTTAAGTAAACGGTTCTTTGTGTTTTTTTTTGTTTTACTTTTTATTTTCCTTGTGAATTGTCTGTTTTAAGCAATCCAAAAGACTTGATTCTGATACTCCAAGTATATTTTGGAAGAGACCGGGGATGCGTCTTATAAACAAACGTGATAATATGAAAATATTTTAACTTTACCTGATTTTCAGAATGATTTAAAACAGCTTGAGTTCAGCCGAAGATAAGACGCCCCAAAATTTCAGCTATGAATACTTTGTGATTAAAGTTAGCTTACACTGAATCTCCTTGGGTTCTTGTCAGTTATAAAGCTTTGATGAGAATCAGAGTAAAACCTGTGTTAAAAGAATAATGATTAATAACTCATATTTTACGAAACAATACATTTTTTTAACTTTCACAAAACAAAGTATCAGATAAATAATATTTTAAATTTAAGAAGACTTTTTGTCAGCAAAAGGTCTCTTAAAAATACTATCGTACGAAGAATTGAGTAAAACAAAAAACAGCAGAATATCAGTTAGCACGTTTATTATATTCAAAATACATATACTGCCTTTTTGTTGTACTTCATCGGACATGAACCTCACTGAGGCGTCTAGAAACCATGCCACTGTGGTTAAGACTATATAGAGAATGCAAACGTGACCAGCACGACGCCTTTGTATGTGTGCCAAAAACCAAATCAGTTTGACCTGTATTTTTCGGCGATTCTCCTATACTGACACAGTTTAAACCTTTTTTTTTATAATATACATACATAAAAATTTAAATCCTACTTTAAACAAAAGAAAAGGAAAGAAAAAAAATTCAGCAAAATAAGTGCTTCAATTACTTTTTAACAAAGCTTTTACGCTTCATGCAGCACTAACTTGTGCACACGTACTCGTCCATACATTTTCGTACACCCATTCATCCATCACCCGTGTACCAGACAGGTTAACATTATTATCTCATATACAGTGACATAAAACAAACTGAAAGAGTTTAACTGTAAAAAAAACAACAACAACAAAACACAACAACAAGCAAAGAAAAAATCCAGGAGCTGTTCGTCATGGAAGGTGAACAATATCTTTTACGCTTTTTGGGGGGCACACAATGCCTTCCAGTGTTTAACATCTGGAGGAAATTACATCATTAATAGATAAACAGTTCTTTAGTTCTATGATAACCGAGAAAAACGGTTTACTGACACCACAGGAAGAATTATTTATAGATGATAATGCAAGATACAGAACACATCACGTTCCAGAAAACGTTCTGGTTCTTTTACATGCTCATTGTGTAGCACTGATACATAGGACTTGGGCCTTACGTCTCATCAGTTAGAAAGTATCAGTGGAAGAACGGAGGATCAAACTTTCATCCCCTGGATCATAGAAGTCTTGTGTTTTACCACATTTTCACGATATCGTGTCCAATAATTTCTTCATGCCACCGTGTCGTCTAGAGGGCTGTAAGAAATTGTGCAAACAAAAGCCCCAAAAAACACATGTGCACAAGAGTTCGTTCATCAGTGGGTCTGGCAAAAAAACAAGGACATCATGTTCTTTGGTCATATATGTTTCAAACGTGATACAGTTACTGTTATAAATGTGTACTTCATACGCTTTGCCAAATGTCTCACTAACTGTTTATTGTTAAAGATTATCAGATAAAATAAATATTCTCATTATCTGATCGAGGAGTACTGGACAAAAAACTACGGGTTAAATATCGGTTTGCCTTAATAACCATTAGATTAAATTATTTTGATAGACATATTATAATAGTGCCCCATACAGATAAACTTTACGAGAAAAAAAACAAATGACTTTGTTATAGGATTTTAGAGGGACCATGCCTTAAACTTTGAGGAACTGAGAATTTAATTTGGAATTAATATTACAAAATGAGGAACATACAAGTGTAAGTAGCTTTTTCTTAATATGTGGATGTTCGGATGTGTAACCTGATTTAAATGCTTATTAAGTATTTAACATGTAATAAATACTGTTAAATTTAAACTTGATTATGTTAAAAGTGTGCATCGAACAGAAAGAAATTCGTGATATTTATTCTTATCCCGCCCAGTGACTGCTTCCTTGGTTCGAAACAGTACCTGAGGCGTAAGTGTGGAATGCAAAAAGTCACTTGAGAGTCTCGAATCAGGGGTTTCGAATCAGCGATTTTCAGACCGAGAGTCCAACTTTCTATCCCTCCACAAATGTGCTCTTCACACATTTTCAGACCAGGAAATGTATACTTTTTATCAATGATGGCCGTAAAGATGCCCTTTTATTCTAAGCTCGTACATAATTTTACAATCTGAGATAATTTATTCTGATTGGTTTTAAGCCGTGGTGTATTTTTAGATTGTGATCCACAGTTTTCTGAGGTAGAAAAAGCTTAAAGGGATGCACCCTAAAATAAATCGTAGATTTACTGTAAATGCATTTCGTGGTCTCTTTAACTTGTAATAAACCGTTATCCACCGAGAAATTGTACAACAATTACATATATAAAGACTAATATCAATGCATTCTGTTTACGCATTGTACTGTTTATTTTCTATTATTCTTTTGTTCTTTTTTTTCTTTCTTGAATGATCTAAATTTTAGAGTATATCGCTTTGAT
This sequence comes from Cyclina sinensis, assembly GCA_012932295.1. NCBI lineage: Eukaryota > Metazoa > Mollusca > Bivalvia > Venerida > Veneridae > Cyclina > Cyclina sinensis. Next base: position 4,176,030 of record JAAONU010000004.1, read on the forward strand.
AGTGTCAGATCATAAAAGGTAATTATAATCTCTTACTTTGTTATTAGTACGATGGGTTTGTATCAGGTCTGAAGTACCTCATCATGTCTATTATTCTACACACTTGTATCGTTTATCAAAGACTGATTTCAAAATTACTTATCAATATTCTTCATCACAGTGATTGTAAACATGGTCCCCTGAAGACATACACACACACACACACACACACACACACACAATCACGCGAAGTAACAGTCTGATTATAATGTATAGAACGGTATTTTCGCATCATATATTCAGACTCGTTTGATTTATTACCCCTGTCGTCGCTTTTTGTTGCTATCTTAAAAACAAAAGTTAAGCTTTGATATTGTGTAAATATCTGCTTGATATCTTTCCACCCAACAATTAACTTCTTTTTGATAACAGGGGTATACTGCACAGGGAAAAAAACGTTTAGACGATACTAAGTAAAGTTGAGAACTATGTACACATGTAGCTCTCTGAAGTATACTTGTTCTTCTTTTCAATAGAAAACCAGCAGAAACCTCTGTCTATAAAGGGGTTGATAGAGCGTCGCTGACATGGGAACATATCAACGTAAACGTGAAATCTAAAAGTCACCTGCCCTGCCTGACACCAGAAGATCCCTCTATGAGACGGAATATTCTACGTGATGGTATGATTAATTATAGACGGTCATTGTGTTGTTGTTGTCGTTGTAACCTCATTTATTCCATTCTATTTTGATTTTATCTGCACATGTTAAGTTTGTTATGAAGAATGTTTTAATCATACAAGTAAAAATGCAACAAAATATCTGTTATAATTCAGATCTTATTGAATTCTGTTGTAAATAGTATTTGAACAACATAAATGTTCCTGACTTTTATGTACTGGCCGCAAGACAAAATTTCTTACGGCAAAATGAAGAAACGGATAAAAATACAAAATTTGAAAGAAAAATGCCCAATATTCAATACGTGTACACGATAAATGAATTCAGAAGGAAGATTTATTTATATTTCAGTCAGTGGACATGTGGAAGCAGGTACATTACTGGCGATCCTTGGAGCAAGGTAAGTTAACATCTATCCTTTTTTATATACTGCGGTCTGCATTCAAGTCAGTCACTTCAGCTGACAGAACTATTCTAATAGTTGAAAAACTGTTCTTAGATACAAGAACTAAAATTAAATGAGGAGAAATTTATTTAAAATACATTATTATACATATATTTTAAATTTCAAACCGTGGTTCAAAACATACGTACTATCCATTGAAATTTTAAAATGTAATCTAACAAAAGCGTTATGTGCAGCAGACCATTAACAAACACCGAGAGATGGAACATTTACTGTTTCAGTGGCTCGGGCAAGACAACGCTCCTGAATACATTGACCTGTCGAACAAATACAGATACGCTAAATGTATCAGGCAATATTCTTGTAAATGGGGCCAATGTGGGCAACGGGATCAGGAATATACTGGCATATGTACCACAGGACGATCTGTTCATGGGAACACTTACTGTCAAGGAACATCTTATTTTCAGGGTAAGGTCAGGTGATAAATGGAAATGGAAATGGGAAACATTGTTTTCAAACATTTTTCATGAAATTGCAATTTTCTTCTCTTCAATCAAATAAGAAGTTACTTCTAGCTATTTTACATTGTACGAAAATCTCTTTTGTGGCATTTGTTTGTTTTTCTTTCTATGTTTTTTTTTTTCAATTAACGTTACTGTTATATAGAGGGTGATATTTTTGTATATTCATTGAATAATTAGGAAGTATTTGTTTTAACCTCTGGTCTATTGAAATTAGACCTATAATCCAGTTGCCGTTCTAACCATCTGCAACATCTCTAACATAACATAGGGGGAGATATGTTCGATAAGTAGAGATCCGGACTCGCTGGGTTAAGTCTCACGAGAATAGAGTGTCCAGTGACTTTCCGCATTCCTCACTTTCGGCAGGAGTACTGGTTTGAACCCAGGATGTATTCATCGAGCAGGATGAATATAAGTTGCAAGAACTTGTTTCCACAACAAAGTATCTGAAAAAACTATTATGGTTAAACTCAACTCAACTTAGTGTATTTCAGAAAACAGAAGTCAGATATAAATAATATATTACAGGGAGTATGTCAGAAACACAGTTGTCATTGGGGACTCGAACTGGTACACTTTGTGTTTCATGTACTATTCCATTATACTTTTCCTAAATTTATTGTAAATGTTATATGAAAAAGAACATTATTGCAATAATAAGAAAGATGAAAAATTTATTTGGACAGAGAAGTTGAGCTATAAATAACTTGTGAAATATCAATATTGTTTCTCTAGAACGAATATTTCATACCTTTTAAGGCAATGCTGAGAATGGACAGAGAATTAAACAAACAGCAAAGGTTACAGCGTGTTGATGATGTTCTGAAAGAACTTGGTCTAACTGAAGTCGCTGACAGTCGAATTGGCGACCCCGCGACAGGAAAAGGTATATCTGGAGGTCAGACAAGACGATTATCTTTTGCCTCGGAGGTTAGTTTACATACATTCAAACACCACGATATAACCATAGCTTCCGATAAGTATAAAAACTGTTTTTATATGTTGATTCCCATGTCTCATTTTCTCCGATCTGAAATGAATAGAAAGCTTTCGTTTTCACACTATTCGTTCTGAATCTCGCGGTTCAGGTTCAGTCACTTTAGGCTAAAATCTGCAGTCGAATGGCAAATTAACGTATCTAAGATCTTATTTAAATGCAGAACATCATGTCGATTTGCCTTGTTCCAGATTTTGACTAATCCTCCTTTGATGTTCTGCGATGAACCTACTTCCGGTCTAGACACTTTTATGGCGGGAAATGTGATACAGACGCTGAAAGCAGAGTCCAATGTCGGCAGAACTGTCCTTTGTACTATACATCAACCTTCGTCTGAAATATTTGCTTTGTTTGACAAGTAAGCCAAACCAGACGACACTTATTTTGTTTTCGTGCATGTATTTTTTAATCAGAAATAGAAGGTAAAGGAATGATCGATCTGTATATGGTATTCCTGTATATGGTATGGTACATCTAGCATCTAGCATGAATGTCATAGTTGATGAGTGGTTGTTTCTGAAGTGACATCAATAGTTTGTTGTTTTTTGTTTGCACTGCATTTTTCGCGCTGGCGAGGGCTGTTGTACTTGAAGTTTATCTAAAACGTTTTATGGGGGAAAGGTGGCTGATATTTCATATCGTGTTTATTTTTCAGTATCCTTGTGATGGCGGAGGGTCGTGTGGCATTCATGGGAAGATCACAGGATGCATTATCATTCTTTTCAAAGTAAGATTCATTTATTAGGAATAACTTGATTTTTTTCTACTTATTTTGTTGTTTTACTATGTTAATTAAATTGAAATTATTGTTCCAAACTCCGAAATTTGAAGTAAAGTGTTTTTCTAACCTAGTTTGTATACGGCTACTTCTATTCATTTTCTTTTGTTTCCTTTTTCTTTTTAATTTTCCAAGTCATTATCTCTTGAGTGTTTTAATCGCATCGAGGTATTGACTTGTGAAATTTGTATCAAGTGATTTTAGCCAGGGGTTATTTTCTTAATTATAGTGTCGGGTACCCATGCCCTAAGAATTTTAACCCTGCTGACTTCTATGTCCTCACACTGGCTGTCCGACCTGGCAAGGAAGACGAATGTAGAAAGAAAGTTGAGGTAACTATTATACCTAGATAAATAAATAGTAACAGTATTACAATCGTGCAAACTCGGTCATCGCCGGAACTCTTCGTGAGAGTAACATCAAGGGTAAGGAGGCCAGATTATATTAAATATACCAAACCTGTGATTTGCTCGTGCAGTAGAATAGTTTGAAAGCAGTTCAAAAAATGTTTCCGTATTACTTAACAGGCGATCGTTTTTAGAAAATCATTGATGACTTTAAAGTAATGGTATGAAAGATGTGCTACATGTGTGAACATTTTTGTTTCTTGTTCTTGGTTATGTTAAAAGTATTGTGACTAACCCCCCCCCCCCCCCCCTTTAACACATACACAGAGAAAAGAACCTTCAGCACCTATACCGGTGGATTATTATTTCAAGACAATTAATATAATAATTAATATAATACTTTCAAATACTTTGAGAGGTATGCGTGCCATAGTTCTTTGCTATCTTGGCGTAAAAATTTCAAGAAATGGTTGTTACTAGAAGCTTTAAAAGCACCATCAGATCAAGCACTTATTACAGTTACTGGTCTTTTCTCTGTATTTTCCACATTAAAACAAGACGTGAATTTTGCCAAGGATGACAAACAGATAGTTCAGATGGACAATAACAATGTTTATTTTAAAACCTGCCTATTTTTCAAATATTTGGAAACAATTTCTTGCAACCTATACATTATGTATATAAATCCTCTCGATGACTGCTTCCTAGATTCAAAGCAATACTCATGCCGAAAGTATGGAATGTTTAAATTCACTAGAGAATCTCACATGTATTGGGATTCGAACCAACGATCTCCGGGTCGGAATTTAGGCGCTCTATTCCCTTGGATATTGCCCGTCGGCAATGCCTTTATATAATAAAATACACTCCAATACTGTCTATTTTTTCTAGAGTATATGTGATAGTTTTGACTCATCCCAGTATAGTGCAAAGATACAAAAGGACTCCAAAAACACTTTGACAGAGGAACATCATCTGGAGATAAAGGTAAAGTAGCGAGATTTGCTACCTTATATGTTTGTAACTTTTAAATAAAGTCTTTATGGCAGGTAGAGTTTTATTATTATTTATCTATTATTGGGATTAAAATTCTGCTATTGTGGGACATACAACAGTAAGACCGTTCATAAGTTGAAATTTATTTTATACCCAATAATATATTATATATCGTTCTTATATCTGTTTCCATGATGACATGTTTTTATGTCTTTTTCTTTCTTGAATAAATGAAATAATAATAACGACAAATAAACATAACAACAAGTTATAAATATAAAAGAACATCCGTAAGTATTTGAAGTTTGAAAATAAATAATGTATTAAATGGTCTGTTTTGATTTCTAAAATAAGCAGCCAGATATTTTTCCGTTGAGCTATTTACCTTATACTGACACAAACTTTCACTACAAAATTATGTGGATTATTGTTTCTATTCAACCATTTTCAGGACAGCATTCTCAAAGAAGACAGGTTCGTAGCTTAACTCTTTTTGTTTATCTTTTTTATAACATTGTCAGAAAGAAATAAATTCTTAATTTCTTTTGACATAATTGCTAGCAACCTGCTGTACCGCACTCCATTGCCAAAATAAATAGAGGATATTTGTTTGTTTCAGTGAAATATCGTTTTATTTCACGAGTGAAGACTAAAAATGTCAGTTTTTTGGTCTTTATGTGTGAAATAAAATTGATATTTCACTGAAACAAACGAATTTTCTTTTTATTTTATGTTTTCTTGACGAAATAAAACTTAGAATCTCTTGTTCCCTGTGGAGGGCCCCAAATAATAGCCGCGCGCTTTATTTCCAATCTTTATTGATTAGTTCTGACATTTAATTCAGTTACAAGTATCTCAAACGTCTTTTCTATCTATATCATCTAAAGAAACTGAAAAAACAATTAGCTTTGTTTAAATTTACGCAATTGTCAAATTAAACAAATTTGATCTTCGTCTCGACATGAATGGCGGAGTAATACACACACCGAGCAGCTGTCACTCGATTCAATAGTCCGTCATCTTGTAAAACTATGGAAACACAACTTTTACAATTTGGATTTATTTGTGTAATTTAAATTACTTAATCACTGTCACTATCAATTATCTGCCTGATTCTCTTGTATGGAGGACGAGCTGGAGATCCTGGATATGAAATTATGGGACTGTTGTGTAGAACTTGTCACAAATGTAACGAAGTGAGGCAATAAGTTTTAAAAAGTAGTTCGGCAAATCTAGTGAAAATAAAAGTGGTATTCCACAGTTTTAAAACAGTGGATTATCTATTTTATTTCACAGAGAAAACACTAAAACACTATAATTCACTGGAAAGCATAAAATAAATAGACATTTATAAATTCTTAATTTCTTTTGACCTAATTGCTGGCAACCTGCTGTTCCGCACTCCATTACCAAAATAAATAGACATTTCTCTTATGCCATTGTATTAAATGTTCTAGAATAGCTATTCAGGTCGTCCATTTAGTCAAGGATTTGGTAAAACTGACATTGTATAGAACGCTTTGGAATCATTATTTCATTTTTCCATTCAGTAAATGATTTGTTTAAACTAACTTTGCAATAGATATTCTAGAATAGCTGTTCTAATTTCCATTCATTTAAAATTTGTTTAAACTAAATGTCTGTGTTAAACTGTAGTTGTTTTTACAGTATAAACGAGTTTGAGTGAGCATTATGAAAAAAAGGTGTAGAATGTTTATTAGTTTTAACATAGATGCATGGTTTCAATAGATAGATGTGTAAGTGTATAATGCATGCTTCGCCAAAAATTATTTTTTTAATAAAACTCACGTGTTATAAACGGATGTGTTATGAGCAGTGTAATTCTGCACTACTGTCTGATAAATCTACGTCACAGCCAAAAATTGCGACGGAAACTACCGATGTCGAAACGGAAACAGCCGATCATCAAAAACACGTTTTTTCTTATCAAAAGCAATATTTTCATAATTTCGCCATTAAACCATATTAATCAGTGCATTATGATCATTTTGAATAGACAGAGTTGCTATAGTCGTGTCACATGACCTTTAAATATAACTATTTCTTCCAGATTTAAAGCGTCCTGGCCTGTACAGATGAGTACGTTGTTGTCTCGTACAGCAAAAACAACCTTCAGGGATACCCTGATGCTGTCCATCAGTATCGGAGAAACGCTTGTACGTATTTGTGTCAACAAAAACATGAATAGTTTTTAATTAAACATCTTATTTTTAAAATGTATTAACTGATAACAGATGCTTACATCAACTGTATTCAAACTCAAAAAACTTGTATCTGCAGTTGGAAATATTAATTTCACTTACAACGCCCGCATAGATTCTCATAAATTCTGTTTTACATAAAATATTCAATATAAAAAAATGGTAGTTTCTATTAATCATTTTCCTTCATGGACCTTGTTAAGCGTTAAATTAACACATTTGTGTGTGTTGGACAAAGTTGTATGTGCTTATCTAATTTGCAATACCACGTGTCAGGTGTTGTCATGTGCTACGTCCTGTTCTTCCAGGGAATGGCCTTTCTATCCATATCCAGAGACTAGTGCACAGTTCTTTTGATATAAACACATTAATATGTGTATGACATAAGGTTCTAAGTACTTATTTTATGCAATGTGTTACAAATGATTCTATGTCCTGTTCTTCCAGGGAATGGCTTTGCTACACGGACTGTTATTCCTCCGCCGTGATATTGACCAGATCGGTGTGATGGATATCAATGGGGCACTGTTCTTGATGCTCCTTAGTTTCTCAGTGACCTCCATGTATTCTGTTCTCAATGTAAGCATACAGCCTTACTAAAATACATGTTTGCATCGCGAATTGTATTTGTATGCTTCATAGAAATTTATCTTTCAAAAATATGATAAATAAATGCTTACATTATTGACAGTATATTTTTGTAATAACAGACAGTACACACGTGTAAACTATTAAAATATTTCAAGGCGAGGAAGTAACTATGGAAAAGTAAACAAAATTATATTCAAACGCGACATCAAAATCTTATTCTTGAAGTTCATAAATGGTAAAGAATAACTACATTACAAATGGTACCTTTACTTTGAAACAACCACCTTAAAAGAAGCATAGAAAAGCTCGTTTTGAAACTTCCAATAAAATTTCAGTAGTGTAATCTTAATATAAAAAACATGAGTTTCAGAGCCCTTCTTCTAATTTTTTCGTATTACTGGCGGTGTAGGTAGGGATTCAAACTATGAACCCAACTCGGCGAAATGGAAATGGGGAGGGCCTTCTAAAAGCCACTCTAACAGTCATGGATGAATAGTGTGAGCTAAAATTAACGATGACAATTTCTCGTTTCAGACATTCCCTGTAGAAGTGCCAATATTTGTGCGCGAATATTCCGTAGAACTGTACAGAATTGACGTGTATTATTTATCCAAAATGCTAGTGGAGGTAAGATGTGCATTACCTTTTTTTCATTAAATATTGACTACTTTGACACTATGACGTCATCTGTGACATTTGTTTGACTCAGTTGATGGTTATTTTTTGTACATGCACTTATTTATTGATGTTTCTTCTTAAAAATATGCTAAATCCCAGGTATGTAGTTATTTATTGATGTTTCTTCTTAAAAATATGCTAAATCCCAGGTATGTAGTTATTTATTGATGTTTCTTCTTAAAATTATGCTAAATGCAAATAAGGTTTAATTTACTTAAATGACATTTTTGAGCCCGGTGCGGATTTTCCCAAGAAAATTTTAAGCTCAGTGCGATAATTGCCAATATGTTTATGAGCTCAGCTTGAATAAATGTCCAACATATTTTAAGCTCAATATGAATTCTTCTCCATGACTATTTGAGCTCTGAATAAATTTCTCTTAGGTATTTTTGAGCTTAGACTGAATCTTTTTCTAAGACTTTTAGCTATCAGTATGAAGTCTCTATTTCATGTCTGTTTCAGCTTCCGTCACATCTGATCATGCCAATTGCCTTTTGTGGCATCGCATATTGGATGATAGGTCAGTATAAAACATTTTGCTGAATACTTGAGGGTCAAGAGAATACGTCTTTGTGTTTAGGTACCACACATATTCCAAACGCCTCTGAAGAAATACCCTTTTATGCCCCCCACAAAGTGGGAGCATATAGCGTTGCACTTGTCCGTCAGTCCGTACGACCGTACGATAATACGACCGTACGTCTGGACGTACGTACGTCCCGAAATTTTGTGAACGCAACTCCTCTAAAAACCGGATGGCAGATTTTGCTTAAACTTTCAGGGATGAACAACCTTAATGTGTAGATGATAGTAAAGGAAGGAATTTTTGCTGCGACCAAATTTAACGCAATTATGGCCCTTTGTTGATTTTTTCACTGTATACCATATAGCCAAATAAATTTGTGAACGCAACTCCTCATAAACCGGATGGCAGATTTAGCTTAAACTTTCAGGAATGAACAACCTTAATGTGTAGATGATAGTAAAGGAAGAAATTTTTGCTGCGACCAAATTTAACGGAATTATGGCCCTTTGTTGATTTTTTCACTATATACCATAAAGTGAAATAAATTTGTGAACGCAACTCCTCATAAACCGGATGGCAGATTTTGCTTAAACTTTCAGGGATGAACAACCTTAATGTGTAGATGATAGTAAAGGAAGGGTAATGTTTTTACGGGACCTGACACACCTAGGGTTTCTATACTAATCTGTAGTTAACTTTCATGTGTAACATTTTTTAAATTTTACCTGCTTACTTTAATATCAGCAACATGTAATTACTTGTGTGTCTCTTTCTTCGTCTTCGCTAATGTGATTCCTCATAGTACATAAATATTTACAACATTTTTATGTCAACTATTCAAAGAATAAGGAGGTCTATTGTACTTGCGGCGTAGCTATCGGGTTAAAGTTTTAGGGCAAGCTTCTCATTTTCACTATTTCTTCCCTTTCAACTGCAGATATTTAGTTCAAACTTGGCCGTAGACTGTGTCATCCCATCAAGGCCCATAACTCTGTTAATCATTTTTATTAGTTATTCCCCTTTTAAGACTTTGAAAAATCTTTAATTTCAGGCTTTTATTAGACCTTCAAGCACTAAGAATAGTCAAGCGTGCTGTCCATCCGACAGCCCTTGTTTCAGTATAAAATATCTAATTTTGAAAAAAAGGACAGCATTAATAATATACAAAACACCTCAATTCATTTGCAACTACAGAAAAAAATTGTTCCCCACCTAAATCTTACATACAGAATATACATGCTCTTGTTTATGAGCACTTATGCATAGTGGGGGCATCAGTGTCCTATGGACACAGTTCTAGTTAATCTTGCAAAGAATTATTGTATAATCTTTAATCACACGCACGTCTATATCTCTGGAAATGAATTCTTTTTGTTGTACTCAAGGGAAGTAACTGCCTCATGGACTTTTTCTTTTTGTGTGTTGCGGACTTGCAGGGTGTAATTCTTAGTTTGTAATTGCTTATATGTTGTTATTTTGTAGGGGATAAAATGCTTAAACAATGCTTGAATCAGATAATTTTTAAGTTTCTAAAATGGAAATATTAAAGATAGTGTAGATGTTTTTGTTCTATTTTTTCACCAGTATTTGATTTGTTTGCCCTTTTTTCTGAGAAAAGATTTACATAACCGTTTTCGTGAAAACATTGCTCATAAGACAAAAAAGAAGAAAGAAAGAAAAGAAAAACACTTTGTCGCCATTATTCTCGTTGAGTCATTTATATACTAGAATTGTTTTTTCTTTGGTCTAATGTTACAAAGGTCATGTGAAAAGGATAGGACAATTTTGAATGGTTTACTTTTCAGGATTGTATGGCACAGTAGAAGCATTTCTTATATTTACCGGCGTACAGATGATTGTCGCAAATGTTTCAGTATCTTTCGGTAAGTTTTGTCGTTGTTGTTGTTTTTTTGTTGGTCTTCTATTTAAGTGCGTTCTATTCTACTGATAAATATAATGAAATTTGCCGGGACTGTATCGTAACACAGGCGTGCTAAATGTTTCTGAAAATAAATCGCCACAAGTTATTTTAGAATCCTCAAAAGCCCTACGAAACAGATCTCTATGAGATTAGTATCTCTGAAAAAGTCTTAGGGAAAAGATTTTTTGTACATTTTAAATTCAACCTCTTTTTTCAAAGGGTACCTGATATCTGCCGGTTCACCGAGTGCTGAGGTTGCCATAGGGATAGCAGCGCCATCTGTGATATGTTTCATGATGTTTGGCGGTTTGTTCATGAACTCTGAGTAAGTACTTTGTATTATTCTAAATATGATCAATATTATGATTTCATGTGATATATGTCTTAATGGGACATTTTCTGGTAATTTTCTTATCTTTACAAGTTAACCCAAACACCCACTCAATTACTTGAATGGACTTGCCCATTATTCAAAATGGTCGGTTCCATTGATCATTTTTAGGGATCGCCAAAAATACTGATCAGAGAGCACATACCTGAGTTTGTCGCGAGAAGGGAAGGGGTTGAAATCATTAACACAGTTTTTAATTTGAATCGTGATGAAGTATTCAACTGAAATTAAAGAATAATTTAAACCACAAAATTTCGTTCTAAAATGAAAAATAGCGAAAACCAATGCATTTGTTTGGTTTGTTTTACAACAAAAACTGTGTGATAATTTTGAAACAACATACGTTACCTTGTCATTTTAAAATTTTCTATTTCAGCTCTTTTCCAGTATATTTTGTCTGGCTAGAGTACGTGTCATGGTTCAAATATGCAAATGAGCTTGTCACTTTGAACCAATGGGAAAATATTGGAACTATAGGTAATAGATTAGAAGATCCCCGCGTACTGGTATAAAGGATACTCATTTCAACAAATGAGTAGTAGCGTTATTAGACATTTTGTTGTGATATCACAATCAGAGTTGTTTATATAAAAAATTTTAAACATGATTCTCTTTAAACTTGGTCAAAGAAAGTCAAATCTTTTGTGTGAGAAGTTTATGAGAATCAATAAGAAAAATTGTCTTCCTTCGGTAGTAATGTGAAAAAATTCAAGCCCGTATTCCTATCAGAGAAAGTTTGCAGTATGATGAAAATTGAGAAGAGCTCTGCTGGTTCTGGTTGACTCGATGATTAAGGCAACCTGACCAATCACGTTACTCTGATTCCGTTATATGAAATTAAAAATAATGAAGATGGTAACCAAATATATCGTTTATTTTTTGTTTTATTTGTTATTTTTTACAAAAAAGGCTCCGTAGTAAATTGAATGTTTTTTAAATACTTTTAAAAGACCGTTGAAATTTTCGGCAAGATTATATGCGTTTCTTAACTCCATTGCTGTCTAGTTTCTAAGAGTGTGAGGCTACTGTCTCTGTGACGGGAATATTTATCTTGGTAATTTTTATTTTTTAGAGTGCGATGCTCCAGCGGGTAGCGAGGAATGTCTGTTCTCTGAGGGCCAAGACGTTATAGACTACTTCAACTTTGACAAGGTATCCCCAAGACTGGCTTCAGCCGCTAGATTTATTCTCTTTATAAATTAGTAGCAGTCACTCTAACATGCTCAACAAGAAACTGAGTTCCATGCTCTTTCCTGCAAAAATCTAAGATATTTCGCAGAAAAGCTAAAATAAATCTTTGCTGAATATCAGTAGTAGAAAGTGTTATTACTGGAATACTTTATTTATTCACTCGTTGGTAGCCAGACTTGGTCACTCCGCTAAATGAAGATGTAGCATTTAAAACAGTAATCATTTTACTGAAGGTGATACACGTAATAGTATGTTGTTTCTTTTTACCAAAACAAATATACAATATTAAAAAAAGAAACCTGAATTTGGTCACACAAAAAAGCAACAAAAGAAACTATGGTCTCAATTTCACAAAAGAACTTTTACATTTTGAAATTTAAGGTTGAATAATTCCTCTGTCAATAAATTCAAAGTTTTGTATTTCATTGTAGGTCGCAAACTCGATTTTATCTTTCAGATATTTCTGAATTTTTTTTCCACTACTGACGTTAAAGAATTCTTATGAATAGATTCATCAAAATTAAACAGCAACATCTTCACTCTAAGTTTTGTTTCCTATTTGGAATAGTGCATATAGAAAATGCTTCTGTACTCGCTCAGACGTAGTTGCATAATAATTTGATAAATAATGCCGTGTTCTCGTTCCAGGACAATAAAATGTTAGACTTTATTCTTCTTGGTGTTATGCTGGTCGCCTTCAGAGTTCTGGGATTCTTAGTGCTGCTTATTCGAGCAAAGCTGTCCAGGAATTGAGACTGAGAAAACAGAATCACGCTGGTTCGTGGTTACCGCTTCCTGCTTGAACAAACAAACACGAAAAAAGAACAAAAGAATACTACTTATTCAACGAATGACATATATGTTCAAATAAAGTTTTCTGTATTTCTGATATGACGTGGATAATCTGGATGTTACATTTTCTGACAACAAAAATAATGAGGTAAAGATAATAGACTTGTACATGTGTAATCTAGATAATGTTTGCCAGAAAGAATACATGCGTGACAGTTGAACTGAACTCAAAACTATTATTGTTGTACATTTATTCTTAAACTTTCTTACTGTTGAACATTAACATATGTAGCAGTGATATTTATTTATTAAATTGTGCGTAAAATTTCTTTTTTTTTTTTTTTTTGCCCGACCACTTATTGCAAACGTTTTATGATCAACACAACTGTTAGTTGATACAAGTAAGATAACATATTTTATCGTATACGGTACGTTTCTAATAATTTAGTTCTTGGTATATTAAGGGTGGTTTGTATTTTTCTGATTAAAATGATTCTGTAGTGATAATAAATGTTCGAAACAGAATGATAATTCACGGCAAATGTGAACAGAACATAAATTTTACGCCGATTTGTATAACAAAATCACGGCAAATGTGAACAGAACATAAATTTTACGCCGATTTGTATAAAAAAATCACGGCAAATGTGAACAGGACATAACTCATTTTACGCTGATTTGTTAAACAAAATCACAGCAAATGTGAACAGAACATAAATTTTACGCCGCCTTGTACAATAAAATCACGGCAAATGTGAACAAAACATAAATCTTAAGCCGATTTGTAAAACAAAATCACAGCAAATGTGAACAGAACATAAATCTCATGCCGATTTGTAAAACAAAATCACGGCAAATGTGAACAGAACATAAATTTTACGCCGATTTGTACAACAAAATCACGGCAAATGTGAACAGAACATAAATTCTACGCCGATCTGTACAACAAAATCACGGCAAATGTGAACAGAACATAAACTTTACGCCGACTTGTACAACAAAATCACGGCAAATGTGAACAGAACATAAATTTTCGCCAATTTGTACAACAAAATCACAGCAAATGTGAACAGAATATAGAATATATTGTACAATAAATCACAGCAAATGTGAACAGAATATAGAATATATTATACAACAAATCACAGCGCGAAGTATGTCAGTGATACATAGATTAGCCAGTCATTGGAATTAATACGCTTATGGCATTTATTTGATCGAATTTGGGATTTTACTGATTCTAGTAAGGGCACTCCTGTTGAACCAAAAACTGCAATTAAATTTGAAAACTTAAACCTTGAACACGTCTTTTTTGGGGGGTAGGGGTGGGGGTTGTTTTAACATGATAAATGGGAAATTATTCACTGGTAGCGCTTGAGAATTTCGTTTTCCTTACATTCTTCCATATTCAACTTGAAGATACCTAGCTGAATTGGATTCCACCTATGTTTAAAGACACATACACTCCAACCTACGCTCTCTTTCTTCGGCTTCTCAATGCTTCACTCCAAAGTGTCAATCCGACTTAGTGTTTGCCCTTCCCATTTTGGTCTTTCACTTGTTTTTAATGGCTTCCTAATAAGGAACATAGTTATCCGTAATCGAACTATTCTCACTTGTGCGACGATACACCTACCATAATCGAATCACTACCACTTGTGCGACGACACACCTACCGTAACCGAACAAATCCCACTTGTGCGACGACACACCTGCTGTAATCGAACAAATCCCACTTGTGCGACGACACGCCTGCCGTAATCGAACAAATTCGACTTGTGCGACGACACAACTGTCATCATCGAACAAATCCCACTTGTGCGACGAACGCCTGCCGTAATCGAACAAATCCCACATGTGCGACGATACACCTGCCGTAATCGAACTAATTCGACTTGTGCGACTGCCGTAATCGAACAAATCCCACTTGTGCGACGACACACCTGCCGTTATCGAACTACTCCCACTTGTGCAACGATACACCTGCGTGTTTTGGCAGGTGCGCTTCAGTAAATGAATCGAATGAATATAAAGTGGAGAAAACGTAATTCTTGAAGTATAAATCTACAAGAAATTTAAAATACCTTTGCTTCTGATTCGCCAGAAGGTAAGGTCAAACATCAATAATTATTAAGCAGTACAAAATGTAAATAATTTACGACTATTATAATTTTGAATTGGAAGTCGTGTTTAACTTTTAAATATCATTTAAATGACATCAGTTCAAATTTAGCTTTAAAAGGAACTTCATAGAGATATTTTATAAGAAAAAAGTTACAAGCAGGAAGTCGATGTGATATTTTTATCATTTTTTTAACTTAATCTGAATACTCTAAATACTTAAAATAGATACAGATAGTTTTCTGACCTTTGACCTTTGACCTATGAAAATATACTGCTAATATTAAAGCTTATTTTACAGATTGTATTCCAGTTTCACGAAAATATATTTAAGTAGTTAAATCGTTGATGAAATTTTAAATTTTCGATCTGTCCGAATTATATTCACTCTATTAATATATTTTTAAAACGGAAATGTATCGGCATATCCAAAAGGTATGATATAAAAAGGTTAGGACCTTCACTTTTATATCTTTTTTGTTATTCAAATATATTGCTAGGTATTGCTCACAGACTTTTTTCATGCATTATTTGCTTAAATTCAGAGGTCATTCATGCAAATCTACACTTGAGGATTAAATAAAAAAATCCTGCTGAGATAATCCTATTATCACATCAAGGAGAGCCTTAGCAACGGTTTCATCCTATTATTGAATAAAAGAGAGCCTTAGCAACGGTTTAATCCTATTATTGAATAAAAGAGAGCCTTAACAACGGTTTAATCCTATTATTGAATAAAAGAGAGCCTTAGCAACGGTTTAATCCTATTATTGAATAAAAGAGAGCCTTAGCAACGGTTTAATCCTATTATCGAATAAAAGAGAATCTTAGCAACGGTTTAACTCTATTATCAAATAATAGAGAGCGTTAGCAATGGTTTAATCCTATAATCGAATAAAAGAGAGCCTTAGTGACGGTTTAATCCTATTATCATGTATAAGAAAGTCTTTGCTAGAGGTTTAACCTATTATCGTACAAAGAAGGCTTTTAGCAACAAGTTAATCCTATCATCGTGTGTACGAAAGCCTTTACAACAGGTCATGTGACCTGTGAAGTAGAGCCTTTGCAACGAGTTTGTCATTTTATCGTGTAAAGAATAGTCTTAGCACGATCCTATTATCGTATTTATAACGACCTTAGCAACGAGTTTATCATTTGTCATATATACATAGAAGAGCCTTAGCAACTAGCTAATAATATTATTATATGTAAAAGAGCCATGGCAATAGGTTAGTTATATAAGCGTTTATTTGCGAGTTTTATCTACGAGTTAATTCTTTTATCGTGTATAGGAGAGTCTTAACCCTTATCCTGCCAATGAAATTGTCGTCTGCTTGAATTGTCGTCTGCTCCGCTTTAAAGTGTTACCGATTTGCTTAAAATTTGGAAGAATTACTGACTAAATGGCAAACAGCTTGGAACCTGACCAGACGCCGAGTTACTCGGCGTCTGGTCTGGTTCCAAGCTGTTTGCATAGGCCTAACAATAGTGAATGGCAGGATAAGGGTTAAAACAACAAGCTAATCCTAGCATCGTGTATAAAAGAGTATAAGCACTGTCAAATGTTCGATAACTGCAACAACAATCCGAAAATTGTGTCGTAGCATAATAAAATCAACCGTTCTTGTGATCCATTGGCAATCTGTAAGTAGAATAATGCGTGAAGGTCACAAAATAAAGTATTTTTAAGTACACTACACTACTGACCTTAAATAATGTAAGGAAATACAATCATGGCACAAGAGAAAGCGACGGATGTTCAGATGAACTTCCTAGCTACTGTTCAGAAGTTCGAATTGCGTTAGTGTTGTTTGAAAACGGCTTTACTGTTCCCGCGCCTTCAAATTTTTGTAAGACTGTAGTAAAAATATTCGAGTAGAGTCTGTTTTATTCGAAGGCCAGCCAAAAATTCAAATCTGTCTATGCTTATACAATATCTGATGTTAACAAAAACTCGGGGCTAAATAACTGTTGTATTAGACATGTCCCCTAGACCAAAACTTTTCGACTCAATGAAAGATAAGAAATGACCTCTGACCTTTCTTAATGTCAATGCCTTCTTCAGTAGTTCGTTTAATGTCTGAAAGCATCTGTGTTATTGTCCATACCATGTTGGTCAGTACACCGACTAAGGGAATGAGCCATAAAAAGGTTGAATTGTGCCCGCTGTGGTCCATGCAAAACACAAAAAGACTGGAAAGAAGACATAAGATTTCTACCGGTAGCTGAAAAGAAGACTTAGTGTCAAGTATTTCAAACTTAGAAAATCAGTGTGTTTAGTATCTTGAAGTATTACTTGAATATAGGGGATTATGACAATAAACAATACATAATAGATACGAGAAGTTTTGAAAAAATCACTGCATTACTAGAAGTATTTCATGTCAGAATGCATGAGTAGTGGAAAAATTTTATTTATGAGCATTTGTGTCGCTTTTTGTCAAAAATGAGCGTTAAAGTTGAAAAATGAAAGATAAAATAAATCTTAAACATCTTCTTAGAAAAGTCTTCGTCATAGTTTGTCTTCTTTGTTTTTGAAAATACAATTTATTTAAATATTTCAACGGATAATTGAATCTGATAGAAAAAAAGCCAAGCTGAGCTTACTTTATTATACGAGAATAGTTATTTCGATCCCCAACCAACAGTATTCAAACTCTGAAGTATCTTTTCTGCTTTGAATTCTTGAAACAGTTTCAAATATTATTACAATTCTTTCACTTACAAACACAGTCTTTGTCAGATGACAACTCTGACGCCATTGCATGATGTAAGAAGCCACCGGAAGTTTCCGACTGGACGGATGTTCTATCAAGCTCATATATAAGCATCCATGACAGTAGAATCCACTTGTAAGCACTGCTGTTAACTTCAAAACATCAGTAAGGGAAAATCCAAGGAATGATACAGCCATAATTGTATTTTTAAATCATCTCAAATATGAAAAATAAACTTATATACTAAGTGTTTCATAAACATCAATAAAAGCTGTAACTGTCGTAGTTGAAACTGCCTCTAAAATGCCATGGTGGTCTTTGCCATTCTTTTGTCATGGTAAAGGTAAAGAAATTCAGTCATACAATCATTTAAATGCTATACCTCCTATTTTGCAATTGCTGAGGCAACACTTTTGTGATCTTCGTGGTCATAAGTAATTATTTTGAAAAGTAATTTACAATGCATATGTAACCTTGAACTTTGACAATACCTTTTGTAAAATTGATGTTTTCTTTCTTTTCGTTTTTTCTATTGGTAAGGTTGGCAAGTGTTTTCTACTTCGTTATGTCATGTTGCTCAATATTGAAATCTTTATATCTATCTATCTATCTATCTATCTATCTATCTGTCTAAGTTGGTGACCTGGCGACAATAGTGACCGTGTGGCCTAGCGGTCAAAACGTAGCCTAAGTTATTTATACTTTGTATCACAAAATTTTAAAAGTCATTCAGACAAATAACAAGGGCAAAACGGGTTTGGGACGACTTTTTCGAATTAAGTTTGAAAGCAGTCTTGTGGCCTTACATGTACACTGTGTATTAAAGCAAACTCTTTTTTTATTCAGATCAAAAGAAAGAAAGAAAAGAGTTTGCGATGACTTGACGGAAGAAGTGATAATCTTTTATGAAGAGAAATACTTGCTATGTGTATGTTGCTAGCGACCCAGCAGTACAGCGACCTAAGATAAACATGGTGTATCACAGTAAAATAGCAAGTTTGAACAAATGAAGGTCGGTTGCAATGACTTAATGGAAGAAGTGATTTTTTATGAAAAGAAGCATTTGCTCTTTGAAACCGTTAACAATGTGTATCACAGTAAAAATAATATTGTTTAAATAAATAAAAAAAGGAGTTTGGGGTGACTTTACTGAATCAGTGACTACTTTTAATGAAAAGAAGTATTTTTCTTATTCAAAGCGACTGACTCACAGATGGGTCGACGACACATGTAAAAGAAAATCTTATACATATCATAATTCTATTTCTAATTGTGAAGAACATGCCTAAACTGAATTACTGTCTATTTTTGGTTATAGAAACAAATCATACTATAAATTTTTACACATTTTTATCGGTAAAATATTTACCCTGTTAGTCACAGTGTAGACACTTTATATTTTTAATTTTGACCCAATGTAGCAAACTATGACCTAAATTGACCTGAAGGGCATGGGTTCGAATCTTGTTAAAAGCAAAACTACATTGTATTTTTCTTCAGGTTTTATAATGTATAGAAGCATAACACTATGGTCTTTTCCCCTTAGTTTGTTTACTTCTCCTTGATTTTAAAGAAAAACATTTTCAGCTAAATTCTGTAAGCCAGTCGCTTTAACATATATATCGTGCATGAAAATACCGGAAGTTTCTGAACTAAGTTACAATAAAGCAAAATAACAAAAGGAATTTGGTCGCTAAGTTTAGGCCCCTGGGCCGCCAAGCCACTATTGTTACGTCAACAGGCCACAGAGCCATTTACGAACATTTTATACTTACAATCACTTATCTATCAAGAAATTTAGAAAAATGAGACCAACAAAATAGTTAAATAAGTTGAAGACCTTATTTGTCTATTACGGTGTCCCTTTAGAGTGACAGTATGATAACACGTTTCAAAGACACGAATATACGATGCAATGACGCGAAAGTGGTCTATTGTATATGCTCAAGGTCAGCGTTTCTTTCTTTCTTTCTTTTTTTTTCTTGACGAATTTGGTCTTCTCGCGTTTCTTGTGATGAAGATGGAAATGGAAGCATAATAATGTATTCAAATATCTTATCGAAAGCCAAAAGTTCATGGAAAAGAGCTTAAATCGAGCTTAAATCGAGCTTAATATATGATAACATAATTTTTTCCTGTTCGTTTGTTATCCGAAATACTATCTACCATTATCTGTAGTATAATAAGGGTTATTTGAAACTGTGTCAAATTTAGAAAAAAAAATCTAGGACCGATATGTACATCAATACATCACATACCCACATTAAATTACACGAAATACATGATAATTAGAATTGCCTTTATTACATACGAAACAGACAACTTACATATTAAATGAGTCCAAAATATATACGAATCACTTTTACAACGAGTTATCACATATTGAAACTAAACATGTTTGAAGTTAGTGCAACTAAGTCAAAAGACAGACTGTCGATAGCTAAAGAAGTTGCGAAAGGCCTCGGTTTAACTTATATTTTGTCCAATCGTATTGCAGTATCATTTTTTCTCAAGTTTGCTAAGAGTTCTTTGGGTTAATAACAAAACAGCAAAATTATTGATACATTTTTTAACTGCTTGAATCGACGATAAATTTGGTACATTTAATAGAGTCTGAGCATGCTCTCTCTCTCTCTCTCTCTCTGACCGTTAATTTAAAAATCCTATTTTTCCTTTCACGCTGTAGTTTAGGGTCCTAGCAAGAAACATCTATATCATATAGATGCAACATTATAGAGACTGAAGAAAAACTTTATTCTATAGTTTGGATACGATTTCAAAGTCACACACCGACACTAAACTTTTCACATGGATGTCCTTTTGAAACGAAAAATACTTTTCCACACTGGTTAGCTTTATTAGAATTTTTATTGTATTACTGAAATGTTACAATTATTTTTGAATGAAAACAGAAATATGCGAGATGAATTTATCCTAGCAAATAATTTTTGGATAAGCATCTCCATCTGGTAAGATATCGTATTTTCGATGCAGTTTTCTTCTTCGTACAGAATGCTTTTGGGAACCATTCTCCTCCACATGTACATATCTGGTTCCCGACCTCTTTAACTTCGCCATATTTGATCACAATGTCACTTTTCTTGCAAGTTTTTCCTGAAAAAAAAAAGTACTTCAGTTTTACCATTCTGAACGACTTTTTCCTTCAGTCATCTTTAGTTTATGCGCTGAAAGGGTCAGATTTAACATAAAAAGCTGAAAAAAATGTACAATTTACATTCTTTCTGTATTATTGCAAACTATAAATTTCACGTGCTTCGGAATCATCGACTTCAAGCAATACCTGTACCAAAGTTGCTGTGATCTAAAGAAAAAATGAATAGAAATATTTGAAAATGAAACATAAATTCCTCTTTTGCTGTAGAGAAAGAGAAATTAAAGGAGCTACTCTGTATTCTAAATTATTTTACAATTCCTTTTACTATCACTTAAAGGATACAGAGAAATATCTGTACTCTAAAGTCAACTTAAAAGAGGCATTCGTTAAGCATTGAATCATTAATTAAATCTTGGAATAAAATCTAGTTTGCAAAAAATGCTTGCAAATTTATTATTTCACTTATTATTGCAGGGGTCATCAGACCTCTACACAGTGTTGAGAATAGTTGCAGACGGCATCTATTTTTGTGTATCGAATTGAAGTTAAACCTCAGGATTTGAAGCCGATATCTTTATAACCAGTCTCCAAATTTTTTGTGCGCATGCTCTGGTTGAAAATACGAAATAAGGAAAACGAAAAACTGTCATAGCATAGTCAAATTTTACCTGTTTAACCTTTGCAGTCTGCATATTAAAGTAGCTGCAATTGAATCAAACCATTCCAAATAGTTGGGAGGCATGACATGACCACTTGAATTATTGCCGTGTTTTTATTCTTGAGAGGGACAAAATTGCCGATTAAAAAATAATAGCTGATATACTGAATAAGATAGGCTTTATTTTTAAGAGCACGCTGATGAACCTCTATTTTGGTTTTTCTTAAATAAGTTTCCTTGTTTCCTACAGAAATATGAAAAACAATGTTTGCCTGAACGAGGCTCGCTAGCATAAAACGAACTAAGTCAACTAGAACATCAGACGCTCTTCCGGTGAAGAACATGACTCACATGGTCCAATGCAGAGTAACTTTCCCACCCGTTTCAATTGCAAGTATAGCAATGTCTGCGTAGAGTTTGGTCATGGCAATCGCGGCTATCAAATGAAATCAAGGTCGTCAAAACAGTTCATTATCTGATAATTTGAAGGCTAGCGCTTTTATTGTGGCAGTGATTAGAGGTGTAAAAGTCTTACAGAGACTTCGCACAAATGAATTGTTAACTGTTAGTTTTGTCCCGTTTAAAAGATTAATGGTTTCCAATGAGAGGTATGGTATATGCGGGCTACATAGACACGTCAGCAGCATATAACCACCGGTGTTTGACAAACTGTAAAAATTGTGAAACTTCCGGTATCTGAACAGTTGTGAAAACCGTCTACGTATCTTAACAGCTGTAATGAGGGCGTCTAACTTCTGGACGCTAAACAGCTGAAAAGGGGTGTCTAACTTCCATTTACTCACCATTTGGACAAATATAGTTACAATTTCCATCAAAGGTAGCATCCACACATTGAAGTCTAGTCTTAGGGCATCGAGGACGGTTACATTTTATTTTACCATTTTCACATATACATTTTTCACATGGATGACCGACTGGACCTGAATTGCAAAAACGTATTTCAAATATAATAGTTATATAATATACATTTTACGTTATTATGACGATGTAAAAAGAAAAGATAAAAGGAGAAATGATGAAAGAAAGAAAGAAAGAAAACGGAAAATGAGAAAGAAACCAACAAAGAAACAAACAAACGAAGAAACAAAGATAAACAGGGGAATAAAGATTCGGTAAATTTTACTTATTTAAAAAATATGGTAGTGCATAATTAAATTGAAAATAGGTTACGGCTTACCGTTTGAATAAATTTGTCCGTTGTATCTACACCCGCATTTTGCACAGCAGCTGCTGTCTGGGTAATATTGTTTTCTACGTGGACAGTTCAGAGTCCCGCAATCAACTTCCTTACATAGAGGTGCACACGTCATACAACATCCATCATCATACCGAAGCTGAAGATTGGTTCCACATCTAGGAGATTCGCATGTTTTATTTTCACAGTGGTAATGACCATCATGAAAGCATTCGCAGATGTTACAAGGATCATCTGGGTCTGTAAAACTTCCTTAAATACAGAAAAAAATATACCTTACTAAAATACAGGTATTAAAATATACAAAAAGGTTAAGTTATATTCATTGATTAGCGATATATCAATAAATAAATACAAACTTACCAACTTCGAAAGTCTTTCCTCCTTTTTCACAACGTCTGTAACTTGATGTTTTCGATTTCCAAGATTTGCTATCGGATGACGTTTTCGTCTTTCCTTCTTTATCTTCCGAGGACGTTTTTGTCTTTCCTTCTTTATCTTCCGAGGACGTTTTTGTCTTTCCTTCTTTACCTTCCGAGGACGTTTTTGTCTTTCCTTCTTTATCTTCCGAGGACGTTTTTGTCTTTCCTTCTTTACCTTCCGAGGACGTTTTTGTCTTTCCTTCTTTATCTTCCGAGGACGTTTTCGACTTTTCCTTTGAGTATTTCGATGACGCTTTTGACTTTCCCTCTTCATCTTTTGATGACGTTTTTGTCTTCTGTTCTTCAGTTTTCTTTGTCTCTTTTGACTTCACTTCTTTAGTGTTCGTTGTTTCTTTTGTCTTTCCTTCTTTAGCTTTCGATGCTTCTTTTGACTTCACTTCTTTAGTTTTCGATGTTTCTTTTGACTTCCCTTCTTTAGTTTTCGATGTTTCTTTTGACTTCCCTTCTTTAGTGTTCGTTGTTTCTTTTGTATTTCCTTCTTTAGTGTTTGTTGTTTCTTTTGTATTTCCTTCCTTAGTTTTAGATGTTTCTTTTGACTTCACTTCTTTAGTTTTCGGTGTTTCTTTTGACTTCACTTCTTTAGTTTTCGGTGTTCCTTTTGTCTTCCCTTCTTCAGTTTTCGGTGTTTCTTTTGTCTTTTCTTCTTCAGTTTTCTTTGTCTCTTTTGTCTTCTCTTCTTTAGTTTTCGGTGTTTCTTTTGTCTTATCTTTTACAGTTTTCTTTGTCGCTTTTGTCTTCTCTTCTGTAGTTTTCGGCGTTTCTTTGGTCTTTTCTTCTTCAGTTTTCGGTGTTTCTTTCGTCTTTTCTTCTTCAGTTTTCGGTGTTTCTTTCGTCTTTTCTTCTTCAGTTTTCTTTGTCTCTTTTGTCTTCTCTTCTGTAGTTTTCGGTGTTTCTTTCGTCTTTTCTTCTTTAGTTTTCGGTGTTTCTTTCGTCTTTTCTTCTTCAGTTTTCTTTGTCTCTTTTGTCTTCTCTTCTGTAGTTTTCGGCGTTTCTTTGGTCTTTTCTTCTTTAGTTTTCGGCGTTTCTTTTGTCTTTTCTTCTTCAGTTTTCTTTGTTTTTGTTGTCTTCTCTTCTGTAGTTTTCGGCGTTTCTTTGGTCTTTTCTTCTTTAGTTTTCGGCGTTTCTTTGGTCTTTTCTTCTTTAGTTTTCGGCGTTTCTTTCGTCTTTTCTTCTTCAGTTTTCTTTGTCTCTTTTGTCTTCTCTTCTGTAGTTTTCGGCGTTTCTTTGGTCTTTTCTTCTTTAGTTTTCGGCATTTCTTTTGTCTTTTCTTCTTCAGTTTTCTTTGTCTCTTTTGTCTTCTCTTCTGTAGTTTTCGGTGTTTCTTTCGTCTTTTCTTCTTTAGTTTTCGGCATTTCTTTTGTCTTTTCTTCTTCAGTTTTCTTTGTCTCTTTTGTCTTCTCTTCTGTAGTTTTCGGCGTTTCTTTGGTCTTTTCTTCTTTAGTTTTCGGCGTTTCTTTTGTCTTTTCTTCTTCAGTTTTCTTTGTCTCTTTCGTCTTCTCTTCTGTAGTTTTGTCTTCTTTTGTCTTGTCTTCTTTTGTCTTCTCTTGTTTCGTTTTGTCTTCTATCGTTTTGTCTTCTTTTGTCTTGTCTTCTTTGGTCTTCTCTTCTTTTGTCTTCTCTTCTTTAGTTTTCGATTCTTCTTTTGATTTCACTTTTTTAGATTTATCCTGTCCCATATTATTAGGATCTCCTCCCATCATTCCACTGCCTGAAGCTGTGCTAAGATTCAGTAGAACTAAGAAGATTAATATCACCAACAACTTTATGGTTAAAGACGACATGATTGCTGGAAGAACTGATTTTCTATGTTTTGGTTTTTACTGTATATGCGTTTATATTGTAACTGAAAACGGCAAACATCAAAATTTAAGTCACTACGTAAGTATCATATAAACAAACTAATTTAGTGGCTTGTACTTGTGTGTACAGTTTGTCATTTTATACTTAATCATGCATTTATATGTATATGTACCTAAAAGAATAAGCAGTAACATAATTTATATCAATAGTGTGAATTTTCAGAGCAAGAATCGAACCCCCGACCCCTGGATAACAAGTCTAGCGTGTTACCACTGGGCCATTGATAGGCCCCTAAAATGTTCACCAACTTTGCGAGAAAGCTTTTATTATTATGAGCTGTTTTTGCACACACTAAAAATTCGGTAGCGCAGCTACATTTGTTGTGCCTTTATTCCAAGATTAGTGTCTTTCTTGCTGTTGGTTAATCCAGTTTTCAGTCCAGCGTTAAATCCCTAATGTAGCGAATAATTATGTGCGTGCAAAGTCATTAGGCTTATCCCTTTGAACGAATTACAGTCTGTTATCTGGTTAACAGCTTGATGTATGACACTTGGTCACGACCACGTAGTAAAGAGTCATGCATCTATCAAAAGTTTCATCCACAGGGGCGGAGAATTTTAAGGGTCATCTGGTTATCTGATCCCACTCCTTTAGCACAGTTTTGTCTAGATCTCTGGTCAGAGTTGCTCCAGGGAACAAAACTTCTGTCGCGATATAAGAGCGGCTAGATTTGTTTCCCTAGTGGAGGTCTTACAGAGTTTTTAAAAACCCTGCCTGTCGGGACTATACGGCAAATTTAAGCACCCTGTACGAGTATACCCGCCGCTCCCTCCATGCCTTTTCTGTGCAAATCATTGATTGGTGCATTATGTACCGTCAGTTTTACCACGGTTACCTTATATATATACACACGCGCATGCCGTTTTATTTTTCTTGCAAATGACTGCAATGCAGTTCTTTTGAAGACATTAATTGAAAATTAGTAAACTTATCAATGTTTCAAAAAAGTGCCCGAGTTGTCGTGAAAATGCACCTGCTGTTGTGAGTTTATCTCTTCAGAAGCTCTGCTTTTGAATACTAGAAGCGGTGGCCTAATTTTTTAGTTCTTTCAAAAAGTTTATTTTCTTTTTAATTTAAACAAAATAATTTTTACATTTGATGCTTATCGATACTTCGCCTCATGGAAATCATTGTGCGTTACATATATATTTACTGCTAGCTGATGTCACGCTAATGAGATGTGAACTGATATTTGGTTCATTCCTTTCAATGACAAAATAACTGAAGATATAATGTCCATCTTTTTGTCAAATCATACTTACGTTTACAGAGTTCAGTCACCTTGTCAAAAATGTTTATTTATACTTTGTACAATTATCAATATTCATATATGGAATGTATTTATAATGGGATAAAGGGGATAATTTTTTTAAGAAGTTAATCATGCTTATAACAAGATTGTAGGCATTATATTAAGAATAATCTCTCTAATTCAGAGTAAGACATGGTATTTGGCGACAATATATCATGTTGCCAGGTCAACTGTAAATAAAAAAATTACACACAAATAATCGTGAGACACGGTTGTATTGCATTGCCTGTCTTGCAGCTTTATTTCGCACCTACGAAAGACTCACGCAGCGTGCTGGATGTTACGTATACAGCAATACGCGTAACCTTCACACGAGTGTAAAGGTAACGTTCAACTGTACGGAAGCGAAACATGCAGCATCTTAGCTGAACTGTATTACCTTTAGTTAACCTAAATTTCATTTCTGTTATGTAACAGATGTTTTATTTTCAAAGCCGAGCAGCATGTGATAGTAAGATCCGATTTTTTCTTTCTTTTCACATAGCTCTCATTGTCATTGCTGTTTCATATATCAAATTTTCTGCACAAGGTAAGTGTAGTTGTGCATATTTTCAACGTGATGTTGATATATACCCAAGGGATAAAGAAACGCAGGGTGACATTATTTGCAATATCTTGCGAACGCGCGTTTCAAAAACAAAGAAAATCGGTGAAACAACTTCTAGGTGACAGTGCACGTGGTCCTCTATCGAATGTCGCATAACGAGATTGCGTAACGATGTCTCCCGGGGAAAGCATCAAACGGGAAAAACTCGTGCACAACAGTGTTGTGACATTGAGTTACACAGCTCGTCATACAACTAGGTAGACTTCATATAGATACATCATTTTCCGATATTTTGAATATTTTTGATAGCATTAAACAATGGCCCGGCTGACAGGGCGGGTCACTGACACACCTAGGTCTGGGCGTTCGCGTGTGACGTCACAACGTCAGAACAGGTTTATTCGTCTCGCGCATGTGCGCAATCGTCACCTTACTGCCACTGAATCTGCCCTTTAAACCATAGTTACTCATAACTGTCCTATTCATGCTACAACTGTAAGGAAACGATTGCGGGAAGTTGGTCTGCGGGCACGTCACCCGTACGTAGGTCTGCCCCTTACCGCTGCTCGCATGGCTTGGGTAGCGGCAATGCCACCAGAATATTCCCATTGAGGCAGTGGAGGCGCGTCTTATTTACTGATGAGTCCCGGTTCACCCTGTTTCGAGCAGACGGTCGACGTCGTGTATAGCGACGTCGCGGAGAACGTTTAGCCGACTTCTTCGTTTAGAGAAGGATATGTTTTGGGGTGGATCGGTTAAGGTGTGGGGAGGAATCTCACATGTTGTGGTAGCGGGTAATTTAACTGCCGCTAGGTATAGAGATGACATCCTCCGTCCCCATGTTGTCCCATTATTACAGCAAAACAACCTCACATTCCAGAAGGATAATTGTTCGGTCCCATGTAGCGAGGATCTATCGCGACTTTCTCACTAACAACAATATCCACCCACTGGATTGGCCGCCATACAGCCCCGACCTATCTCCTATTGAGCATTTGTGGGAGCAGCTGGATAGACAAGTTCGACGACGCCAGCCTCCCCTGTTACTCTGGCCCAACTGAGAGCAGCCCTTTTGGAAGAGTGCGCCAACATCCCAATGAAGAGAATAAACTCACTCATGAACTCTGTGTTTCGGGGCGATCGTATATAAATAGCTGTATAATACAATCGTTAGTAACTTGTAAAACATATTTTCCGTTTCGTTAATCCCCATCAACGCCGTATGTGTGTGTGTGTGTGCGTGTGTGCGTGCGTACCTTTATTACAGCATTGCTGTTTTGGCACAGAGCTAAAATACCAAAGATTTATTTATTTAATTCGGAGTTATAAAGTTGAGACTGCAAAAACATAAACCTAAAATACCAGATGCTGAGTAAAATTACACTAAATCGAATACTACAGGAATTCTTTCAATTCTATTCTATTGTCCTTGTTAAAAAAATTAAGACGACAAATGAATTGAAAACGTGCTCTGATAACATAACAGCTAGTATACTGGAATTTAATGAGTTATTAATAACATTCCTACTAAACAGCAAAATATCCGGGAATTTGCCTACAAAACACTTGTCAGGCCACAGCTCGAGTATAGCAGCTCGGTATGGAGTCCACACACTCAGCAAAATATAAACAAGATCGAGATGATTCAGCGTAGAGCTGCTCGATGGGTCACTAGTCACTACTCAACATACAGTAGCGTAACACACATATTAGGCAACTTAGGCGTTCCCTTGCAAACAGAAGGGGTGATGCCAGACTACTGATGTTTTATAAGATTGTACATGGACTGGTTGCAGTACAAATGCCCTCATACGTTCTTCCACCATCCCGGGTCACTAGACACATGTATCCTTTCTCGTATAGGCAAATTCAAACTTCATGCAATTATTACAAGTTCTCTTTCTACCCGGCTACCATCATACTTTGGAATTCCTTGCCAGCTGATGTTACACAGGCACCAACCCTGGACCAGTTTAGGCAAGGGGTTACCAAACTGTGCCATGACTAATAAGTGAACATGCTGTTTTTATTCTTTTTAGTTGTACATTTCGCCTTTTTATTAACACTATCAGCTTTGTTTTCAATTTCTCACAAATACATTATGTATTAGTTTATTTCTCCTATCCATTCTACTTTTAATTTTCTCGCACTGACGCGCACCTGCATAAAATACTCGAGAATGGTGTCATGCATTATAAATAGATAGATAGATAGTTAGATAGATAGATATTAACTATATAAGTCAAATAGCCGAATTTCCAATTTCCTTACTCAACACTAGTTTTCATCTTCATTTGTAAGACAATCAACACAAGTTTATTATAACAACGCAAAAGCATTATATCGGGATATAGGTGTACAACCGAAATAACCTCCACAATTTGGTATGCCTATATTTGATATATCTATTTGAGTTTATTTATCGTCGGTGCCGGTTGCCGTTTTTTTTTTTAAATTCTAGTTATGTTAGTGCAGGAGCAGGGGGCTGGTCTCGCAACCCCTTGGTTACCAGTCCTGCGCGTTACCACTGAACAACTGATCAACTGAAACAACTGTAGTAATAATTGGCACCTCTAATCATTTTATCATATGCCCTGGAATTAGACTGTGGTAGTTTATTCTTTACCGTCAATATTGATCTTTGGGTTATATCTCAAACAATGTAACTAAAGATTTGATACGTTAACTTTTCCAGGTTTAAGCCAATCAAAAGTTGCTTGATATCAGAACATGGAGCTTTACGGAAGTCAACCCCACTCTAAAATCTGTGACAAATTAAATCGAGAACATCTACTTTACCTTGTGAAAACGATGAATTAGGCATGTCTTCTATGTTGAGCGGTGGCTTGAAGCCAGTTCTTCATGTAGTTGTCATTGGATTTCATCACAAAAAAGGCTGTCAGGTTCGCATTTCGAAAGGATTTGTATAAATTACTATGTCCGACAAGAAGAAGTGATATTGATATTCGATAATAATTAGATTATTTCACCTTTAATACATCTTTAGATAATTCATCATTATGTTATACATGTGATGTCCTATAAAGGTTATGACATTAGAAAAAATCACAGGAATCGGACGTTTTACAGTCTATGCGAAAGACCTTGGAAATTTACCAGACAGTGGGTCTGGTAAACTTAGAAATTTCACCAGACCGAATTGAATTTTACCAGACTGAAGGAAATTGGAGCAATTCTGCGTGTTTTTTTCGGCAGCATTAAATACCCAAATACACTTGAAATATACTTCAGTACTGATGAAAGACGACTTTAAACAAATACTTATTGTCAAGTTCATTTCTACAAGGCACAGATAAACTAGAAAATGAAAATCAACAGCCAAAATTACAGACATTCAGTCATATTAGTCACATTTCGGAAGTAAATGGCTATCGTAAGATTTACACTCAGTAAAAAAATAAATATTAATGCAGGTTGCTTCTATTTGTTAGTATCTAGAATAATCTGCAGTTCGAACTTTCGACTCTTAACTCATTTTCCATTAAGACTTTTATTCTAATTTTCAGAGATTTCTTTTTTTATTTGCATATTTTTTATATAAAAAGAAATATAATATTTAATGATACCTAATTAGTAATTATCACAAACTTTTGTTTTCACAGCACCGTGCATGAAAAGAATCCTGAATACAAACAAATGAGTTTCAACTGTAAAATTACCATTAAAAAAACATCCCTATTCTTGTCAAATATTTGAAGTTAACTCTTGCTTAATTTGTTAAAAAAAAGTTGATTGATACAATCCAAGACTATTTGGGTATATTTGATTGTATTTGGGTAAATTTAGGTGTACTTGGGTATTTCATGCTGCCCTTTTCTTTTTACAAATAAAATTATATTTCAATTTTAAGTAAATAAAACACATCCAAACAACTTTATAATTTTTTTTGACCCTGAGAGTAATATAACCGGGGCCTATCCTGTTTCCAACTGTCCATGAATTTTCTGTCTGGACGAGATTCCTCGTATTTTGGTATTTTTCTTTTATTTTCAAAAAGCCTATGTGTATCAGCTGGGAGGCCGTCCTCTTTTCACTTGGAGTAGCCCCTTTGTAATACGCAATACCTTTAATCATATTTTCAGTTGTCAGTATTCAGCTAAACTAATAAAATTTGATGAAATGAAAACAAAATCACGTGTTTAAAAAAGCCAAATCTTCCTGAAAAAAATAAAAAAATCCGGCCCCCCCCCCCGGTTCTCGCGAATACTGCTGACTAAAAAAACTGCACGCTGGTTCTCGTTTTATATAATTCCTTCGAAGCGTATGCCGGAAACAAACGGTGCGTTATTTTAGTAAGTCATAATTTTATCTTCATTTTTGGCGGGTAAAGACTAAAATCTCGACGACTCCGGCATTTTTTACCGGACAGACGGTCCGACTATTAGAAAAAATACATCGGACCTGCCTAAATTTTAGCGGACAGGTCCGTGGGTCCGACGGTCTTTCGGATTGACTGGTTTTACCCTAGAGTTCACAGAGATGGGAAGGAAAGCACTGCCACTCTGTACCCTAAAAAACAACAGGAATGCAATGTCTTTTTCCAGTCCGATCCGAATTTGGTTTCTGCAGCTAATTTATTCAACAAAAAGGCTTGAATGAGCAGCAACTTTATAAATATTACTTAAAATATCATTATCTTATGTCTTATGATTAAGGGCTATTTTCAGGCCTTCACTCACTCTAAGCTGCATCACAGAATCCAGTCTTCGAATTTAGATGCCGGACTGAAGGCCCAGTCCACTAAAATGGCTGACGGTCCAGTTAAAAAATTACAAATCAGTAGTCCGACTGTCCAGTGAATATTTGTGCTGGTTTTTTTTTAAATAATTACAGTAAACAAAGTTGAGAAACAAATAAAGTAGTGTTTTTTTGAAAATAAAATGAAATTGTTTCTTAAAAATGCATTCTTCTCCATAGAACAGCGATTCGTTAACCCCAACTACAACATAAAGCATTCGTACTTAGTTTACACATAACCGGTGCTTAGGCTATAATCTCCCTTTCCAGTTTTCGCGATAAATATGATATTTTATTTTAATTATTGACCAGGCTATTTCTGGTGTAAAGAGAAAAAAGCCAGCCGAAAGTAACACCTTATTTTCATTATTCTGTTTCATGAAATAACTCTGTTTCGGTTTCCTGTTTTTTTCTTTTTTTACATGCATGTATACATTTTCGGAAAGTGACATCCGATCCTTCTTCTTCTTATAGTACTGAACAAAATCTCCTCTGGAGCATTGTCGTTCATTGTGAAAAGGTAAAAGCCTCTATGCAATGCAAGATATTCATACGGTGACTAGATAAAAAACAGTTCATTTTGGTTAAAAACAGTTTTTTGGTTCTATGGTTTTGATGTGAGTCCACTCTTGAAGGCCTCAACACTATTGACCTTGGTGAGCTGAACTGGGAGCTGGTTCCAAAGTCTGACAGCGGAGGGAAAGAATGAGAACCGGTATACATCTGTTCTACAGTAGGGTAGCAGGTATTTCTGGGTAGAGCCTCGTGTGGATATGCTGGAGGTCATTGGAGTGAGAAACATTTCTGCTGGGATGTCGATTAGATTATAGACTACTCTGTACATTGTCCATTCCATTACACTCATTTATCGACCATAGTACGTAATGTAGTCCTACGGAATATATAGCAGGGGTAATCAATGGTGACATGTATATATGGCATTTTCAGAAGTTGGGAAAAAAAGTTGAGATAAAAATCTGGTAAAAAGTTTAATTGAACTTACAGTGTCTTGTACAAATGAATCAATTATACCTGAGCTTTTTTCACAGGTTGGGGAATGTGCCCTTCGCAGTTTTTTTTTTGCAAAAGGGGAAGAAAAAACTTGATGTAAATTGAATTTTAGGGGGAAACTATGATTTTAAGGAATTTTCCTAAAGGGAAGATGCCTGTAAATGGCATAGAAGGGGGAAAAAGCCTTGAATACTATTACTGAAGGGGGAAAAAGCCTTGAATACTATTATTTTCACTAAACAATACTATTGTTAGGCTATGAAGCAAGTTCAGAGTATAATTAATATTATTGTTAACATGGTGGTGACAAGTTCTACTTCAAAACATAGTCTTATTGTTTTGTTCATCATTATAGCATTGTTCACAGCTATTATTCGTACCAGTTAAATGTCATTTGGTCCAGTCAGATTATTGCCTTGGCTGGTCCGAATGTCCAGTGCTTCAAAAAGTTATTCGTGAAGACTGAGAATCTAGTTCTGACTTCCATAACTTTATATGTCGCTTTTATGATTTTTGACGTTGCGTGACAGTAAAGTTACGGGTCAACCCCATTTGCAAATGCTACCAGAATCATGACAGTTTACGAACAGTTAATAAATAACTTAAAATCACCCTTATTAATCAAATTTGGATCAAAATAAACAAATTGATAAACAAATAAATGCTGTATCTATTTGTTATTCTCTCCAGAAATAAAATCACGTGAAGGTAACAGACCATAAAGTCTCGCAAGTCACACAATAGGACAGCAGTGGCAGCGATTTTCACAAAATTTAACCGAGCTGATAAACTTTGAGGTATTATTCCATTGATCAAACCTTTTTTATTCATTTCACACAGTTCTGGTTGACTTTCAATAAGGGATTGGCTTTAGCGAACAGGTCTAGCGATACTATTAAACCTGTTCGCTGAAGTCTCTTTTGCTACACAGAATCCATGATGTGTTGTTGTTGCTTTGAATGAAACAGGAATGCAGTAAATAAAAAGTCATATTTTGCGGAATTTGAAGGATATGCAGCGCTCTCATGGCATTGTGTTTGGTTGTGTCCTATTCATAATATGTATGAGGAATTCCAAAAATATATATTTGAAGTCATATTAAAAATTCTGAGAATTTTGGCTAAAAAATAATCATTAAAGATATTTATTTGTCTGATAATAATGAAATCTTAATTCAAACCTACCACTGAATATCTTTTTATTTACTGCGTTCCAGTTCCGTTTGGAACAACAACAACATGTCATGGATTCTGTGATGCCGCTTTGAGGGAGAAAAGGTCTAGAAATAGCCCTTAATCATAAGACAGGTTGAGGATAATGATATTATAAGTAATATTTATAAAGTTGCTGCTCATTCAAGCCTTTTTCCTGAACGAATTAGCTGCAGAAACCGAATTTGGATCTGACCGGAAAAAGACGTTGCATCCCTGTTGTTTTCTATAGGGTACAGAGTGGTAGTGCTTTCATTCTCATCTTGGTTAATTCTAGGATAAAACGTTGGAATCCTGTGGAAAAAATCTTTGAAAATCCATTATTCAAACTCAAATGTGTGTAAAATAGAATTTCTCCCATTGCATTTTTCTTAATAATAAAATAAGAATTGAAACCCCACATTAATGGATTTCATTGCGTTTATATGAACATTTTGTTCACAACTTCATTACTTAAACTTATATGATAATGATTATATTTGAGATGAAAGGTAGAAATGTCTCTTTGGGTATTTTGACTAGAAGTTCATTGACAGAAAACACATTGACGCTTAAATTTTTGTGTGTGTTCATTTCTACACAATCAACTTGTCTGCTAAAATGAAAAGGCCAAAAACTCCGAGCTTATCCAAAGTCAAAGTTGTTGGAAGTTACTTATATTTGACCGATATTGTCTACATGTATATAGAATGTTTCATTTGCCTTCATTTCAAGACAGAGAATCATTATTATATGTTATGGTCACTCCCAAAATTTGTTTAACTCCTTTTTTCAGGTTGAATATTCATACCCACCACTCAAAGTAGGAGGCGAAGTAAACAGTAATGAATGTCCACTGGAATGGAAACACCTGCCCTCACTTGCAGTCCCTGATGGAGCACACAACTATACAAAAGGTTATTATATTGATTTTATCTATGAGTTTGAAATTAAGTTGCTGAATTCACACTGCAAACTATCAATATATCTGTGGTAGTAATTCCCTGAACATAGAAAAATAAGATTACTTATCAGTTCTTCAAAATCCTTTTTTCATCTGTATAGCAGACTGAATGGAAACACAGTGAAAACTTTGATTTTATTCATATTCATGTTGAAAGTTCTCAGCTTCTTCAAGACACCAGTCAAGAAGTAACCAATCACTAGACAACAAACAACTTTCATAAATGGCATCCTTTGATAGAGAGGTAAACAGAGGCGTCTGTTGACTGTTTTTTTTCCCAGTGCTGCAGCTGTACTTTGAACACTGGACCTTTTGAACATTAAAGATCGTTATCTTGAGAATTTAGTTAAAAGTAAAAGATATAAATGTCTATACTGTAAAGACTTATAAAAGAGGAGTTAGTACACATCTGTACTATTTAAGAATCTAGAGGTGAATGTTTTCCTTTGACAGATACCATATACTTCCACTTACCAGCAAGAGAAGGTACTCACAGGACTGTCTATGGTGTGGCCTGCTACAGACAAATAGATGCAAGGGTAAGTTACATCTTGAAGGGGCTTTGCTTGGCTGAACTGAAAGGTCTCAGTGTTGATTTTGGAAGTGGTTTTACATAATTCTTTTTACTCAGGCTATTGGGGACTTTTCCTATCTCAACAGCCCAATTTTGCCAATAACAGTGGAATAAGAGATTGTCCTTAACCCATTTATCATTCTTACAGTGAATATTTGTAATGTACAAACTTGAGAAAATCAGTCAGTGTACTGGTTGTTGTATTTTTTCAGGAATTGAAGATAAAGACAGATGACATAACACGGAGCACAGTACAGAAAAGTGTTTGTGTGCTGAGTAATCTGGTAAAGCTTTACATTCTGTGTCAAGGTTATTTGGTTGTTCAGTGACAAAAAAACTTTTTTGTCAGTGTTGTTTTGAAAGAATGGTAGTTTTTTTAGATTACAAAATGTCCGTTGAATGGCTCATTATCTAAAAGCAAGTGAATGGCATCTTAGAAAGTAGATCATCTACATTCTAAAAAAAGGAGGTGTCAGTGCTTCTAGACTCTTGGGGCCAAACACTGTGCCTCACCGTATAATTTGTTGCCTTCTCTTGTGTGCATATATATCCTTTAATATATCATGAAAAGCTTTTGTGTGTATATTCATGATAACACTACATTGGAAATGCTCCCTGATATGGACCTGAATCCAAGTGGTTAAGTAGTTGACTTCAGATCATTTAACCTCTTACTGATTGGCTTTCCTGGGATCAAGCCCTTTTATGGACTATAACAAATTATGGACCATAACCATTTATTTCAGAAAGTACATGTAAGCAGTTTCATAAGCAAAATGGGAGTTTAGCTAAATTGCCTGCCCAGTATGACTTGGATTGTTATAGTGCCTTAAACACAATTAAACTAAAGCATCCTGATATTTGAGATTTTACCTGTTTCATACACATCCTTACCTTTCAGCCACTGTATGGGTTAATACAGGCCAAGCTGGAGTTGATTACACACGCATATTTCAAGGAACTGGATTTCAGCCGTGTTTCCTTGTTAGAGGAGACATACAATAACTTGAATGCTTCACTTACAGAAAGTCTCCTAGATGGAGGGTCACAGGTAAAATTTTGTAGAATTTGTAATAAAGGATACTTCTTTAGTTCTAGACACTAAATTAGGTATATGTTGTTTCATTGTAAACATTGATAACATTCAGTTGTATAGACAAAGCACAGTCTTAACTGAACATTGAATATTTCTGTACAGTGTACAACAAATGTATCTTACACTTACTAAGAATCATAGGTCAGTCTTTGCTAAAGTCCTGACTGTCAAAGTCTGGTCTTTTAACTTTATAGAGGTGATTTTATCTTGAAAATAGCGGTCTTTAGCTGGTACCATTTAGAAATGACCTAAAATAGATACTTTGAGAATACAAGAATGAAACCCAACAGTTAGCCAATGAAGTACAAACATTGAAAATTTTTCTTGTCTTCATTACCTTACTCTTTATATCAGTGTCATAAGTCGCATGTGTGATTGTATTTTAGGTCTACCTAGGAATGGATGTGAAGGATTTAGTGCAGACTTTCAGACATAAAGTACTGGTGCTGTTTAAACTGATCCTGCTAGAAAGACGGGTAATTTTTGTTGTTGTTGTTCCTATATTTAAAACCTTTATGGTGACAAATATTAAATTCATATTACTTCATTTACAACTTCGGAAGAGTTGGAAGGCTGTGTTTAACTTTTAAGTTAATTTAGTCACAGACCATCTTAAACTTGATATACCAAGCCTGTTCCAGAAGTTCGTTTCTTAAATAGAGACTGAGAATGTGAACATTACATTTTGAGTTTAAAGGGACCTACTCCACAATTACTGAATAATATACTTCATATCTGTTAAATAATCAATAATTTAAAGAAGAACATACTGTATTTTCAATTTTCTTCTGATAGACATTTAGACACTTAGAAAGTGTTTATTTAGAATAAATGGCTGTCCACTGAAAAATGGTATAACAGCTTTCTTTAAAAAGACTAATATTAATGCATTGAAATTACCAGTTGATATCAGGTAATCATATTCAATCAATATCATTTACATTCACATAATTTTAAAGAAAATAGAACACTCTCGGCTTGAGCGTATGCCTGTTTATTGTTGGGTGATTTAGTTCCTGTTCTATTTCAGGTATTGTTTACTGGATCACCTGTGGAGAAACTTGGAAATGCATTGATGTCAATTCTATCCCTTTATCCAGGTAGGATTCACCAGCATTTAAGTTTTAAATTCTTTGTGTGTAAAGAAACAGAGAACAATTTATTGGTCACTTTTGTTTGACTTATGTTTGGCAGTTAGTAGCAATTTTACTCTGGTCCACAAATTTGCATATTAACCACTGTTAAACTTGATTATTTAAAGGTAAGATTTAAAATCAATTCACTCTTAGTACAACTCCAGTTTGTATTTTTTTATGGCCCCCAGAGGCAGGGCATATTGTTTTTGGTCTGTCTGTGTGTTTGTCACAAAACTTCAACCTTTTTGAGGCCCTGCTAGGGACATGGCATTCATCCAAACATAGTGCTTGTTTCTTTTCCAAAATAAGAAATTATGAAATTATATCAGATAAACATCACAGGGTAAATTTTACAGAGAAGTTTTTACATAAAAGTTTCAGATTATTGTAATGAAGTATTACATGAAGGCATACATGCATATATGACCCCTTTATGAATAAATGGTGACATCCAGTTTTGAAAGATGAACCTGTCCATTTTCAGAATTTAGGTGGTTAAAGGTCAGTTAACAGTTATGAAAGTTAAATTGCAGGTATGATAGAACATGGATTGGTTGAGAGTACAGCATATGGTGTACACAGACAGATATCTCCTACCATAGCTAGTACAAACATTGGTGAAGATTCGGAGGATTTTCTAGAAATAAGGTATGGGCCACTTCACAATGGCTGAGCTTTAAAGAATTCTGCTTTGTAAGGAAACAGTTCTGAAATCTAGTCATTTAAGAAAACAAACATTTGAATTAACAATTTATTATAAATGTTATGTAACATTTATTCTGACAAAGATGGGTATGAAAAATGATTTTGAAGTCAGTGGCAGATTTACATTTTAGGCAAGGAATTTCTCAGCTTTAAGTTTTGGATTTTGTTTGGGTTTTCATTTCATTTACACCTCTGACTGGTTAAATACATTGTGTTGATAGTTCTCCTTTACATGGTTCAACACATTTTGCCGCAGGTACTCTGAAGATTCACTTCCCGAAGTTGATCAGTATTACAGTAATGAACCCAAATCCCCAACCATTGACAGAGATGGAGAGGGTATGTTCAATAAAAGCAGTCTGCAGAACGATAAATCTAGTCTTGAAATTAGAACTGAAACTGGAAACAGTAACCATGGAAATAGGAAACCCATCTCAACCGATGAAGGTCAAGGGCATCGTGCAAATACACAGACAGCTTTGGTACATGACACTGAAGAAAATTTACACTATGTTGATGATTATTATGCAAAAGATGGGAATGATAAAAAACAGAAAGTGTTAAGTGATACAAATGGTGGTGTTGGGATTCATAAGCATTTTGGTGATATACGTGATAACAAAGTTAGAGTACATAGACAAATGAGTGATACCACGAGTGGGAAGGCTAAAGTTCACCATCATGTGAGTGATAGTGTCGGTGGAAAAGACCTTGTGCGGAGACATTTGAGCGATCCAGTTGCAGTTCCTGGACTGTCAAGGGAGACGACTCAAGAGAAAGCAGAGAAGGTACGGGTCTCTAGTGGCTCGCAGCATCGAGTTGTTCTCTCTGATAGTAAAGATATGATGTTAGGACTTGTACATTATGAAGCAGTGCAGGTATTGGCCTAATGTTTCTCTGTCGTCAGAAAAAAGAAAGTAAAATTACGGCTCATGATAAATTGTCTCCCTTGTTTTACATCTTTGTGCTTAGAGAAATTTTGTTGATTCAACAGTTTTGTAAGTTACCTTTTGTATTGGTTTTAAAAGTCTTACGTTTTTCAGACAGATAATCAAATCAACTGTTAACTGAACACATGATGAAATGTTGTGCGTTTCTGATGCTTGGCCACAAAATACATAAAAATGCTAGTTTGTGATGGTCATTTAGGTGATAAACTACAAGTTATTGTGAGTTTCAGATGTCAGCATACCACTATTAAAAGTATAAATATACAGCGGAAGTGTAATTTTTTCATGAGATATGTATGTATTTAAATATGTATTTCTAGGCAGGTAAAAACATTCCAAAGAATGGGTCTGTGATAGATATTGAGCATTGTTCCTTGGAGCTGAAAGAGGACTATTTTAGCAGCACTAGTCTAGAGGATGGTCCCATTCCCACCCCAGACCCTACAGCAGGGGTTTTCACCCCAGTTTCGAAGTCAGACAAAGGTGCCAAGGACACTGGTGTAAAACAAGATTCTACTAAACGGGATAAAAAAGAACTCCGAAAACTTCACAGTGATTCTGTCGGAGAACTGGACTCACCGGAAAGTATTCACCAGATAGACCAGGAGGATTGCTTCTCCTGGGAAGATGACAAGTTGTCACTGGCAATAGATACAGATAAAACTGACCACAGGCTCGATGATATGGCTGGACTAGCATCATCATTTAAAGAGATTTCCATGCTCGACCATTTGACTATGACAGAAGTTGGTGATACCACCAAAGGCTCTAATAGTAACACAGAGAAGAAAGAGCCATCTCAAAATGAAGATGTTCCTTCCAGTAACACCTCAAGTCCAGGTTTGTTAGATGTTCCTGACCTACATGTGTGTTATGTTATAAAATGAAATAAAAGCTAATGGTCGATTTAGATTTATTCAGAGGAAGCTTTTTTAAGACCACTTGAGAAGGGTGGCTCCTCAGTACAACAAGAAATCTGGGAGATTTGTATCATTATTATATACATATAGATGTTGATTCTGAAATACGTAGGAAATAGGCTTTGGAGTATTTCATTGTTTGATCAAAATACTTGTATACATGTGTAAATTTATAACTGCATATGGCATATGTATCTTAGCTCATCATGTAGCAGGCAACATCATAATATCACTTGACATACCAAATGCCGTAATGTCCATGTATTCCTGTTTGTATATTAGCAATTTAGGAAGAATTTATAAATGTCTGTAACCAGGGAATACTATTATAGTGTCTTAGTTTAGGGATTCGTATCTTTTTTACTGGTTGGATATTTTGTTGATCACACTCAAGGCTCAGTTATTGTTTGAACAGTATAAACACTTCCAGCATGAAAGATCTGGACCCCGAAATTCACATGCTGTTAGTTTCAGTTTGCACACTACAAGTTAGACATTATCTCCTTGATAACAGGTAATTTTGATGCTGGCAAAACTGAATATATTTGTTTTCACTCTAGTTTCTTGTCATATAATGTTGATGTGTGCTGCTCAGAAGAATTTAAACATCTATTGTGCTCCTTCTATTATTCAAAGTGAGAATGACCTGATGTAGTAGATACCTGGATTTATTTGTCTGGAAGAAGATATTATCTTAGAGGTATGCTTTGAGAGCAAGGTACAGAATTCCTTACAGGTTACAAGTTAAAATCTAGTCAAGGAGAATTGTCTTAAATCATTAATGCTCATAAATACTGAAACATTGTTTGTTTACAGGTGTGAAAGCTGCAGCCATTAAGAACAGATTGAGTAATGCATTTGGTGGGTTCAATTTGAAAGGTAAACTTCGTAATAAGTCCACATCCCGTGAATCCAGTGAGCCCTCTACGCCCGGATCTAGAGAATCTAGTCAACCCCCTTCACCTGCCCCAATACAACCTCTTCTACCAGTGTTACAGCAAGATGAGCTAGGGTTTCCATTGGCCATTTTTACAAAGGTATGTACATTGTCTGTATAAGTACAAAAAAGATGAAGAGCAAAACTAGGTAAAGACTGTATTTTAGCTGTTTTAATTAATTATTCAATATAAGTTCCTAAAAATCTGTGAATTACATTTTATAGCAAAGAATAGAGATACTTTCCTATAAAAACATGAAAGTTTATGAAATTGAAAATACCTTGACATCCCCACCCCACTCTTGAAGCTCTGTAAAGACATTTTATATAGGTCAGAGTAATATGATGCACTCTTTCATAAATGTAGTGTTCTTACCCCAAAACATGAAAATTGGGTGTACGCCCGGATCTTGAGAATCTAGTCAACCCCCTTCACCTGCCCCAATACAACCTCTTCTACCAGTGTTACAGTACATTTTTTTTCCAGGGTTGTGTGTGTTTTCCGTATTTATCATTGCAATACTTTGACTTATTGAATGATGTGAACATAAGATGTTTTGTTATCGGTGCCACCAACATGCTGTTTCGACATAAACGTCACCTTACCGATGTCATTGTAGATGTAAGTACTGGTGTATGATATTCAGTCTGATTTTATCCTATAGATGGAACAAAAAGTGTGAAGATGGTTTTGTGACAGGTAAACATACCAGTGTATCTTACAAAAACAAGTAAATCCTAACGTTCCTGCTGTTTAATTATTGGACGCTTCCATCTTTGGGTTGGTCATTAGCATTTTATGTTGATAGAGGTGCTGTTTGAATAAATAGCAAGTCAGATTAGTGAAAAAGTGATGTGTGTATTAAAAAGCATTGAAAAATAAAAAACTATGAAAGTATAATGGTTTCATTGGAAATTTGTGTAATGATAGAGTAAATTGCATTCTCTTTGTTAAAATGTCCAGAAAGCAAACACCTGGTCAAATACATGATTTTAGTCTTTGGTTAGAAGTAACACTTATTTTTTCAGTTAAGTGATGTTATCATATTTTTTTACTCAACTGTCTTTTACTGTCTTGTGAGAGAAACAGTTATATGATTTTAGGTTTATTTTGAAAAATAGTGGGTTGAGGGAACATAATGACAGTCAGAGAAATACCTGTAGTTATTATATTCTTGAATGTTTTTATATACGGATAGGTTGCTGAAAACAAAGTAGATATTCATGAGCGTGAGTTGCAGAAACAGCTCGTGTTGACAACGGCAGATCTACGCTTTGCTGATATCCTTGTCAAAGCTGTCACTGGAGGTACAGAGGATGGATATTTCGAGGGAACAGGTTATATTTCTTATCAGTGCATATTTGTATAATTTTAAGATATTCTTTGCAAGTGTCTATATATTAGATAGATGAAAAAATTCAATTGCATGAGTTTAAGAATTCAGTTTTCCTGTTATTTTGTACCTTTATGTCTAACTTTATTAATTTGACACCAAGTTGTAGAGAAAGAGAGTTCATGCAATATTTTAGACTCTGATTAAAGGTTTAACTGTTGAAATCAAGTGTTCACAAGAAACATTAGTGAAATCTTAACCCTTAACGTGCTGGAACCGAAAGTGATTAGCCTTTGCCACCAGTATAGAGGCAGGCCAGCCTGCACATCCGTGCAGTCTGACCAGGCTCTAAACTGTTGGTAGCTCCATTTTTGTATTTTGATATTGAAATCCCTTAAACTTTGAATGGACTGTTCCAAATTCAAGGCTGGACAAATCTATTACAAAATTTCAGCATGATCAGGGTTAACTCCAAAACATGTAACTTCTGGTTCTGCAGCTGACATTGCCAGAGCTGCTTTATGAAGAATACATTGAGAGTCTTTGGAAGCAAGTGTAAATTTAGATGATTTAATAGGTTTGAAAGTCTTGACATTAGAAAGAAAATGTTAATCCATTTACTTATTTATATGCATATAGTAGACTAATTTTCAGCAACTTGACTACAGGGTTCTTTTATTTTTATTTACAGAGTGGGAAGGTAATGATGAATGGTTGAGAGCACAGTTCAGACTATATCTAGAGGGAATGCTTGCAGCTGTTCTAACAGATGGTATGTTCATTTATGTTTTAACTGGCACCAGAAGAGATTTAAAGGCTCAGTTTCACTTGTGAAGATAAAAAGTGCTGAAATAACAAGATTTACGTAGATGTTACAACTATGCTTTAACAAACATCTACGTTGTAAATGCAGACATTGGACATTCATTACATTTGTAATAAACAATTGAATTTGAAAGTCATGTTTCCAGTCTGATCCATGAGACAAACTCA
This sequence comes from Cyclina sinensis, assembly GCA_012932295.1. Lineage (NCBI taxonomy): Eukaryota > Metazoa > Mollusca > Bivalvia > Venerida > Veneridae > Cyclina > Cyclina sinensis. Next base: position 4,219,611 of record JAAONU010000004.1, read on the forward strand.
GTCCAACAAAGAAGATTTGAATAACTGCATCAGGATAATTTTCATAAGCTGTGAATTGCAGTCTTTTGCATTACGTTACTTAATAAATAGTATTATACATGTATAACTTTCATTACAAGCAAGTAAACATATCTGCATCTTCAAATTAACATGTCTGAATAACAGTAAATATACTTGGCTTTCGGGGAGGTTGAATGCTCGGGTCTCGTCAGGGACTTGCTCTGACAAGGCTGGTTGATAAGCCACAAGCTAGCTTAAGAATTGTTACCAATTGTCTGATTGCCTTTTCCCAGACTTGTAGGATAAGGAATCCAGGGAGTAAATGTGTATAAATAGTAGAGGTGTCTCATAAGCCAAGGGGTCTGGCCCTTTCAGTAGGGATGACACTAAATAATCACTTTATTTTACATTTATCCATTTTTTTTTTTGTAAACAGATCCCAAGTTGTTAGAAGACTATGGTATGTCATTTGTACAATGTTGGAAAACAACCCATAATTACAAAGTGTGGTCAAGCAGTCTACACCCTGGATGGAAGGATATCCAGGCAGGTCATCCATGTCAGGGTCATCTTAGTATGGCAGATATTAAAGTGAGATTTTCACAGTAAGTACCAGAGTATGTGAATTCCCTCGTTTTAGTCTATTTTAATCAGCATTTATAAAGCATTTTATTCATATTATCTTATTCTTCATATCTGTATGCTTGTGTTTTCTCACATACTTAGATTATGTGTTTCTGAAAGAACAAAAGCTTTGTAACATATGAAAATAAAACTCCAAACGTGAGTGTAGATAAGTGTTCTTGATGGAAAAGGAACTTTTTGTCCTGTATGCCTTAATTTACAATTTGTTCATGTATTCTTTATTAATATAACTCAAGATGATGTACTTATAAACTCACTGAGGAAATTATCTGGATATGAATTTCACTGTTATTTGTCTTGGATCTGGTTGAAGATTTTCATAAAGCATGTACTAAAGAATAGTTATTGTTTTGGGTGAAAGAATACATTTCATTTCTTGACACCAAAAATAGTTATCTTGACCTTGACATTTGTGAAAATAGCAATTTTTGGCACTCAGTGAAATAAACCACTTTTTGGCACTCAGTGAAATATATCCCTTTTTGGCACTCAGTGAAATATATCCCTTTTTGGCACTCACTCAGTGAAATAAACCACTTTTTGACACTCAGTCAAGTATAGCACTTTTGGCACTCAGTGAAATATATCCCTTTTTGGCACTCAGTGAAATATAACACTTTTATTGGCACTCAGTGAAATATATCCCTTTTTAGCACTCAGTGAAATATAACACTTTTATTGGCACTCAGTGAAATATATCCCTTTTTGGCACACAATCAGTGAATTATAACACTTTTTTTGGCACTTACTAAGTGAAATATAATACTTTTTTGGCACTCACTCAGTGAAATATATAGAGGATATTCAAATTTTCTCTATAAATACAGGATTTATTTTCATCGAGTGGTATGAAAAATATTTCACGAGTGGCGGTAGCCAAGAGTGAAATATGATCATTTTCATACCACAAGATGAAAATAAATCCCGTATTTATAGAAAAAAAAAAATTTCTGTTTATGTACTTCTCTCTTTTTTGACCTTACAATTTGAAAGAATTCTCCTTTAATTTTGTGTATCGGCTGAACTTAGAAGAAAGTAGTCTGACAAGACACCACAGAAAATATGTTTCACTGCAGTGAAAAACTGATTTTTATAGTGAAAATACGAAAAATGAAAATACGCATTTTATTTTATCAATATTTCTCAATATTTCATTTATAAGTATGTAATAAAACACTTTTTTTGGCACTCACACAGTGAAATTTAACATTTTTTTGGCACTCACTTAGTGAAATATATCCCTTTTTGGCACTCACTCAGTGAAATATAACTTTTTTTGGCAGTCACTGAGTTAATGAAACACTTTTTGGCACTCACTCAGTGAAATATGTTTTATATGTTTTGGTACTTACTCAGTGAAGTGTATTTCATTTTTTCACTGGTAATTATTCTCTATGATAAAGGGTACAAGAATGACTTTCATTGAATGTTTATCACATCACTTGTTGTTGGTACTGTCATGCCTTATGCTCTGAGAGTGATGAAAGAAAGTAAAATGAAGTGACTATTTTCCAGTACGATGCATAACACAGAAGGTGGGAAAAAAATTAATGCGGCTGTCTCGACAACTGGTAAATATGTAATGCAGACTGGAAAAGCTGTAGGTAAGTTTACTGTTTACTCATTATTACAATACAAGACTAGTTGTATGAATACAAGAGTTCTTTTATATATAGTATTTTTCATATTCATATGAGAAAAAAAGGTGATTCATCTGAACAGGATTTCATGTGAAGTATTAGTGGTCCTTCATATCTCAACAAGTTGGAAGAGTTTTAATTTATCACTATTTGTTGTAGGGATTTCCAGGTTGAATTGAAATTAAAATTAGTTAAAAAAGAAAATTTGTTAGAATTTAAGTGCTTTTTTATGAAATAAATGTGGTATAACTGATATCAGGTTGGGCTTGATAGAAAAAAAAAACAGATATAATCTGTGATATTTCATATATTTAAGCATAATTTTTGGTCTGACAGGACTATTAATTTTTAGCTCACCTGTCACATAGTGACAGAGTGAGCTTTTCTGATCACCTTTTGTCCGTCGTCCGTCCGTCCGTCCGTCCACAATTAGTTTGTTAACACTCTAGTGGTCACATTTTTGCCTCAATTGTCATGAAACTTGGTCAGGATGTTTGTCTCATTGATATCATGGACGAGTTCGAACATGGGTTATCAGGCTTGGAAAACTAGGTCACAGAGCCCAAATATAGAAAAACCTTGTTAACACTCTAGAGGCTACTTTTTCAGTCCAAATATCCTTGAAATTTGTCAGAGAAGTTCTATTGATGATTTCTAGCTCAAGTTTAAATATGGGTCATCTGGGTTCAAAAACTAGGTCACAGAGCCCAAAAATAGAAAAATCTTGTTAACACTCTAGAGGTTACATTTTCAGCCCAAATAATCTGGAAATTTGTCAAAAAAATTGCTTTGACAATTTCTAGATCAAGTTCAAATATGGGTCATCTGGGGTCAAAAACTAGGTCACAGAGCCCAAATATGGAAAAACCTTGTTAACACTCTAGAGGTTACAATTGCAGCCCAGATAATCTGGAAATTTGTCAGAAAGGTTGCTTTGACAATTTCTAGGTCAAGTTCAAATATGGGTCATCTAGGGTCAAAAACTAGGTCACGGAGCCCAAAATAGAAAAATCTTGTTAACACTCTAGAGGTTACATTTTCAGCCCAAATAATCTGGAAATTTGTCAGAAAAGTTGCCTTGAGGATTTCTAGATCAAACTCGAATATGGGTCATCTGGGGTCACAAACTAGGTCACAGAGTCCAAAAGTAGAAAAACCTTGTTAATGCTCTAGAGGTTACATTTGTAGTCCAAATGTCCTTGAAATTTGTCAGAAAGATTGTTTCAATGATTTCAAGCTCAAATTTGGATATGGGTCATCTGGGATCAAAAACTAGGTCACATGGTCCAAATATGTAAAAAAACTTTTTAACACTCCAGAGGTTACATTTTCTGTCCAAATATCCTGGAAATTTGTCAGACAGGTTTTCTTGATGATTTCTAGCTCAAGTTGGAGTATGGGTCATCTTTGGTCAAAAACTAGGTCACATAGCCCAAATATGGAAAAACCTTGTTAAAACTCTAGAGGTAACATTTTAATTCCAAATAACCTGGAAATTTGTCAGAAAGCTTAATTCTATGGTTTCTAGGTCAAGTTTGAATATGGGTCATCTGGAGTTGAAACATCTAGGTCACAAAGCCCAAATATCGAAAAACTTTGTTAACACTCTAGAGGCTACATTTTCAGTCCAAATGTCCTGGAAATTTGTCAGAAAGGTTGTTTTGATGATTTGTAGCTCAAGTATGGATATGGGTAGTCTGGGGTCAAAAACTAGGTCATAGAGCCCAAATATAGAAAAACCTTGTTAACACTCTAGAGGTAACATTTTCAGTACAAATAACCTTGAAATTTGTCGAAGAGATTGTTTCAATAATTTCTAGGTCAAGTTCGAATATGGGTCATCTGGGGTCAAATAACCAGGTCCATATCAACTTTGTTTAAAGCAGTCATACTCAGGTGAGCGATACAGGGCCATCATGGCCCTCTTGTTTAAAAAAGTACCATTCCCCACTCTGAACTTTAAGATAGGGCAGAAGTTTATGGTAACATGTTAATATGATTTCATTTTATCAGTTTATTTCTTATCAGCTCTTGCTAGTCCATTTGATAGCTTTCCACTGGCATTCTATTTTATAATAATTCTCTTAGATTAAGACTCAAGGTTTATATTTAACAGGTGGGGCATTAACACAGGCCAAATCATCACTGTCGTCTTGGTTTTCCACCTGGAAAAACCCACAGGAAAAAGAGGTCAAGGATGAGACAGAGACACAGTCTTGAGACAAAGCTTGAGTTCAAATTTAGTGAGACAGTAGTTCAAATTAAGAAACAGATAGTTCCAAGTTTGAATACAGATCATGTTTTTAAATAGATTTATTTTGTTCAAATTTAGAAACAGATTGTTTAAGTTGAAATACATGCACAGATCATCTTTTGAAATACTGGTACATATACATGTATGTTGTTCAAATCTACAAACAGGTAGTTCAAGTTTGAATACAGATCATGTTTTGAAATGATCAAGTTTGAATACAAATTATGTTTTGAAATAGATTTATTAGTTTAAATTTAGAAACAGATAGTTCAAGTTTGAATACAGATCATGCTTTTAAAATACATGTAAACTATGTAGTTCGAACATTGAAACAGATCATTCAAGTTTGGATAGATATCATATTTAAAAATAAAAATTCTGGAGGTAAAAACCTGAATAGATAGGTCAAGCTTGAATACATGTCAAGAAGTAAAAGTTTTGCTGTAAGCAGTTCATGTTGGAATTCAGGTTTGTCAAGTACTGAATCAATCAATATGGGTTTTAAAAACAGTTAAATTTCTGAAGTACTTTCAGTGTTTAAAGTATTGATTCTTAAGTTAAGGAAGTTCAAGTCTCAAGTTTTGAATAGTTTTAAACATGAGTTTTATAAAATGTCAAGTGGAAACGTTTTTGAAACTGTTCACATTTTAAAACATAATAAGGGGTTTAAGCTTCTAGAAAATGTAATGTCTTATCACAGATAGATTTAAAAAAATATGTAAATGTTAAAATGGTATGAGGTGATTATAGAAAGCATTGGCAGATATTACCCAGTAATACGTAGAAATGATTTAATTACCTTGGTATGAAGAGGGTTAGTTTGAATTTAGTTCAAATATTTTACTGTGATTTAGAAACCTGCTTTAAGTAGACTTTATGAATTTAACAAGTCATATGTGCCTTTGCAGTGTATGAGAATGAACAATTAAATGAAATTCTAAAACATTGTTTTCTGTCCTGAAGCTCAGGATTATCTAGTATGCTTTCCGTTTATCTACTATTTGCCTACAATCATTGTCTTTGATATTTATTTATGTTATAAGTTGATATTATGTAGATTTCATATTTTAAGTTAACCTTGTAAATAACTACTGAAATCCAGATAGGATGAAAAGTTTTCACATTGATGTTTGACATCTAAAATTGTGTCTGCAAATTAATGTGCTGTGGGTTGTCTTATGGGTTCTGCACTGTGGTGAACATTTATTTCTATGTGTTTTTACCAAGATGTTCAAAAATTGTCACAATATGTTTTTATTTATACTTTTTCAAGCTAATTTATTATCGTTGTTGTCATATTTACTTTTGGCTATATTATGTCTTTAATTAGAAAATGATGTAATGAAGGCTTTTCTTGTATGTTACCAATGACCCAGTTTTTATATGTTGGATATATGCAGCGGAAAATGCATAAGGTTCAAGTCCAGTGAGGGGGTTTGTTTTAATGAGGCCATTTGGTGAGGTGACATCTTGAATAATAATGGTAATAGATTTCTTGTCGATCAGGTGCCTGGCTTATAGGATAGAAAACCAAGAAGTAAAGGCATACATGGGAAGAGGTGTCTCAAAGGCACAGCGGATGACACTTTCCATAGGGGTGATTCTAAATTACTTCACTTTTGTAAGGACCTTGTTTTCATCATTCTCTGGATGTTTAATGGAGTTGAGTCTTTGGGTGCTCCACTTTGTAGACAGACTGTAGAACACTGTAATGGTCATCTTCTGTAAAGGTGAATTCAGAAAGGTTCAGGTCAGGGTTGAGGCAGATGGAACATGAATTCAGGTAATAAATTCAGCTTAAGGTATTAAGTGCAAGGTGTTTCCTTGAAGAAGATACACTAGGTAGAGAGATTTATTTTGGTAATGTAATACATTATGACTGGTTGCGTATGTACTAAATCTATAATTTTCACCAATCCCTTGCAATATTAAATGTACTTGAAAAACCATTAAAGGTTGTTTTTTGTTTTATGTTTTCTTTTTTTTACATGATTCAGTCTTACATGGTTGACTTCATAATGCAGTGTATACCCGGTATATTTTTTTGCCTCTCATATATTATCATAGTCCAAATAATTGTACTCTAAAAGGTGTATATTGTGCTATTTTATGTTAGGTCAATATTCCCCTGAAGGCGGACAACGAAAAATATCAGATAAATAAATGGGTCCGTTTTTGAAGGCGAGTTACTGAGACTAATATTATTATATACATGTATGTGCAATTTTTCTTTTGTTTCTGAGATTAAATCAAAGTTGAACTCTGCTTTGACAACACTTGTGTCATAAATATGCCTATTTTTGTAGCGAAATAATTCAACTAATAGGTGTCTCTGTAAGTACTGATCAGTCAGTCAGAGGTTCAGATGGTATGAATTGACCAATCAGAGCCTTTGTACAGTTAAGTTAATCAGATCAGCCAATCAGCCTACCTGTACCATTTTCTTTGTAGGATTATGCCAGTTCACCACATTTGGAAGACTTTCATTCTTTACATATTTTGTTCTGTTCAGAGATAACTGAGTTGCCCAGTTTCATAAATTTAGATAAAATTTACAAACAAATCGAGACAAAGCTACTTTATAGTCAAGATCTGTCTTACTAAACTTACACATATACATGTAGTACATAGGATCCATGTGCCATGTGATTGAAGAAAACTGTTATAAGGTCTATGCATTAACTGTGTAATTATGACCTACATGTACATGAGGTCTTTAAATTTGTTAAGTTTATGTATTTGTTTGATAATATGTCCTAAATGTTTTAAGCTGTGATTGAATATTAAGCCATTACATAAACTGTTATACTAACATGTATTTATGAAAAGAAAAAGAAATTGAAAAAAAAAACCTGATTATCTGAGGCTTATTTTAGTTTTTATTTTTCGCTAAGGCAAATAATCATGGAAATAAAAAAGTTGTTTAAATAAAGAAGACTTATTTTGATGTTGCTTGAACACTTGAAATTGTTATTATTGTCATCAGAACATTCTTTGATACATCTGAACTTTAAAAAGAAAGAAAATAAGAAAGTGTTTGTATCAAACAACATAATTATGGCCCACCCTTGATATTAAAACCCCACCCTACATTTTCTGAACCAGTATTTATAAGTATGTCTAAATATACACAACTAGCCTCATTATATATAAATAAATATTTATTCTAAACTTAATAGCTTTACCAGTAATTATGGCATTTTGAATATTGTTTTCCTCTTTAAACATCAGGTTTTAACATTGGGCATTCTTTATCTGTGTTCATAATAAGCACTTTTTTCATTGTTGAAAGAAAGTTGTCTGAATTGAATTGATTAAGGAATTTGCATGGAAATATTTTAAAAATAGAAAATAAATAGCAGGTGAAGAAATTGTGTCGTCTGTATGAAAGACATTTATCCTGTCAATTATTTCATATCCGACCCGATAAAGGGGGGTCGTATAAATTTTGCTTTATACGGCTCATGCTACGTCATCACCGGTGACGTCATGGACATCTTTTGTGTTTATAATCAGAAGGAAGTGATTAAATGGTTGTTATTACAAACAGAGACTACTTAAATAAAAATTTAATATTTCAATATCTAGATCTTATAATATAGCATGATCATTTAAGGAAAAAAAAATATCGAAATTTTGGAACTATTTTTTGTGTATATGTTCACCTGGCGGATAACCTTGACATTTGAAACACTTTAAAGATAGGTTTTCAATATTTTAGTAATTTATTGACAAATGCCAGATGTGACAGGATAAATAGAATAATAGGTTAGTGTCTTAAATGAGAAAGTTTATCCGGCTCAGCTGCGGAATTTATCGGGTTCGCCTTCGGCTCACCCGATAAATTCCTACGCCTTGCCAGATAAACTTTCTCATATTAAGACACTTACCTATTATTCTCTATTTATACATCACTTTTTTTCAACATATGTGTAACGTCTTGTGTTGCTTTTAGATATAGTCATTATTTACAGATGTTGAATGCCTGACAGGTAATTTTTGAATTCTTTATCAAGTTGTTGAATATATTCTGCAAAATTGTCATGTTTTTATTGCATTAAGAACTTTTCATGTGGTTGAAATCAGTGTAAAACAATTTGCTGTCAATTTTAAGTGATGTCATTTCCAAGTCATCGTCATCCTCATTGTCAGATACACACGGCACCTTATTACATTATCACTGCATTGTACCGGCTGATGAATGGAGAGAAACAGAGTGTGTCAGATGTGCATATTTGACAATGGGTCATCCATGGAGTAAATAATAAGTATGCTGGTATCAACAAAAAAAAAAATTGAATTTGACTGTCCTGAAATATATTTTACAAATTTTATGTTCTAGAGGTATGCTCATAAATGTCTTGTTTTTTTTTTTCTGTGAGATTGTGATATATACCTGTATGTTTGTATTTGTTTATGTATATTGTTGAAAGTAATTTAACTATAGAGTAAAAACAGTTTATAACTTGAGCTTTTTGAAGCTGTGTGATAAAGTTTAACTCCTGTTTCAAAGTTTATTGTAAATAAAAGCTGGAATTCCTCACTTACACTTCTCCTGCTGTGTATATTTTGGTATTTTGTTGTTGTTGTCATTTTTGTTTATTTCCAAAGCGCTGTGTCTTACGAACATGATGGTCTGTAACAGAAAGATTCATTGCATCTTGAATATGATCACCCAGAGCAGGATTTGAACTCGGGTCCTTCCACATCTTAAACCAACCCTCTAACCATTGAGTCAAAGAATCGATTCTGTGATGAAGGTGTGTGAGGTTGTATTTGTACAATTACAGGCCACTGTGCACTGAACCATACCATGCTTCCTGACAGCGTCTTTGACCCAAATTTATGGGAGAATCAGATGTTGGAAAAGCAATTTTGGGCCATTTATCCTTGATTTGTGTCATCTCATGTTTTCTGTGCAGTTATAGCAATTACGCACATAAACCCTGTACCAAATACAAAAAAAAAATCTAGCAAGTTCACAGGAGAAAGCAGTTTAAGATAAAAAGAGATAGAAAACCAGTTCAGTTACATTGAAATGCTGTAAAACAATAGCTTTTTAAAAAAGAATAAGTTTACTTAACAAGAAATCTCAAGGGTAATGAAAATCATCTCCAATTGAAATAACATCAAACAATGCAGTAAATTCTGTCAAACAGGTCTTTGACATCTTATACATGTTGGAAAGTAAATGTGGAGTCAGGACTTGCATAGGACAAATGAGAGGGTATGAAAGGTAAAAGAAAGAATATACTTGAATTGGACAGAATAAGCTACTTATTTAAATTCACTGTGAGTAGTTTTTCTTCAAGATACCTATTAAGTGCAACTGTAAATTTCGTAACTAAGAGGTATGAATGAATGAAAAAAGGTATCCCTACCTCCACTAGATGTTGAAGAGATTAATCATAAGGATAATTGGGGGGAGGGGGGTGGGGAGGGGCGAAAAGATTATGTTTCTTTATTCAAAAGCAAAAAGAACCTTAGCATTCAAGCATTTTTTCTTCTAAAAGCCAAGAAGAAAATGAATTAATTGCCTTGAACTTTACGAAGCGTTCTTGAAATAAAGAATTGACGCAAACCCTTGGTGTGGGGAAAACGCAGAAGTTCATTAAAATAGCTTTATTTAAAGTTACGGATTCACAAGACTCAATAATCTTATCTACCACCACTATTTACGTCCATTTCCCCGAACACGCCCCACCCCCGCCTTATAAACATTCCATAATGCTTACACTTGTTTAACGGCATTAAATATGAAACGTACAGGTCATGTCCTATCTGTTGAATACAACGGTAAAAGCTGAGGAGACCACGCTACCTGCCAAATAGGTATTCAAGTAGATTAATTACCCCACCCACCTTACTCCGTCTTATTACAGACCTTAGAAACAAAGTAATATAAATAAGCTGTAGCTTTTATTTAAAGCTTAATTCAATATCTTATAATTAAGATGCAGAAAGATAAATACAATGTAAATATAATACAAAAATGAGCATTACACGCTACGTGTATGACGTCACATCACTTGTTGCCTCACATAGAGTTAATTTTTTTATAATGGACGACATCCATAATAACAACAACAACAAGAAAAAAATCAGTTCACAAAAAGACTATCGATTGAAATGAAAGCAGATACTTTTGTACAGGAATTGTATTAATGTATTATTATTTAGAAACACTAGTTGTAACATTTATCGAAACTTACACGTAGGCTAACGCCCATTTCCACATTAAAAGTCTAAAGGATTTAAGATAGCTCTTTAAAAATATATTTCCACGGTCTCCGGTGCATGAACTGTACATTTCTAGATTATAAACGTGTACAGGTTTATCTTCTGTACTTTATTCGAGAACACAAAAGAAAGCTCTCAGTCTTGGTCTCCGAGTTCAAGTGTGTGACATTGTGACCAGGCACTTGTGTTTTATCAATGCTTTCAATCACAGAATAATTAGTAGGAACAGATAGGAATTTATCAACTAGAAATAATGTCCAAAAGACATTGATCTCCCATTAATTGGGCTTGTCACAGAAGCACCAAACACTGATGACCCCATTACTTGGGCTTGTCACAGAAGCACCAAACACTGTTGACCCCATTACTTGGGCTTGTCACAGAAGTACCAAAGCATATATGCATATTACGTATTGGTAAAAGTGGGGAAGTTCACATTTCACGGTGATGTAACGGTGCTGTTAACTAGACATCTAAGTTTGACAGAAAAAGAGACTAAAGAGATTTTACTTGATCTGTCATTGTGACCTTGACCTTAGACCTTCTGACCTCAAAATCAATATGGTTCGATGCTGGTCAAGCCAAATAGCCTTCTGAAGTTTCATGAACCTACGCCCAGAGATATGTCTCTGCTACGCCCAATTAATCGCCAGTTATAAATGAACAATTAATGGACAAAATGATAGGAGCCTGTATATACGGATAGCAGCTCATATGCCTCCCACTTTTCAAGTTGTTGCAAAAAGAAAAAAACTTGGTTGATATTGACATCATTTGCCTGTGAAGAAGTACCATAACTCTTAAATCAAATTTTATCCTTTTCAAGTTTGCGATCTCCTTAAATTTAATATTTTAATTTTGCCTCTTCGATTCATCGATATACGATATAACGGAAGTTACGTAACTTCATTTTGTAGGATGTTGCTTGCAGAAGTCCCGCAGAGACAACAAAATAGCACTTTGAGAGCTGCTTTATGTTCTTTATGTTAATCTTACCAGCGAAAATAATAAGTGTAAGCAGAAATATTTGTGTCATTACCTGCCCATTTTCGGCAGTAGAAGTATCACAGAAAACAAACAGTTTGCTTTTAGGAGTAACACAAGTCTTTGATCCACTTGAAAAGGTTAAACTTTAAAATGTGAAAAAATATGCACAGAAACTACCAGTTTTTTCATTTACCCTCCCCTCCACACCCAAAACAAATGATGCGACGTCGTACGCGTTAAAGAGCTTAACTTGATGGATTGATGTTTATGAAACAGACATTTTGTACATTAATCTTGCATGTTATGCCAAGTTGTAAATTGCTACCTTTCGACATTCAAACTCGCAGAACATTAACGCTCACGTATATGTTTGTCACTGAAATCAACAGTACTGTAAAGAAAAATATAATAACATGATCATAGGTCTTAAATAAAAGAACAAATTCAATATGGTTACAAAGTCAGTTACGCACGGTACACAGTCTGTACAACTATATCGTCAGTTACACATGGTACACATTCCATACAACTACATCGCCAGTTACACATGGTACATATTCCATACAACTACATCGCCAGTTACACATGGTACATATTCCATACAACTAAATTGTCAGATACGCACAGTACATATTCCATACAACTACATAGTCAGTTACACATGGTACATATTCCATACTACATTGTCAGATACGCATGGTACACATTCCATACAACTACATCGATCGTCAGTTACACATGATACACATTTTGTATTACTACATCGCCATTACCAACGGTACACATACCGTACAATTACATCGTCAGTGACCAATGGTAAAAAATTCCGTACATTTACATCGTCAGTTACCAATGGTATACATTCCATACAAATACATCGTCAGTAACACATGGTAAAAATTCCATACAACAACAATGTAAGTTACCCACGGTACACATTCAGTACAACTACATTAAACCCGTCGATGAATCGAGTGAAATGGGTTCAATCGAACGTGAGTTTCCGAATTTTGGCTTGAAAATCCATACTTTCGCTGAACATTCAAATTATACAAGATATTTCTTCCTTATTTACTACGCTCAACACACATATTGTACTATCCTTTTCATGTTTCACCTGTTTTATCTTATAAAAAATACAACATACAAATAACCCTTACGTTATACATTTCCTTTTGTTATTATTATTGTTGTTTTTGTTGTTGGAGGGAAATATTACGCAACTTTTGAATAATCAGTACACAGAAGAGGAAAGGGGTGTAACTAATTGTGTTACTCAAAACCTTTTATGTTAGTATTTGCCGTAGGAAACGAATTGTCAGAAGCAGGAAGCCAAATCACAGATTTTGATGATTTTGGGGGTAATTTTACGATAAAAAGCTCAAGCAATGAAGATGTCTGTCTTCTGAATCAAGCAAAAAGGTACTCATTTTCATAACCAAATCATACACCCAGTACTGTTACTCAAAACTTTTCGTGTTATCATGAATAACAAATTATCAGAATCACGAAGCGTACAGTTTCCCACGTGTTTCTCCTTTTTAAAAGGAAGTAATTACTAGTTTTCACGTAACATGTATGTACTGATGAATGAAGAGTAAATAAATTCAAGATACAGGTCACACTGGCTTAATATAAAATGTACCATTTTCAGTTACTGGTGCAGTTTAAGCGAAACACTCTATTCGATTTGCCTTTTTACATGTTTTGTTCTTTTCTGATTTTAATATAGGAAAAAAAAACAGCGGCATTGATGCCTTATTCTTCTGTACACAAATTGGCTTATCAGTAGTTAAGTACATTGTAAAACAGTTTGCATCACGTGATAGTAAACAAGACCACATGACATTTTGTGAGGCAAGTCCTCATGGCAGTTACTCGTCATCAACAGTGCCCTTGTAAACTGGATTCTGATTGGATGTTAGAGGTGTCTTGTAGATGGGGTTGTCAGTCTGTAATGCACAAGAAAAAACGTCATCGTTACGATTATCAATACACAAAAAATGATACAAAAACAGACCAAAAAAAAAACTAAACAAAATCACCAAGAATATTAAAGAAAGGCGAGAAAAATGGCGACAACCTTACCTGGAATTTTAAAATCGCACAAACAGCTTTATGTTTTATACACATATTTTACACTGAAGTGAAAATGCCATAAAATGGCTGTCTAACAACAGCCGTGTCGGACAACTTTTTGGATGTATTTGCTTAATGTTATGTCTTGTACTTTGGCTTTGATTCCATTCCAGGATCTTCCAAACGAAATGCGGTACTGTTTCCCTAAGAACCATACAAATTTTAACTATTTTCGGTTTTCGTGTTTTATATGTTGTGCATTGATAAATGTGATAATCTCGTGAAGTCGTGGGACAACCAGAAATCAAAACATCCGTTGAAAACCTTTACCTTGCTCCACTTCGGGTTTTGGATCTCGTGTTCGAATCTAGCGTATTCAATCTTGTCGTAGAAAGAGGTCAGAATCTTCCAAATAACCAATAAAAGCAGACCAACCCCAATTATACCGCCAAGCACAGGCATCGCAATTAGAAGAGGATCCGGTGGACTGACACATTCTGGTAACAAAGGAAATGGTTGACAGTTTTCGAGTTAAAGAAAAAAAGTACTTTCTATTGAATGTAAGTGGGCTCTTTTACTTAGCACAGTAACTAAATGTGTTGTTTTAAGTCAAGTTGTCATCTGGTAGTTTTTAAGAAGTTCAGAAATAATTCTATTTACATGTATCTATTTAATCTGCATTTTATACAGATGATTGTTAAATATGTGCTATAACTGCACGTGTAACAATGACAGAAATGGTTAGAAAATTTGAATGTCATTTATGTATATTGTTGTATTGAAAAATAAAATCTATTATTTGTAAAACATATAAAACTGTATACTGTGTATCATGTTAACTGCGCCTACATTTTTGTTATTTCAAGTAATGTACGCAGTGTAAGGGATTTAGTAATGATAGTGGAGAAGCGGGGGTTCGAACTCCCGGACTCCCGGATTGTTACCACTGTAGACCACTAGAACAATCAATGTTAATTTCTGTCTATCAAAATAAATCAGCTTGGTGAACAGAGTGAACTGATCCAAATCTAGGACAATTCCGCCCATGAAAGTATCCATACTGCTTTACCTCCACCCACCGGTACTCAGTTTCAGTAATTGGTATATGACTTGAGAACTTTTCACTGAAGGGCATAGGTTCAAACCCTATTTTTTATTTAAGTGTTGGTTTTAAAATTTTAACTTTAATCGGAGTTTTTTTTCTTGGTTTATATTTCAACTTTTACCTTTAAACGTGTAAACATAGCATGATTTACCTGGAGTCTGAAGAGTATACAATGCAGGACTTAGACCTTTTCACTGAAGCGCATGGGTTCAAACCCTACTCCAGTCTGTATATTTTCTCTATAAGTTCTCCTATTCTAATAATATTTCAGTTGTTATGAAGACTTCAAGCGCAGTAAATAAATAAAAAAATTTTAACAGTGATTTCAGTTTTAAATTTCTTCTAAACTACATGGTTAACCTCTTTCGGCTTTGACCTGATTGGAACAGTACACGCATAAAATGATTACAGATAATTTAAAGCCGCCGAGATACACTCAGTTATACTTTGATATTATTTCATCACCATGAAGTGGAGATACATTAATACAATGTTTGTAATTACATTTTACTCGTTCTTACTGGCCGTTTTTATGTGTATCAGAAGATCTGCATATATTGAATGACTACAAACTACATTGCTTTGTTTTTTATCGTCAGAATAAGAAGAAAAAACAATAAACCCATTACGTCTTGAGAACATGTCATATCTTGAAAAGCTCATGGTAAAAGTGGCTTATGTTTATATTTTGTCAAGTAGGCCTAAAAATGCTCCATTCACTTGGGGTGAATGAAGTTTATTATGGGTCTAATACATCAACGAAAAGCTTGTTCATATACTCACGATTTGTTTTAGCAAGGTACAAGTAGATGTTGTTGTTGTCCTCGCAATCTATGACGTAATTAATCTGACATTTATCCTTGTCGAACATACCACACGGTTGAACATCTAAAAGGCCACAAAGCCGTTTTTAAATTACGCATTCTGTATCAGTAATAACGCTTAGGAAAATTGCAAGAAGTTAAAACTGCACCTGAATAAATAAATGCTAATACATGAATTTACTTAATTAAAAGATGTATTTTGTTGAAAAGTACATTCCTTGTACAATAATCCTGATTCCTAGTTTGCCCGTCAGTCCGTCGCTGTGTTTCAGCTCTGTTAGGGGCTTGCAGAATAAAATGAAAGAATTTTAGACTATATCCTGGAGGTTTTGGATAAATAATCATAATAATTAATTCATTTATGGTACTGATGTCATTTATAGAAATGCTTGTAAGACTATTGAATGTTATATAATTAAAATCATCGCTTTTTGAAGAGATACGAACGCCGATTCGAACAAGAACCATTTTGGAAAAGTCATATATATTTTAGCGGAAAAAAGAAACTGTGCATGGGTATAATATTAGGAATATAAGAAATTGCCAAAAAAAAATCAGCAGCGTTTTATCTTACCTTTATTTAACACCAACTCAATTGATATGGTTATTGGATCAGCAGCGTCTTGGATAGGGATCAGTTTTCACAGATGTACTCTAAACAAAGTTCAACTCAAAAAATACCGTGTATGTCCACCATTGGAATCGATGCATGCTTGACAACGACGCCTCATTGATGCGACAAGTGTGCTGAAAAATGCCTGGGGAATACCATTCCATATTCTCACAAGTCCACGTGACAGGTCAGGTAATGTCAACGGCTGATTTTGAGGCGACCTAAGCGACGCTGCATCTCATCCCACACGTGTTCTATAGGCGACATATCCAGTGACGTTGCAGGCCAGGGCAGCACATTCACATTGTTCTGGATCAAGAAGTCTGCGACGACCCACGCGACCTGCGGGCTAGCGTTATCCTGTTGGAGCGTGGCGTTACGTTGCTGCACAAATGGAAGGACGTGAGGCTTGATGATTTCGTCACGGTATCTGATGCCTGTAAGTGTGCCGTCCACAACCGCAAAAGCTGTTCTGCCACGGGATGAGATGTCACCTAACACCATGACACTACCTCCGCCGAATGGACGTCGTTGAATCATACATCTGTCATGGAAACGTTCACCAACACGACGGTACTCTCTAGAACGACCGTCGCTGCTGTCGAGATAAAACCTGGACTCATCCGTGAAGAGAACACGTGCCCAGTCCTGCTGCGTGAAGTGTATATGTCGTCTACATCAGGTATAACGTGCTACACGATGACGTTGCTGGAGAACAGGGCGTATGGCTGGACGTCGTGGACGTGTGCCTCGTTCAAGTAATCGATGACGTACCGTTCGGGGACTGATTCTCCTGAAGCCGAGGCTAGTCTCTGGTGGTCCCAAACTGTTGGTACGGCCTCCACAAGACGTCTACAGTATTTCGGTGCACACCAAATTGACTGGCAACGTCAGTATGACATACACCAGCTTCGACCATGATTACGGCGCGGTATCTGTCAGTTTCATTCAACATTGGCATGGCATATCAACGTCGTTTTTCAAAATTATGCTGGTTTTGTGTCTTACAGGTATTAGCACTATGCTTTTACACATGTTTACACGACAGACGTGTTTGCGATTGTCTGCTGGCCGAAAAAAAAAGTGAAAACAAAGACGTTGGCCAGACAGACAAACTACTCGTGCAACTCATGCACTGGCCAGTGTAAATGACTGAGAGGGATACACAACTTATCTGTGTATAATTTCAAGCTTTAATTAATAAAATTGAGCGATACATGAACATTTTACACATGCACAGTTTCTTTTTTTCTGCAAATTTACCTCTTTTAAACTTGGACACCATTTCGACCTCGAGGCTAGAGCATTCCTGCCGGCAGACAGTGAAGGTGGCGTTAGTGGCAGACCTGTGTGTGTCAAGGCACGTGATACAACTCTTCTGAGCCTCGTTTCCGCACTTCCGGCAATTATCGCATTGCTAAAGAAATACACAGTTATATCACTTCAAGATGCCTCTGCGGCAAAGTCAAATTCAGTTATTTTACTCCATAGAATGGCTTTAGATTTCAGCTTGAGAAAGCCCTTTTACATGATGACGTTTTCTTTATTTACTTACCAAAAGGTCGTGGAATATTTACAAATTTGTATTTCCGCCCTAAAAATTAGGGAGAAAATTGAAAAAAAAAACACATATTCTTATAATAACTCTATCTGTTCTGTTCTACTATAACGATCAGATAGAGAAGAAAAACTACGCCAAAACAATGAACAAATGCAACATAACAATGAACAAAACATGAATAAAACACTGGAAAATATGGGGAAAAAGCAAATAAAATAGTGGAAAAAAAACTTAACTACAAAAAACCAACGAAAAATCGACAAACAATGAAAAACAATGAACAAATGAAACAAAAGCAACAAACTCATTTTACAAACCGTTCATTCGTTCTTCATGCGCAGTTGACGTTCTAAAACACTACCATTTCAAAAAGTAGGACATTCCTTTCTAAGAGATTATTTATAACGTTTCCCACGTTCAATCAAGCCTTCGAAAAGCAAATAAAGATGACCGGGTTCTGAGAGGTAAAAATAATAATAAAAATGGTACAAACCGGACATTCCTCGCAGACGTCACCGCTGTATCCTGCCCTACAGTTACATTGTCCGCACTCACATTGTCCATTTCCGCTACAGACTTTCTACAATAAGCAGACGAAAAATCTGTTTTAGAAATTGAATCACATCTAGTCAAAATATTATTTATCTTCGAGTATTATATATAATTATGTTCATTTACACCGAAGCAACAATTCTCTGACTGCACTTATTCTTTTATCTTATAGTACACTAATTAAACATTTTTTATTTGTTCCAGAAGACAACACTTACTCCATTTTCCGGTGAGACACAGCTAGATACAGGCGGACACTCGCAATACTCTCCATGGTAGTTATTTTTACACTCACATAATCCACAGTTACACGTACCTTGCTCTTTGTCTGTAAAAACAACAACAACTAATACTACTACTTGTACTAACTTAATTATGAACCAGATTACAATGATAGTAACAGCATAGTTAAATAGAGAGCAAAAAAGATTATTCAGTTAATCAATCGCACAAATACAGAAAATAAATGATCAAAACACGTTTCTGAAGCAAACTGTGTGCATACAATGGAAACATGGCTTTAATGACGTAAAGTTCGATGTGTGCATACAGTGGAAACCTGGTTTTAATGACGTATAGTTCGATATGTGCATACAGTGGACATGGTTTTAATGACGTATAGTTCGATATGTGCATACAGTGGAAACATGGCTTTAATGACGTATAGTTTGATGTGTGCATACAGTGGAAACATGGCTTTAATGACGTATAGTTCGATGTGTGTATGAGACAAAAACCATTAAGTACCATAAAATAAAAGAAGCAGAATGCACTTTATCGCATTCACCCCTCGATTTGTACATTTACATGTACAGTCATATTTAAAAAAGTAGATATTTCATCAGTTTTCTTGCATCTTTTTACATACTCTTAGATGTTTTTGTTTTATATTCTTGTGTTTTCGTTCTTGTTGTTTTTTTACGAAGATTACGTAAACAAAAGCATAAACAATGACCTCTTTCAGAATATTGTGCAAAATTATCTTGGCCACAATGGCAAAATCCGGGAGTTTTATTCGAGACAATTATTTTCTTGTCCTTTGCATAAAATAACACCATAAACTTACTTGTGCACTTTGTGTTGCTTCCAGGAGCGTAACACTTCGTGTTGTCGCATTCACAATATTTACCCTCGTAGTCTTTCGGACAAATACATTGGCCACACTTACACTGTCCACGATCCTCGCATATTGATTCACTCTCATTGTTTCTAGAATGGACATTTTCAAAGGAGCATAAAGCCAGAACGTGACGACGACAGTGACGTAAGCGTAAGTGCTGAATACATTTTATCAGTGACGTAAGCGTAAGTGCTGAATACATTTTATCAGCGATTAAAGCTTCAAGTATTTTAATCTTCAGGATGACAAATCTCTACTCGTGGCCAAGTAAATACTTCAAAAATCAATGTATACTTAAATGACCCATATTCGAAATTGACCTAGATATTACCGAAACAACTTTTCTGACAGATTTCTAGGTAATTTGGCCCAAAAATGTTACCTCTAGAGTGTAAACAAGGTTTTCCCATACTTGGGCTCTGTGACCTAGTTTTTGACCCCAGATGACTCATATTCGAACTTGAGCTAGAAATCATAAAACAACCTTTCTGACAAATTTCCAGTATATTTGGACTGAAAATGTAACATCTAGAGTGTTAATATTTGTTTTCTATTTTTGGGATCTGTGACCTAGTTTTTGAACCCAGATGACCCATGTTCGAAATTGAGCTAGAAAACATCAAAACAACCCCTCTGACAAATTCCCAGATTATCTGGACTGAAAATGTAGCCTCTAGAGTGTCCATACTTGGGCTCTGTGACCTGGATTTTAACTCAATATGATTCATATTCGAACCAGGACTAGAAATTATCAAAACAACCTCTCGGACAAATTTTCAGGATATTTAGACTGAATGTAACCTCTGGAGTGTTAACAAGGTTTCTCCACATTTGAGCTTTGTGACCTAGTTTTTGACACTAGATGACCCATATTTAAACTGAGCTAGAAACCAGCAAAACAACCTTTCTGACAAATTTCCAGTTTATTTGGAATGAAAATATTACCTCTAGAGTGTTGACAAGGTTTCCCCATATTTGGGCTCTGTGACCTAGTTTTTGAACCCACATGACCCATATTCGAAGATGAGCTTGTAATCTTCAAAACAACTCCTCTGACAAATTTTCAGGTTATTTTGACTGAAAATGTAGCCTCTAGAGTGTTTACAAAGTTTTTCCATATTTGGGCTCTGTGACCTAGTTTGTGACCCTAAATAAACCATATTTAAACTTGAGCTAGAAATCTCTGAAACAACCTTTCTGACAAATTTTCAGGATTTTTTGACTGAAAATGTAACCTCTGAGGTGTAAACAAGGTTTTTCCGTATTTGGGCTCTGTGACCTAGATTTTGACCCCAGATGACACATATTCGAAACTGAGCTAGAAATTATTAAAATAACCACTCTGACAAATTTCCAGGATATTTGGACTGAAAATGTTACCTCTAGAGTGTTAACAAGGTTTTTCCAAATTTGGGCTCTGTGATGTAGTTTTTGACTCCAGATGACCCATATTCAAACTTGAGCTAGAAATTATCGGAAAAACCTTTCTGACAAATTTCCAGGATATTTGGACTGAAATTGTAGCCTCTAGATTGTTAACAAGGTTTTTCTATTTTTTGGCCATGTGACCTCGTTTTTCATCCCAGATAACCCATGTTCGAACTCGTCCGAGTAATCACTAGGATAAACATCCTGACCATGTTTCATGACAACTGAGGCAAAAGTGTGACCACTAGGGTGTTAAAAAGAAACTAAGTATGGACGTCCGACGGACGACGGACATTGATCGATCCTAATAGCTCACCATGAGCCTTCTGCTCAGGTGAGCTAAAAGAAATCATGTTAAATAGACTAACTTCTGTATCACAAACATACACAAAAACGTTTCATTGCAATGCAATGTGGGAGATTTTCAAATAACGCGGATTTTGTAATATACTCACTTTTTACAGTTGGCCTCTTGGATACTGATGTCAGAAGAGGTATCAATGTTGTCACACTGGCAGAATTCCCCGCTGCGGCCTATCTTGCACTTACACACACCGCACTCGTATGTTCCGTTACCTTGTGAACACTTCTCGTAGTCCAGTTCCTGCAAAGAAACGTTTGTCAAACCTATCCCTACATTTCAATAATGGACTTATCCAACTATCAGTTTGGACAAACCCATTTATCATTGTCGGGAATATAGAGGTTCATTATCGCCCGCACAGGTCTCAAAGAAGTAGAAAAACAATTGTCCAGGACAAGGTTATAGTCAAACAGTGCTATGCGTTGGTCGAAAGCGAAATATCTAACCTTTGCATAGTTTCTCCTAGGCAATAATTCCTTTCAAACTATTACCCAAAATTAGTAATTTAACCATTATGGATTTTTTTTTTCATAAACGCTGACATGTCAATGTCTTCTTGAAATCGTAATTATACCTTTAATAGACGTGATTGTAACCAGAAAAAATAATGCGCTCATGAACCGTAGAATCAATGCAAGTTTTAAAATTATAAATTTTTATTCAAGCAAAGCGTGTCTTGTGCAAACTGACAGGAAAAAAGTAACACCTTTTTGTCATTATCCGGAAAGAGCCAAAACTTGAAAAAATATTGTAATGTGGTCGGAAAATCTAAAAGACTCTAATTTATATAAAACAAATCATTACGAAAACAAATATCTTCACATCTATTCTTGAGAATGTTCTTACCTCAGACTTTTTGCATTCGCAGTCACAGATAAATTCTACATTTATTTGCAGGGCTTCCTGTAAACCCGATGGTACCAGCTTAAAGGACTTGGTCCTTTTGCCATCATTAGGGCAATCATTTGCGGTTATTGAAATGCTGATAGAAACCTTGAACACATGAAGTAAATTGTTAAACGTCTCGCACAGTATTCCAAACCCAACTTTCCTGTAACTTAACCCTTACCCTGCTGGAAGCAAATGACTCTTCCTTTGCGACCAGTGCAGACCAAGATCAGCCGGCACATCCGTGTCGTCTGATCATGGTCTACACTTTTCGCCATTCAATCAGTAAATTTTCAATAAGCACCCCTATACACAAATAATGGATCTGTCCAAAATGAAAGATGGACAAGTCCATTTTAGATATTTAGTAGGTAAGGGTAAATTGTCATCTTCTGCTTTAGACTTCCGCGTTACTTCTTATATACAGAAGTAATTTGTAAAACAGTCGACAGAGTTCTTATTTGACGATACATGAAATTTTAAAGCCTCGTGAAGTCATCTTCATTTTCTAAGCTTCTTTTAATATAATTCTTATTTTTCTAATAATATCTTCCCTGGTAAGCGTCGCTCCCAAAATAAACATAATATTAAAAAATAACAACAATAATAGGAAAAAATGTCGTTTTCCAAACTGTCGACTTTCAAGCAATGAAAATAGAAAACATAATTAAAATGGAATTCGGCGATTTTATAACCTCTTGCTGTAATCTTTCTGGTACCAACAAATGTACTAGTAATATTTCAGTCATTAAGTTTTCTTTACTGAGAATTAAAAAACACGTTGAGTAAATGATATTAAAACGAAGCCGCTTTTTTCAGGATGAATATACATGCAGAACCTATGATAATGCATCGTCGAAAACCCACGTTCGATCCATTCCGTTTCACTATATCCCTAATGTAGTTGTACGGAATGTGTACCGTGGGTAACCGACGATGCGATACAATGGACTCTGTCTTTACGTCTCATCCGAAGGACAATTTGTAGTGTTAGAAGAGCAGCGGGGATCACAAACCATGGATTACAAGTCACTGCAGGTTACCAGTGGATAACTGGACTTGTTTGTCCACAAAAAGTACCTGTTGGGCTATGTTTATACACGTAGAGATTTCCGAGACAATAAACATTCAAATTTGTACCTCTTTTCCTATTTCCAACCCGCTGCAGGAAATCGACTGTTCCTTCAAGTTGAAGGTGCTTTTCGATCCCCTACAACACAAAGAGGGAATTAATTTGAAGCAAAAAATTTAAAAATCAAGGGACGTAATAAATGACGCTTAAATATTAAGGAAGAGGTGGTAGGACAAGGTTAATTCGAAGAGGTGATGGCGCTTTTTACGTTATCAAAGGGGTTACTCTTTTTTTACCAGCTGGACAAATTCTTAGAGCATTCGTTGAATCTTTAAGATTTTTAACACAAACAGATATCTCGTACCGAAAATTACTTCCATTTATTACTAATATAACCAAACATCTAAAATATAACCTATTAGAATGAAAATTCCATAAAAGTTAACATTTCTGTTCTTCAACCTTAGTTCATGTTTTGCTTGTTTAATTCTTAAATGTGAAGACTACACATTCATGAGATAACAAAACGATTACTGGTTGCTGCAGTCCGTCTCCGCTATTACTTCCAACTCACTCGGAAGATCTTCGGCTGTTATCTCGAGTTTTTCACTCAGTTGCTGGAAC
Organism: Cyclina sinensis; assembly: GCA_012932295.1. NCBI lineage: Eukaryota > Metazoa > Mollusca > Bivalvia > Venerida > Veneridae > Cyclina > Cyclina sinensis. The sequence continues at coordinate 4,243,607 of JAAONU010000004.1, forward strand.
GATAAGCACAACGTCTTTAGATAGCGGTGTATTGCCATGGCAATTGAAAAAGGTAAAGAAGGTTTCGTTATAGTAGTACGCTGAGCCATCGTTAAAAAAGACACCACCAAATCAGAGTCTTTTAAATAGTGCTATTTGAAGAACCTGACTAAATATATATGGCGGTCTTTAAAAGGAATTACGCTGAGCTATCGTTATAAAAGACACCACTAAATATAATTATATATAGCGATCTTTAAATGGAGGAATTGAAAATGCCGAGAAATGCCACCGATCTACCGACATAGTGTTAATAAAGAAAAGTTTGATGCAGTGAAATCTGTACAGCGATGAGGAATGGTTAATGTTTGAGTCAGTTCCGATTCGCTAGATTTTTTGTCACGGCATAAAATGGCAACTCACAATGTTATTCCATCAAACATATTTAAACATTGATCAAATCACAGTTATTTCACACAAAAATAGATTGTTCTCCTGTCGATGTAAAGTTGGCTTGTAAGGGCTGAATATTGCTTACTTAATGCGATATAATATGTGTTTTGATTTTAAAAAAGAGAAGGTAATAGCACTAGTTTGTATCTTCTTTACATCCATTTTGTTTTGTTCTTTTTTGAAAATCCAAGCCCATAACGAAACATTTTACAAATTCCTCACTCACCTCGTAGAAAACTTTGATTCGGTCAACAATTCTGTCCGCGCCTTCCTTGTCCATGCTTTCTGTAGCTGCCTGGGTACCTATCATATCGGTTAGACCTTTATACATAGATTTGTAACTTTCATCCACGACAAAGAATGAGTTTATCTTGTTTTCCGATAACACCTTCTTTAGTTGCCCATATGAGGGATAGTCCTGGGGAAAAAGGAGAAGAAAATGAGTTTGTTTTCAAAACGAAACAAGTCTTTCCCCTTAAATATATTTTTCCCCGTTCTTTCTCTTATCTCAGGCAAGGGTTCATCTTCCTATTGAAGACTAGACAAGTATTAACAACGTAATTTATATTGCGGAGTTGTAAAATGCTGGGTATCACATATATCAACATGGCGCTATAGATGTTTACAGCCAATACAACCAAAACAGAGCATTCAATTTTCTTAAAATCTTTAAAAATGTCAGTGATACTGAATTAATTAATATGTGAAGGTGTCAGTTAAAAAATTAAGTATAACAGGTAAATTTAATGCATTAATGCTTGCCTTAATTTGGTCTAAATACCGAACGTATGATCTTTAAATCATTAATTATTTTTCATGACACTAAGTCAGATATGCAGTACACCTGTTCATTTTAGGGTATGTTCCTTTAAAACAGCGGAACATATTTAGTTCTTAATTGACAAACAGAAAGAAAGGAACTTGAACTCTTGAGTCTTAGTCCTAGTTTTAGGGTATGTATATCAGTTAGTACCTACCTGTATTTTAGCATAAGTATAGATGAATTCCTCTTCGCTGTCGTTATAGGACTCCATGTGGCATAAACCATCGTTTGGTTTGTCAATCCCAGCAAGCTGTAAAGTATTCAAACTTTTTAGATATTTGCCTTTTTGAATGTTCCAAATTTATTTCGAACTTGACTGATTCGAACTACAAAATGTAATAACGTTCAGAATTCGAATTCGAATATATTACCTGTGCAGATTATTCTCTTAATGTTCTTGAAGATCTTACGTAACAGAAAGGTACAATGCATGTTAGAATACACAGTCAAGAGCGGGAACACTCTAACCACTGAACCAAAGAATCGATTCCCTGGTGCAGTTGTCAGAGGTCGTATTTATGCAAGTATAGGAAGGTATGCACTAGACCGCATAACAAAGGTCGAACCCTGCTTAATACTAAGCTTTGGACTCGACACTTTTGTTTGTTTTAATGCTAGTTTTAACAGCTACAGTCATATCCCGGCGGTCAGTCCAGTTAACCAGTGTTCCTGGGTACCAAACCAATTTACTAACCAACTTCTCCGCAAGTGACTGACTACTTCCTCACTTGCTTCAGAGGTGAGGGACAAATGACCTATAGACGCATTGTCTTCGATCAATTATCACGGAGAAATAGAGTTTGGGGATTGAACCGGTATCATCAAGATTGACAATCCGATGCTCATCTGACCGAGCTGGGCGGACCGGCTGTTTGACTTTTTTGTAAACGTTATTCTACATGTTCCTCTTCAAGAGGCAAACCCCTAAAAATCTGAGTATTATATGTTGTCCAAAACCATTTGAATGTGAATGGTATTGAATGTATTATTACCTTATCTCAAGGTGTCAGTCATAAATTCAAAGTAAAACAGGTAAACAGGAATGTATTTATATTAATCTTTATAAAGAGAGTTGTTGTTGTACATTTTGGATGGATAGTCATTTATTACAGACACTTTCTTAGTGCCCAGAATACGTAACGGGAAACAAAGATCGGTACATCTTTTGATTATTAATTATTCTTCATTTTATATAGGATGGGTATAATTATTCAGAATGTCATCGCTTAATTTTAGAGCATGTTTCTTTAAAGATATTTCGAACTTTTTACAAACGGTATGTCTTATCAACCAACATAGTTTTCTTTATCATCTAAAGCGTCCATTTCCTTTTTATCTGACCAAGGAAATAATTTGTTTAATGACTTAAAAAAAGAATGAATTTCCTTGTGCTGACAAGTTCGACTTATCGAAATTTCTAACTGTAGTAAAGAGTTAACTTTAAAACATCCCAGAAAGACAAACATTTCTCTTTTGGAAGGCAATCAGTTCCGTTAGAATCATCCTTCTGTAGGAAGCATTTTGGAAAATAGTCCATGGTGGTCAGAACTGCTGTGTTTATATTGTAGGTACATTATTCAGAACTGCTGTGTTTATATTGTAGGTACATTATTCTGAACTGCTGTGTTTATATTGTAGGTACATTATTCAGAACTGCTGTGTTTATATTGTAGGTACATTATTCAGAACTGCTGTGTTTATATTGTAGGTACATTATTCTGAACCGCTTTGTTTATATTGTAGGTACATTATTCAGAACTGCTGTGTTTATATTGTAGGCACATTATTCTGTCAGTTCGCTGCTACCATTTCAACAGTTAACAGAGAGCTGAATAAACGTACGCAATCCCATCTTCCCTAGAGTCAAATACTTGGAATGTATTCCTCGGTATACTTGAGAATATTTGATGTTGTATTTTATATGAAATTCTGAAAATAAATAAATGTCCTACTTTTGCATCCCCGGCAAAGTGGAACCCACTGTCAGAGAGGTACACTAAAACTCGTCTGGACTGGTTACGCCATCCCACGATATCCTGTATTTAAAAATATATAACGTTTACTGTGATTATAACAAATTCTTCTCGCATGTTTTTCGGCTGTTTCACTTAAATATGAATAAATTTACATAAAAGAAGATGCTAACTTCTTGACTTTCTTGACTTTAATTAAGATAATTCAATCTTAGTTAGGAAATAAGGAACATTAATTTTGCTTGCGTGTTCTTTTCACATAAAAAGCTTCAGAGATACAATTGCAGCTTCGCTTTAGTAAAGTTGGTTATCAAGGCCTCCTGGCTGAGAACTATACACAGAAATCTTTAAAGTGTCAAAAGACAATGAAAAGAGACAATAAATGTTGAAGTTTTAGCAGTCGATTTATTCTAAACAAGGCAGTCTGAAGGACAGCTATATCCCCTGCCGAAGTAGAACATTGGAATGGATAACAAGTGTGAAGAGAGAAGGTAAGAGCTCCCAACATGACAAAGGATAATGATTTCTACGGAAAATAGGCAGCTACATTTGGACTTAATATTTATAGCAGTTCAAAAGTAATGGAGCAGACACGAAATGTGGACTTCTTTATACATGCCCTTTAAGTGTGACCTTGACCTTGGGGTAGCGACCTGGTTGTTGCGCTCTGCATATCGTCTCATAGTGGTGATCATTTGTGCCAAGTTATTTTAAAAAACGTTCAAACAGTTTAATAGTAACGGAGCGGATGCCAAATGTGGATTTTTTATGTATGACCTTTAAATGTGACATTGACCTTGGAGATTGTGACCTGATAGTTTTGCTCTGCACATCGTCTCATACCGCAGTTCATTTGTGCCAAGTTATTTGAAAAACTCGGACACGTAATTTGGACTTTTTATATATGGCCTTTAAGTGTGACCTTGACCTTGAGGACAGCGACCTGTTTGTTGGACTCTGCACATTGTCTCATAATGGTGATCATTTGTGCCAAGTTATTTTAAAAACTTTCAATTAGTTTAATAGTAACGGAGCGGACATGAAATGTGGACGTTTTTATTTATGACCTTCAAGTGTGACCTTGACCTTGGGGGTAGCGATCTGGATTTTGCGCTCTGCACATCGTCTCACACTGGTGATCATGTGTGCCAAGTTTTTTAAAAAACTTTCCATGAGTTTAAAAGTTAAGGAAGTTACCGACAGACAGACTGACAGACGGACAGATAGGGCCATTCCTATAACCCCCTCCCCGCTATGCGGCAGGGGATTTAGTAAGTACTGAAAAACTCTGACGTCATTACCGATTATCGCCAATTAACGCATTCATCCTCTTCCGTTACTCGGCCAAATCAGAAGGCTTTCAAATTATAGCGTATTCTTACTCATGAAAAATTCGGGAGATGGTCGAGTTTGTACGATTGATCAATGAGGAACGACAAAATTAACCCAGTCCATATCCGTCTAAAGTACAACAACATACATTACTTACCGGGCACACTGAAGCTTGTAGTACGGCATCTAGACCTCCCTCCATTGGGTCGAAGTTCGCCGATGTTTGGGCGGCCCTGATTGTGTTCTGTTATGGAAAAGAAATGTATCATATTGTGATGTGTAAAGGTATGTTTTTTGGGTTTTTTTTTGTTTTTTTGTTTTTTTTTTGTTTGTTTGTTTGTTTTTTTTTTTACAAGAGAAGTGTTTATTTCGTACATACACAGAACAAATTAATAAGCTATTTTATAATTTCAGAATAGTTACGACTGCTATACGTGTTCTAAACATCTCTCGGTTTGGCATTGAGAAGGAGAGAGAGAGAGAGAGAGAGAGAGAGAGAGAGAGAGAGAAATAAATTACAACCACTCACTATAAATCTGTTGATGTCGTTGTTAAGTCGTCTTCTGTGAATATAACTGTAGGTAGGTTCACACACAGTATTGTTTTCTAGAACGCATGGGTTGGCCAAACTAGAAGAAAAAAAAGAGAGATAAAAATAAATACCTGTAAAAATTGCACCTCCTTAATTATATTCCTCGTCTTAGAGCAAAGACAGATAATTTTGTTATTTTTTTTAGTTTGTTTGCACAGCAGACGCGTTGGTTTGGTTGAAAGTTATACTTTAAGTTTGAATTGCATAGAAAGATTTAAAGAATTTTGAGTGTTTCAAAACAAGCTTATAGCTTTGAATTAGATATGTTTACATTGATGTCAAGTGATGTACATGTTACTTCTGAAAGAAAACATTATTTTTAATGTGTTCGATGAAAGAATGGATGGAATATGCGTGTTTGAAACTTAAATAGAAACAAGCACTACGTTCGAATGAACGCCATGCCCCTTCCCGCCCCCCCCCCCCCTCCCAACCGCCCCCCCCTCCGAGGGCCTTGACTTTTGACCCGGTGACCTTTAAGTGGGTCTGGCGGGTAGAACTCATAAAGCTGCATGCACGTGAGAAGTTTGGAGGCTGTAGGAGGAAGGACCTCCGTGTTATGATCAATGTTAATGTTTTGTCACAGATCCAAAGCAATATGCCTTCCCTCCGGCGGGATAAAATTCAGAAAGTCGGGAAAAGTCTTTCTGAGATATCTAGTTAGTGTTATTGTAAATACGACTCGCTTCTCGCATTGAGCTGATAGACAAGACGCACGACTGATTAATAATGAGGTGAATATCCTAGTTTGTGTACCTGGCAATTCTCATAATAATTAACCGAGGTCCACATTTTATAACATAACCTCAGAGATAAAGAAAATTTAACTGAAAGACATTTTAATCAGTAAAAGGTAAACGTATCACGGCAAAAACTATCATAGAATTATGTAATATCTAGATTTTTGTTTCTGTAAATAAAATTACAGAAATTGATAAATTTCCTACGGTCACCCAGTGCTACTTTTAGAAGAAAAAAAAATTGCAACACAATATTTTTTTACACCAACAGTATCACTTTTTAAAGTGAATATTACTTTTTATTGACTCATACGTAAGCAGAAAAGGACCAAGCGCAATTCAAATGATATTTAACATGTTTAAGTCAAATAATAAATTATTATACATGTACATGCAGAAAAATGTCTTGTCTTCTTACTGTTGTTTGGTGGTAATGCTGAATGGCTGAACTGGTTTATCAACGAAAGATCCGAAACCAATATATATATTCCTCGTGAATTTAAGCTGAAGACCGTCAACTATAAACAAAGAAAGGTTCCAACATATTTCTTTTTCTATGTTACTAATATAATAATAAAAATAAATATATAATAATAATAATGTAAATCTGTACGTTTTAAGACATTTCACAAAAAAGTAAGATAATCTAATACTTTTGGATGAATACTCGCAAATATCTGCAGTTAACTTAGTACTCGCAACAATCAACCGTAAATAACTGAATACTCGGAACAATCAACCGTAGTTAACTGAGTACACACGGCAATTAGCCGTAAATAACTGAGTAGTCGAAACAATCAGCCATAGTTACCTGAGTACTCACGACAATTAGCCGTAAATAACTGAGTACTAGAAACAATCAGCCATAGTTAACTGAGTACTCACGACAATTAGCCGTAAATAACTGAGTACTAGAAACAATCAGTTTAAGTAAACTGAGTACCCGCAACAACTGGTCGCAACTGAACAGAACAGTACAGAAAAAAAGGTCGCAACTGCTGATCTATACTTCTGAAATTGTTAGGGGGATTTAACACGTTTTTATAACAAACACTATAAAGGAATCTTATATATGTAACTTGTTAAGTTTCCTTAACATTTTTGCGACCAGTTGCATATATGCCTACATGTGTTTGGCTTAGCGTATCTGGTAGAGTACTCGAGTTCCAACGCACGAGTTGTGTAATTCCTTTTCCCTCCAATTCAAGTACTTGTATGCATATGTAATATGCTGTATGCATATGTAATATGCATTTCTTCTTTTTCTTAAAAAATAGTGAAAAACTGCACAAAAATAACAACACAATTCTTACTTAATTTTTTCGTAACATTTGCGAGATCCTGAATTCGATCCTTCATCGTGATTGTGAAGTCCATAACAAAGTACATGTCAATAGGCAGGTTTGTAGCCACGCGGTACTTCATATCTAACATGTATGTTTTACCTATGATATGTACCAAAAAAATATTTTGCTTTCAAAATAGCATATATACCAAAAAAAACGTACCAAAAACGTACCAGATGCGCAAGGTGAAAATGTAACGTATTATACTTGTATACGGGCTATCTCCTGGCGGTCTGCATTGATAGTGTAGCATAATTTTGCCATGAAGTACAAAAAACTTTACACCAAAGTCTTTGATATTTTCTAGGATGGGTGTACTCTGCACACATTTGTACTAAATTTAGCGAAAATAAAAACTGTAAGGGGAAGTAACTGTTGCAACTGGTTAAACGATGACGTATCAGCCTTTTCTCGTGTCTATCTTGCCTTTTAAAAAGTTTTTTTTCTTCAAATCTGTCGAACAATATTATAGCTTTAATATATTATGACATTCATCATATGAGGAAGACAAAATGTAAGCATATCCGAAATAAAAAATGTATAAAAATATTCTTAAGTGAGGAAAACCATATATATAGCTTCCTGTGCTAAAGATGACTTCCCTATTGCTTCCTCAAAGTTCTTCATGATTCGTACGCATATTTGTACAACATAATCGGAAAATCAAGAAAACTTTTTACTTAGTATCGGACTGATAAAGATTCCTGAGTTTGAGTCCCAACATGAGACTTCAGTTGAAGGTCTCATACGATAAATAGGGGGACTATAAAAAATCTGTTACGTAGGGGTTCGAATCCCTATTGTCCGTCACCCAGATACTAAGAAAACCATGGCAAAAATCAAAAGAAAAAAGGGAAAAAACGCAAAATATCAATAAAAACGCGAAGAAAAACAAACATCTCGAACCTGTTCTTAAGGTTAGTTTCACGTGTTGAGGACTTAGTTGGATCGGATCAACGATTTCACTTCCATCTCGCAAACTGTCATTCTGGTATTGGAAATACAATAAGATTTAACTGAATTATGAATTTTTGACCATAAAGCCATCTCATTTTATGCCATTTATTTTTCAACGAACTAGCCCAATGTGTCATTTTTACATAATTCCTTTCCTCTCTCGTTAACAGATGCTACTATTCATACCTTTTTTTATTCTTTTAATACATGTTTATTGGTGGTAAAGACATCATTTTCACTTATTTAGGAAGTATGTAGGTTGTAAATTTAATTCTTCAAAGATTAGTAAAATGTGTTTAGTTTTCAGCTGTTTCGAAACTGATTTTGTTTCCCTACAATAAAAAATATATATTTCCCTCTACTAATTTAGACAAATGAATTTTCACAATGTTTTTTCTTTCTCCACTAACAAGCAGTTATTTAATATTTACCCTAGGAGATGTGGCGGTATTGTTTGGAAAAAGAATGTCTTCACATCCAAGGTCCAGAAGATCTTTCTCCGTACTACACCGGGTTCCTATGAAATCCTAATAAAACAGAAGATTATAATTATAAGATTAGTGTAGGACCAAACCTTCTACACATATGAACTCCCCACACTGGGAGCAAATACCAAACAAACTGTAACTCATTACTTCTTGTGGAACCGGTCATTTAGGCAAAACCACAAGTTCGCAACGGACAGTTTGTGTAGACACTAGTTTCATTTACGAGCCGTTCTATAGAGATCATAGGCCAGAGCAGTTGATGCACTGCATCAGCTCCTGTTTCTAAAAATAGATACCTTGTACGCTAGTCTCACTATACATTGTATAGGCAGAGGAGTTGATGCACTGCATCAACTGCTCTATTCAGCGTATTTATATAGCAAATGAGACGAACATTTTAACCCCTCTATTCCGTTATGTCTATATATACATGACAGAGGCATTATATTATTGACCTTTGGTCAAAGCATATAGACTAACACGACTGGAGGTGCTAATGCGCAGTTTTGATGTTATGCAAGAGGGGTACTTTAGCTAATGGTCAGTCTTGGTTTTTGGTTATCTCTACCTGTCTGTCGATAAATTTGAAATTGTGAATGTCTGACAGACTCGCTTGAAGCACAACGACCCACTGCGCACCCAAGGCACTGTGCCACGTATATAATGCGACGGGCACTCGAGATTGCAGAGCCTTGCCCGGCAAACATTCACATTTCCAAATTGTCATAGCCTGAAAAGACAACGCGTTTCCCTTCATGCCATCATCCAGGCACTTCTGGCATGAAGATTTGGATTACGTCAACCTACATACCTCGCCCGCTCGACAACAGGATTATTTAATAAAAATAAGAATATTTATGCAAACTTTGAAGTGAAAACAGGTTTTACATGAAAAAATACAATATTCACAGTTAAAATAAGTCTATTCATATTATAATTGTATCCAAGCTGACTCAATTTTTTAATTCATGTATTTTCGTGAGATCACAAAGACAATCATGCTCCCTCAATGTTTTTATATGATCTTACATGCCTACATAACAATGACAGCACATCATGAAGATTTAAAAGTATAAAAGAAACCGTCAAGACAAACTTTCTGGACCTTTAGGGTGTATCTGGCTTTTCCACTGACATGAGTTTTTACTTTGTCCCTGTTACGTACATGTACAATATATCAAAAAGACATTGTGAACAAGTTTCAAGAATGGGTAAAACATGTGATCTCTAGAATGGTCAAAATTGTTTCCGTTGATCTGATCTGGCGACCAATTAAGGTTTTGGCCTAATTTCAAATTCGTCTGAGACATCATCAAAACAAATTAAGTGATTGTTTATAACAAAGAATGGGTAAAAATGTGACTGGTAACTAGCTTCAGTTGATCTAAGTTTGGGACTTGGTTTTTGATCCAACATAACCCACTCATTTGAGATATCATAGGAATAAAAACTATGTATTGCGTAAAGTGGAAACGAGCTAAATTCGAACAATGGACAAGGTCAGAACAAGCACTTGCCAAGTCAGTGTGCTCAAGTAAACTGAAAAGGCATATTATGTTTAAAAATATGGAAGTACTGAAACAATTTTTTCAGGACACGCCATTAATTCATGCACATGTGGATAAAATATTATCTCCATCCATGGCTTAAACCTTTCACAAGATACACACTCTAAATAAAAGCATTAAATATGGTAAATTATTTTTTCAATGTTGTTTTTATTCAGTTCATCTAGGTTTCTTTATAGATGCCTTTATGAGCTGTTATGTTACAACACCAGAATGAGGTGGAACACTTCCTCATGGTATACAAATATATATATATCCGCACTTCCATCTGAAAATATAAAGAAAATTGTATTTTGTTTTGTGTAAAGTTCCACCGCAATTTGTAAATATTAGTGAACACTTTAATTAAACATACATATAGTTACTTATTTACTTATTTTTTGACGTTTCATACTACTAGCATTTGTAGTAACAGAAAAACATCCCAACTTGTCAAATAAGCTTTACCAAAAAGTCCATGAAGGGGAAATTGCTGTTGAAAATCGTCTCCATTGTTATATTACATGCAAGGTACATAAGTTTTATGTTGGTAAATACTTGCTAGTAACATTTGTAAAAATCAAGGTTCATTAACTAAATGCCATGGAAGCATAATGAATAAACATTTTGTCATCATATCTGCATACTGAAAGTACAACCTTCACCACAGTAGCCTTTTTAGCTGATACTTCATGTCCCATATTACCAGTAGTAAATAACACTGCACCCAGTTTCCATTCCAGTAGTACACTTGTTCCTCCTTCATCTAATATACTCAATGCCTTCCATTCTGCAAGTTATACACAATGCATCTTATGGCCATATTTCAAATAAAAATAAGAACTGTGCAGAATGACAGCCTCACTGTACAACAGATACACTCATGCAGATAGGAAGGCAGAATAATAACAATGACTTTACAACAGTTTGTCAAAACTAAACACAGAAAATTCTAAAACATACCAAACAAATTTAAAAGTTCCAAACTTTACCACAGTCTAGTTGTATTTAACTGTATCATGTTGTGTAGTTTGCTGTATACAAAGCAGGTATAAAATCAAAAAATAAAATGCCTGTCTATCAGATCTGTTTAAAAATAAGGTATTTCACTAAAATTATTCTTTGTACATAATTTAAACAGGTATCCACAGACATTATTAATGACTGACAGACAGATTTGCAATAAATGCCAGGTGGGCAGCTTCTTTGAAATGAAATTTTGACTTCTTGTCGGTTTTTAACAACTTACCAAGACAACCCAGTGGAAGTGCAGTATGTCAACCTTCTGTAAAACCAACTTTATTTTATCTATAATGATTTAGAGTTTTTTTATTATGCCGTTATTTTTCAGTAATTACTGTTCGTCAGTCAACTTGAAATATTTGTTTATTTACAGCGTTCCGAGAGGGGGCGTTATTAAGACTGAGTTAAAATATGTATTTTGTAGAGCTAGAACGTACAGATAATAAACGTGTTCCAGACTAAAATTCCAGGTGCGAGTGATGTCACCAACAGTTGCACGCGCAGCTGTCATTTGAAAAGTAAACAAGTTGAGGACGTTCCAGTTAGGAGCCTATTTGGCGACATTTCATAAATATTCGAGGATAAATATTTTACGTGTTTTGGTAGTTGTACCAGAACTTCATCATTTGATACGGGTTACATATTGCTTCGTATTGTTTGTGCTTGACAATTCAGAAACGCCGTGGCCGTGCTTGTCGAATTGACATACCGCCATCATCGGAACAGTATGCGGATAGGCATAAGGATACGGACACTTTCAAATTAAGTACAGTTTTAAACTTAAAAGGTATCTTTTAAATATATTTTGTTTGACAAATTTCATATAACTTTAACGTACAGATAGATTTATGCCTGTGGCAGTCAATGAGTTTTTATGATAGAAAGAGATTGAAAAATACAATTTTTCTTTAAGCTATTAGAAAAGCCTTGGAGGAGTGGAAATTTCAGTTGATTCATTCAGCATATCTGTATTAATCTGAATACCTTTACTGGAAAACATATTTTCATTTTCTAAAATAAAATACAGAATAATCCATACACGGCATGAGATTCACATGGTAATTTTTGTATTTGGAAAATGGGTATATACTAACTGGTCAAAAAGGTAGTTACCTAAAGAGAGAATATTATCTCCTTTAAGATCAGACAGTTCATGGAAAGTGCATTAATTACCTCATTTGTTTTTAATAGATCAAGATTATCTGAAAATTGTACCTTCTTCTGTTTACAGAGGCTTCAAAAGAAACCAAAATATTGGGCCATGGAGCTCTTCAGGAGGGTCAAGGACAGGTGTGCCCTTGTGGATAATTAAAAATCAGAAAAAGGTAGACTATATTCTACAAGTTCTTCCAGTATCAATAATATAGTATTCTAAGTATATCAATGCATTGCTCATTTTTAATCATGACAATAATATTGACTGCTTAAGGTGAAACTTATTTTGGAATCAAAGGCCTTCAAATTGCTTTGTTTCATAATGGTGTTTTAAATTTGACCATTTGCAAGATTTGTTTTCAAGCTCCCACCTAAATATAGCTGAACATTGTTATTGTTCTAGAGTAGAAATATAGGAGAAAGTGAATGGTACTAATAGGAAGTTGGCAGTAGCAGTACGCAGTAGCAGTTGGCAGTAGAAATTAAATCAAACGTGAAGTTGGCAGTAGCAGTACGAGCAGTAGCAGTAAACAAAACGTGAAGTTGGCAGTAGCAGTACGAGCAGTAGCAGTAAACAAAACGTAAAGTTGGCAGTAGCAGTACGAGCAGTAGCAGTAAACAAAACGTGAAGCTGGCAGTAGCATTAGCAGCAGTAGAAGTAAATCAGTATGTGAATCTGGCAGTAGCAGTAACAGCAGTAGCAGTAAAACAAAACGTGAAGTTGGCAGTAGCAGTAACAGCAGTAGCAGTAAAACAATACGTGAAGTTGGCAGTAGTAGTAACAGCAGTAGCAGTAAAACAAAACGTCAAGTTGGCAGTAGCAGTAACAGCAGTAGCAGTAAAACAAAACGTGAAGTTGGCAGTAGCAGTACGAGCAGTAGCAGTAAAACAAAACGTGAAGTTGGCAGTAGCAGTAACAGCAGTAGCAATAAAACAATACGTGAAGTTGGCAGTAGCAGTAAAACAATACGTGAAGTTGGCAGTAGCAGTAACAGCAGTAGCAGTAAAACAAAACGTGTAGTCGGCAGTAGCAGTTACAGCAGTAGCAGTAATACAAAACGTGAAGTTGGCAGTAGCAGTACGAGCAGTAGCAGTAAACAAAACGTGAAGTTGGCAGTAGCAGTACGAGCAGTAGCAGTAAACAAAACGTAAAGTTGGCAGTAGCAGTACGAGCAGTAGCAGTAAACAAAACGTGAAGCTGGCAGTAGCATTAGCAGCAGTAGAAGTAAATCAGTATGTCAATCTGGCAGTAGCAGTAACAGCAGTAGCGGTAAAACAAAACGTGAAGTTGGCAGTAGCAGTAACAGCAGTAGCAGTAAAACAATACGTGAAGTTGGCAGTAGTCGTAACAGCAGTAGCAGTAAAACAAAACGTCAAGTTGGCAGTAGCAGTAACAGCAGTAGCAGTAAATTAAAACGTGAAGTTGGCAGTAGCAGTACGAGCAGTAGCAGTAAAACAAAACGTGAAGTTGGCAGGAGCAGTAACAGCAGTAGCAGTAAAACAAAACGTGAAGTTGGCAGTAGCAGTAAAACAATACGTGAAGTTGGCAGTAGCAGTAACAGCAGTAGCAGTAAAACAAAACGTGTAGTCGGCAGTAGCAGTTGCAGCAGTAGCAGTAATACAAAACGTGAAGTTGGCAGTAGCAGTACGAGCAGTAGCAGTAAAACGAAACGTGAAGTTGGCAGTAGCAGTAACAGCAGTAGCAGTAAATAAAACGTGAAGCTGGCAGTAGCAGTAACAGCAGTAGCAGTAGGAAAGTCTTAAAAGTCTTGAAAGTTTCAATGAAAATAAAACATGTTTAAACATCAGCAGACCCTCCCGAGTCTATTGCGTAGTTCAGGGACTGTTTCTGACACTCTCGCAAATTTTCATGAATTTTAGTGCCAATCCGAAAAATGCTGTTACTGCTACTGCCAACTTCACGTACTGTTTCTGACATAAATGCAAACTTTCAGGAATTTGGTGCCAATCTAGAAAGTCTAGCTATCATCCTGGTTCGATTGCACCGGTCTGAGACTGTTTCAAACACTCTCGCAGACTTTCAGAGTTTCCTACTGCTACTGCTGTTACTGCTACTGCCAACTTCACGTTTTGTTTACTGCTACTGCTCGAACTGCTACTGCCAACCTCACGTTTTAATTTACTGCTACTGCTCGTACTGCTTCTGCCAGCTTCACGTTTTAATTTACTGTTACTGCTCGTACTGCTATGCCAGCTTCACGTTTTGTTTACTGCTACTGCTCGAACTGCTACTGCCAACTTCACGTTTTAATTTACTGCTACTGCTTTTACTGCTACTGCCAACTGCACGTTTTGTTTACTGCTACTGCTCGTACTGCTACTGTCAACTTCACGTTTTGTTTACTGCTACTGCTCGTACTGCTACTACCAACTTCACGTTTTAATTTACTGCTACTGCTGTTACTGCTACTGCCAACTTCACGTTTAGTTTACTGCTACTGCTCGTACTGCTATGCCAGCTTCACGTTTTGTTTACTGCTACTGCTCGTACTGCTACTGCCAACTTCACGTTTTAATTTACTGCTACTGCTCGTAACTTCACGTTTTAATTTACTGCTACTGCTCGTACTGCTACTGCCAGCTTCACGTTTTAATTTACTGCTACTGCTCGTACTACTACTGCCAACTTCACGTTTTGTTTACTGCTACTGTTCCTACTGCTACTGACAACTTCATGTTTTGTTTACTGCTACTGCTCGTACTGCTACTGCCAACTTCACGTTTGATTTAATTTCTACTGCTTGTACTGCTACTGCCAGCTACACGTTTTAATTTACTGCCACTGCTCGTACTGCTACTGCCAGCTTCACGTTTTAATTTACTGCTACTGCTCGAACTGCTACTGCCCGCTTCACGTTTTGTTTACTGCTACTGCTCATACTGCTACTGCCAACTTCACGTTTTAATTTACTACTTCTGCTCGTACTGCTACTGCCAGCTTAACGGTTTAATTTACTGCCACTGCTCGTACTGCTACTGCCAGCTTCACGTTTTAATTTACTGCTACTGCTCGTACTGCTACTGCCAGCTTCACGTTTTGTTTACTGCTACTGCTCGTACTGCTACTGCCAAATTCACGTTTTAATTTACTGCTACTGCTGTTACTGCTACTGCTAACTTCACGTTTTGTTTACTGCTACTGCTCGTACTGCTACTGCCAACTTCATGTTTTAATTTACTGCTACTGCTCGTACTGCTACTGCCAGCTTCACGTTTTAATTTACTCTTACTGCTCGTACTGCTACCGCCAGCTTCACATTTTGTTTACTGCAACTGCTCGTACTGCTACTGCCAACTTCACGTTTTAATTTACTGCTACTGCTGTTACTGCTACTGCCAACTTCACGTTTTGTATACTGCTACTGCTCGTACTGCTACTGCCAACTTCACGTTTTGTTTACTGCTACTGCTCGTACTGCTACTGCCAACTTCATGTTTTAATTTACTGCTACTGCTCGTACTGCTACTGCCAGCTTCACGTTTTAATTTACTCTTACTGCTCGTACTGCTACCGCCAGCTTCACATTTTGTTTACTGCAACTGCTCGTACTGCTACTGCCAACTTCACGTTTTAATTTACTGCTACTGCTGTTACTGCTACTGCCAACTTCACGTTTTGTATACTGCTACTGCTCGTACTGCTACTGCCAACTTCACGTTTTGTTTACTGCTACTGCTCGTACTGCTACTGTCAACTTCACGTTTTTGTTTACTGCTACTGCTCGTACTGCTACTGCCAACTTCACGTTTTGTTTACTGCTACTGCTCGTACTGCTACTGCCAACTTCACGTTTTTCTACTGCTGCGTACTGCTACTGCTCACTTCCTATACATGTGAATGGTAGTATTCGCAAGGCAGTAGCAACTGGTGATGACCTGTCAGGCTGTCAACAGTGTGCTGTTTTGTTTCATTATAACGTTATACATTTCCATATGGAAAGTCCAGTTACAGTGAAATAAGTCACAAAATATGTTGCGCTTATCACTTCTTTAATTCTACACTAGATAATACTCATTTATAACTTGTTTATAATATGACCTCACTAGAAGTGATTCTCTCACACTTTGCTCAGCTCTGTACAGTGTAAAATTTCTGTATAATACAATGAATGACCCTCCTAAAAACTGTCTCAGAAAAAGCATTAAATGTATGTTTAATACTGTTTATATACATGCTTTCCTTAAATCAACGGGTATAGAGTCATTAGTCAGTTATCTCCTTCACAATTTGTAGTGTAGCATGTTACACCAGTTAATAAATGCAGCTCAGTTGTCAATGCTACAAATGTAGCTTACTAGTCTAGACTGAAGATACTTAACGCTATGCTACTTCTTAGTTTTGATTTACTGCAGATATTTATTGAAGTCAAAATCGTTTCAATTATATGTTTCCACTATATGAAATCATTGTCTGAATACTAAGCATGATTATGAAAATAAACAATATTTATTTTACTGCCATCCCAAAAATGTCAACATTTTAGGAAGAAAAAGTATTGGCCCTATAACCATAATGTAGTTAAAAAGAGTGCCTTGTGGTATAACAAGTGCAGATCCAATGCTTTTTTTAATGATTCTGCTCTATTTCTGTATTTAAATCAGTAAATAAATGGCTCTTCTGTGTACTGACTGTGACATTGATTCACAAGTTATATACACATAAACATTTAAACTGGTATACTGTTACTGTAACTGACCCCAGCATCTGAATATCTCAGGGGCATTGTCTACTTTTCTTTTTATATTTGTAGATAAATCTTTTATCAGCTGTAGCTGGGGGCAGTGCAACAGGGCCTTAGCAAGTGAGTGCAAACATGTTGGCTTCTTGGGACATCTGAAAGCAAGATTGTGAGTTTCCAAGTAAACATTTTCAATATTAAAGGTTTGAACATTTTCTGCATAAAGAACCATAAATGTGTATGTTGCTAAGTACTTTACTTAAATGTGACTGTGCACTGTTTCAATTCAAACTCAGATCTGGTGTTATCTCATTCTAATGCAGCACAGTGGAGAATGTACTAAGCTTATGTATTAAACCTGACACTTTTTATATGGAATTCAATGTTTCAAAGTATAAGGTACTTTGTTGTAACTGTTGTGAGGAAACTGCCAACGTTAAGAACTCTTTCCTTTTTAGAAATAATTTTAGACAACAGAACCAAAACATATAATGTCTTTATCATTTTTGTGACAGTAATGACCAGGGATGGGTCAAGTACTGAGAATCAGTACTCAAGTACCACTCAAGTACATGATGACTGAGGACTTACTCAGCAAGTACAAGTACATTTTTAAATGGTACTAGAGTAGTACTTATGGTGCTTATAAGTAAACAATAAGTACTTCATAAGATCCATAACTCTTATATTACTTTACAAGCACATGCTTAATACCATGGCAAACATACATGTGACCAAAATTTAATATGCTTAGAATGCATCTGTCAGGGCAGAATAATTTCCCCATAATACTAAAGAGTCTTTCAACTGCAAAAGAGGAAGCTTGATAAAAGTCAAATTTTGTTTATTAACCACTTACCACAACAATAACTGAACCCTTGATTGTCATGCATACTGACCACATTAGATTAAACTGTTAGTGTTATAGGTAATTATATCATAATTGCCACTTAAATGACCTGTTTCTCCTCTACACAAGACAATAAGAACATGCCTACAGCAATTTTTCACACTTGCTGAACTTGCTGAACTTGCTTTATTCAGTTTGAAAGGACCTTTGGTGTCATTAAGATTGTTGAGAAATAGTGTATTTCAAGAAAAAACAAATTACTCATAGTACTTGAGTACAAGTAACCCATCCCTGGTAAGGACAAGGAAATATCTGCTATCTACACATATTTGTATCTAATACTTTAAAATTTTATCATCTACAATTTTAAATCAGTTTTACTCAGTTTTGACAGAAGGTGTGTTATCATGTGTAAGATCTAACTTGAATTATGATCTCTTGATAAAGAAAAATAACTACTATATTTGCTCACTATTTGGCATCTTATGTTTGCCAGTGCAAAGTGCCTTTTGATAGAATATGTACCAGTATGATAGTAGATGCTCAAACAAATTTCTTTATACAAATGTACTTATTTCAACTTAAGTGTTGGCCAAGAAGGCTGTCTACTAGGTGTGAGCAAGAGAAAAATCTTAGTTCAAGTTTGGAACTCAAAAAGGTTGGGGTCTTTGTCATAAAATATGAAAATTTGTTTATATCATCAATCTTCAATTTTGTTGAAATCTTCATTTACTTTTGAAAGCGTGCCTAATTATGAATTACTCCTTTAAAAATCTGAAGTAACTATGGTCTTTGTAACATAAAGACCATAGTCATTTCAGACTTTTATAAGTATCTATAAGAAGCACCTTCATTTATAGCTTGTTTATTAACTGAAATAAAATAAATATATTATCTAATTTCATTTATTAGATACCTAATGTTGAAATCTGGCAATAATGCATGGCAACTTATTGAAATGTTTTAAACTTTTAATTATATGAAAATTTTAGGAAGAATCTTTCATATTCTTATCTTACTTATAGATCCAATAATAGACTGAGAAGTACAGTTAAATAGTAACATAACATAGAATTTAATTTTAATAGGACATGTCTTGGAATGTAGCATTATCTGATTGGTGGAGAAAGCACAGTTACATGTTTATATGGCAGACAAGACATTATGTAATGAAATCAGCTATTCTCTAGATCTGCCCAACAGTTTGTGAGTGAGATTATCAGAAACATCCATAACAGACTTACTACAAATGAACTAAAATGTGTTATTTCCTATTTTGAAATTTTCAATCCCTTACTGAAATTAACATTTTTTGTGTGCGACTTTTATATCCTTGTAAGGTCTTATTTCATTATGCCAATGTTTGTTCATCTGTCTGTCTGCCTGTGCATTTTAAAGTCTGTCTGTCTGTTCATCAATTTTAGGAAGTTTTTTATCTGTTCTGCATGTCTTGAAAATATTGATGCAGGAAATTTGAACTATTTGATATAATGTGTGAATATTTCATGTTCCCTCTGTAGCTCTTGAATTGTTTAAAGGAAATTGAAACTATTTGACAGAATGATGAGTTGACCTACAGAGCACAGGTTTTGACTGTCTCTGATCAAGGTCAATGTCACTTTTGAACTGCCTGAAGGAAATTGGGTATATAGTTTATGAAACTTGGTCTGAAGGTTTGACACAATAGTCACCAGCTCTTAGTCTTGGTCACATTTGAGCAAAATCTTGGTTACAACCATTGATCATAGGAAAAATTTAGAGCACTGAAAGCAGCCTTTTCTATGAAATCATAAGTATTTAGTTAATATTTGTTATAATGTTTGTTCTTAAACCTTTTTTCAGTATAATCAATCAAATAAGTAAATATCATTATGTTCTAAGAAACATTGCAATACTTTAAACTTGAAATAGTTTGAACATCTACTGTGAAGAATTAAGTAATTCTATGGCATTGTCAAAGAACTGTAGATGCCGGTAATTGAATTAATATGTCTTCCTAGATTTCAAACATGTCATTTTTTGTTACTTTCCAGTGTATGGTTGTTTAACAGTAGAACAGCAACAAGTGGCTTGTTAAAGATACAGATGTGGAAATGGCTGTATGCTTTGCATGAACATAAAAATCCTACAGTTTTCTGTCATATTTATCCCATTGAGGAAGTTTTCAACTTGTTATGGACCTCAAAAATTACTTAAATTATACTTTGCTTTTTTATACAATTCATTATACCCCCACCACGGAATGTTTGTTGGGGGGGAGGGGATACTGGAATTGCTTTGTCTCGTCGGTCAGTCGGTCCATCTCCACCTTGTCCGCTCAGTGAATCATATACTAATGGAAGGATTTTCTTCAAACTTGACTTTGATGTTAACCTCAAAATGGAAATGTGCAGAACACATGTTACCATTGTGTCAGGTCAAGGTCACACTGGAAGGTCAGATAATTTTCGTGTCCGCTCTGTAAATCCTATACCCCTTAAAAGATTTTCTTCAAACTTGGCTCAGATGTTCAGCTAATGATAGCAATTTGCAGAAAACATACTAGTTGTACCAGTTCAAGGTCAAGGTCACACTTGAAGATCAAATATTTAACAATGAATTATAAGACAAGGATTTTCTTATAACTTTGCTCAAATGTTCAGCTCAACAAGGCAATACGCATAACCCATATTGCCCTTGTGTCAGCTCAAGGTCAAGCTCACACCAAAGGTCAAATATCAGACAATAAAATAAAGACAATGTGTCTTGTTTCCTCTGTAAATTATTTTCCCCTTGAAGGATTTTGTTCTTACTTGGCTCAAATATTCAACCCAACAAAGCAATGTGCAGTACCCATGTTGCCCTTGTGTCAGGTAAAGGTCATGGTCACATTGGAATGTCCCCTCTTTAAATTTTATGCCCACTGAAAGATTTTCTTCAAACTTGGCTCAAATGTCCACCTCATGATAGCGATGTGCAAAACCCATGTTGACCTTGTACTAGCTCAAGGTCAAGGTAACACTTGAAGATCAAATATTTGACAATGAATTTTTAGCTCACTTGAGCACGAAGTGCTCATGTGAGCTATTGTGATCTCATTTCGTCCGTCGTCGTGCGTTAGTGCGTGAGTGCGTTAGTACGTCAACATTTTCCTTTAAACAACATCTCCTCCTAAACCACTGGACTAAAAGTGATGAAATTTTCCTGGGGTGTTCCTAGCATAAAGCTCTACCAAAGTTGTTCAAAGAATTAAATTCAATCAAGAACTCTGGTTGCTATGGCAACTTAAAGGAAAAACTTTGAAAATCTTCTTGTCTGAAACCACAAGGCCCAGAGCCTTAAGATTTGGTATGTAGCATTGTCTACTGGACCTCACCACGTTTGTTCAAAATATACCCCTTGGATCAAATTTGGCCTTGCTCCAGGGGTCAATTGATTTTACATAGGCATATATAGGGAAAACTTTGAAAATCTTCTTGTCTGAAACGACAAAGCCCTGAGCCTTAAGATTTTATATGTAGCATTGTCTAATAAACCACTACCAAGTTTGTTCAAATAATGCCCCTGGGGTCAGATTTGGCTCCACCCCAGGGGTCAATTGATTTTACATAGGGAAAACTTTGAAAATCTTCTTGTCTGAAACCACCAGGCACAGAGCCTTAAGATTTGGTATGTAGCATTGTCTACTGGACCTCTACAAAGTTTGTTCAAATTATGCCCCTGGGATCAAATTTTGTCTTGCTCCAGGGGTCAGTTGATTTTACATAGGCTTATATTGGGAAAACTTTGAAAATCTTCTTGTCTGAAACGACAAGGCCCTGAGCCTTAAGATTTAATATGTAGCATTGTCCATTAGACCACTACCAAGTTTGTTCAAATTGTGCCCCTGGGGTCAGATTTGGCCCCACCCCAGGGGTCAATTGATTTTACATAGGGAAAACTTTGAAAAACTTCTTGTCTGAAACCACAAGGCCCAGAGCAAAAGATTTGGTTTGTAGCATTGTCTAGTGGACCTCTACCAAAGTTGTTCAAATTATGCTCCTGGGGTCAAATTTGGCCCCACCCCAGGGGTCAATTGATTTTACAAAACTTTGAAAATCGACAAGGGCCTGAGCCTTAAGATTTGTTATGTAGCATTGTCTAGTGGACTTCCACCAAGTTTGTTCAAATTTTACCCTTTGAGTTAAATTTGGCCCCACCCAAGGGGTCATTGGTTTTACATAGGCTTATATAGTGAAAACTTTGCAAATCTTCTTGAAGAAGGAGAGGTAACATTTTCAGTCCAAATTATATGTAAATTTTTCAGAAAGGTTGTTTCTATGATTTATAGCTCAGGTTCGAATATGGGTCATCTGGGTTCAAAAACTAGGTCACAGAACCCAAAAATAGGAAAACATTGTTAACACTCTAGAGGTTACATTTTCAGTCCAAATATCCTGGAAATTATTCAGACAGGTTATTTTGATGATTTCTAGCTCAGGTTCGAATACGGGTCATCTGGGGTCAAAAACTTGGTCGCAGAGCCCAAATATGGAAAAACATTGTAAACACTCTAGAGGTAACATTTTCAGTCCAAATAATCTGAACATTTGTCAGAAAGGTTGTTTCAATAATTTCTAGGTCAAGTTTTGAATATGGGTTATCTGGGGTCAATTAACCAGGTCCATATCATCTTTGTTAAAAGCAGTCATACTCAGGTGAGCGATACACGGCCATCATGGCCCTCTTGTTTTCAAACACAACTATTTTATGCCCTGAAAGTTTTCCCTTTTCCATCTATTGAAATATCCAAGTCACCATCTATCAATGACATTGGTGGGGGTATGAATCGCATTCAGCAATAGTTCTAGATATTTTAGAACCTGGCTTGGTAAGATTCATAAGAAAGTAAAAGTCTATGATTGCAGTTTAAGAAGCCTTTTTGACACCTTTCATTGTTTACTACTTAAACTAGAGTTTACAAATAGTATGGTAAGTTCAACAGGTCTTGACGTCAGGGTCACAGTATTAAATTTGTTGCACATCAGGACTAGTATAGTTCCATGTCTAGTACAATATTATTTTTATACCCTTTTGGCAGTATTATTCACTGTAAGTTTCTATATTCACAGCTTTTTGAATAACAGAAAAAACGAATGGAAAATATACTTTCCTTATTTGTTGAAACAAACTAATGAAAACTATTGCTGGACTTTTTCATATCAACTGTTTTTAGCTCACATGACCAAAGGTCAAATGTAGCTTTTAGTATGCTATTTTGTCCATCGTGGACCTCTATTAATGTTTTTTTTTAAATTTTGAATACAGGGTCAGAACTGGCCTAAGCCCAGGGGTCACTTGATTTTACAAAGACTTAAGAGGGAAAAACTTTAAAAAGTCTTCTTGTCAGAAACTATAAGGCCTAGAGTTAAGATGTTTGGTGTGTATTGTCTAATGGACCTCTACCAAGTTTATACAAATCATGGCCTCTGTATTAAAATTGGACAACCACAGGGGTCACTTGATTTTACATAGACTTAATATATAGGAAAAACTGAAAAAATCATTTGTCAGAAAAGATTAGGCCTAGGATATAGATTTGTTTGTTTCACTGTCTAATGGACCTCTACCAAGTTTATACAAATCATGGTCCCTGGCGCAAAATCGGCCCTGACCCAGGGGTCACTTGATTCTCTACATAAGAAAAATATTTTAAACAATTTTCTTGTCTGAAACCGCAAGGTCTAGATCTTACATATTTGGTTGATATCTTCATCTTGTGGACCTCTACCAAAGTTATATAAATCATGGCTGTGGGGTCAGAATTGACTCTAGCCTTAGGGTCACTTGATTTTACATAGACTTATATTGGAAAAACTTAAAAAATCTTCGTCAGAAATCATTAGGCCTAGGATTTAGATATTGTGTTTGTACCATTGTCTTGTGGACCTCTATCAAGTTAAATTTATACAAATCATGACCCCTGGATCAAAATTTCCCTGCCCAAGTGGTCACTTGGTTTTACACTGAGTTATATAGGAACAATTTTTTAAAGAAAGTGAAATACTTTGAGCTTAGATACAAATGTTTCAGCATTGCCTATTTAATAAGATGGACTTTGGAAGATCTTGGCCCTAACCAGGGTACCAAGCCCCCACCCACCTCACCTGGGTACCTCGCATTCCGAAAAAAAAATCATTGGATGGGGTAGGAAGGTACTTAACCTTCATTCACCTTTGTCTTTGACCTTCATTTTACCTACTGACATACTTTCTTCTTTTTTGAAGCTACATCAATGAAATTTTAAATATGTATATAAATCTGCATGCAGAATTCAACTCTGACCTTGGCTGATTTTGACCTATTGACCTAGCTCCTTGTTTTTGAAGTTATGTCTTTGAAGTTTAACTATTTGTATAAGTTTGCATACATACTTTAAAATTGACTTTGGTGTATCTTGAACTATTGACCTTCGTTCTTGGTTTAAAAACATCTATTTGATATCTTTTATAATATTTGAACTGTCTGCCATTTGACACATCTCTTACATGCCACCCCTACTCTACCAGTTGTTTGGTAGTTTTTTTCAGGTGAGTGACCCAGGACCATAATTATGGACCTCATGTTTTTGTATGTGTTTCAAAGTATGTTGAAATGTTTTATTTGAAGACATGTTTTTTTTTATCATACAGTCCTCTACTTCAGTTTTGAAGTATTAATAGTAATTCAGATATTTTCATCTCTGTTAAGATTTTGCTGAAGATTTTTTCCTATTAGAATCATCACTGACATCATCTTTGCTAAGAAACCTATTAATTAATAAAAATGACGAAATGATGGGAATAATGTTACGGCTAATCTGTGCTTAAGGTGCTTGTGGTCAGATTACATGATTAGTCTTTGTTCGTTGTCTTCTTTCAGCTATAATTTCCTTCAAATGACATATTTCCCCTACACAACTGGATGGGTAATGACAGTTGAGAATTTGCTTCAAAATGGCATATCTCCCTATACCCCTGGATGGGTAATGGCAGTTGAGTATTTGCTTCAAATGACTTATTCCCCCTATACGTGTACCACGAACTGGGTAGTAGCAGTTGAGAATTTTCTTCAAATGACATGTTCCCCAATATCACTGGATTTATCTTGGAAATTAAAATTTGATTTAAATTACATATAACATTATAACACTGGATGGATAATGAAAGTTAACAACTTGCTTCAAATCGCCCCCTAAGCCACTAGATGAAGTCAAATGAAACCTGACAGGGTTTCTTCTAGATGAAGTTCTTTCATATTTTTCAAAGAATTCCATTCCATAATCTAATGAACCTGTATCAAAGTTTGCTCCTTCTGTTATGAATGGCTACCCGCCAGGGTTCTTATATTTAGAGAGCATGTCAGTGTCGGCGGGGTACACCTACCGATATACAGTCTAGCTAAAACTGTTGGGATTGTCTGGTTGATGGGATTTTGAAAATAGTCATATAATTTTTTCTAGTGGAGTTCCTCATTTCCAATGATGATCCCTGGAATCAGTATAAGCCCCATATCAGGGATCACATATATCGTATATTGAAATTTACAGGAAAACCTTCATAAATCCTCATGTTATAAAACCAATTCTCATGTTATAAAACTAAAAAGGTTTGATATTTGGCAAGTAGCTTTAGTCTGTTCATCCGGTCCTTTTCTTTTCAATTCAGCACATCAATATTTGTTGATTTTTTTCATATAGTTTTAATTGCAATTTATGTTGTGCAAAGTGTTTTGCGTTTTTCATCCTTTAGACAGCTATGTCGGTTGTCTTAAGCACTCCCCTCCTTGTAGCTCTACCGTTATAATATATTATTGTGCGCTAAAAGATTCTGTCTTTGTTACAACCTTGTTGTCGAGCGGACGTTAGTCCAACTCTTCACGCCAGAAGTGCCTGGATGATGGCATGAAGGGAAACGCCTCGTCTTTTCAGGCTATGACAATTTGGAAATGTGAATGTTTGCCGGGCAAGGCTCCGCAATCTCGAGTGCCCGTCGCATTATATACGTGGCACAGTGCCTTGGGTGCGCAGTGGGTCGTTGTGCTTCAAGCGAGTCTGTCAGACATTCATAATTTCAAATTCACCGACAGACAGGTAGAGATAACCAAAAACCAAGACTGACCATTAGCTAAAGTACCCCTCTTGCATAACATCAAAACTGCGCATTAGCACCTCCAATTGTGTTAGTCTATATGCTTTGACCACAGGTCAATAATATAATGCCTCTGTCATATATATATAGACATAACGGAATAGAGGGGTTAAAATGTTCGTCTCATTTGCTATATAAATACACTGAATAGAGCAGTTGATGCAGTGCGTCAACTCCTCTGTCTATACAATGTATAGTGAGACAAGCGTACCAAGAATCTATTTTTAGACACAGGAGCTGATGCAGTGCATCAACTGCTCTGGCCAATGATCTCTGTAGATTGTATAATGAGGAGCTGATGCAGTGCATCAACTCCTCTGTTCCTATTATACGGATACGCTGGTTAAAGTGCGTAACAATGAATTGAGAAGTGAAATTACAGCTTGTACCTTCCATTCTACATTTAATGACCTATTCTAGATTTAAATAATAGTGTGTTTTATCTTATCTTATCTTAGTATATATGAATATCCTGATCTGAAAGAATACCATTACTAGTGCAGACACCAACTTTTGTGAGACTGACTTTATTTTTGTCCACAATCTTACAATAATTAAAAATATGTACAATAATTTCAACAAACCTTATGTTTACACCAAGCACACTCTTTATTAGCAGTAATACAATGGCCACACAATAACTTCTGGTTGCATGTTGCCTTGTCTCCGTTTGACCATGAAATAGTCCCTTTGAAAATACGTAAATTAGTGAAATTTCAACGCGGCTTAAAACAAAGAAATTTAACCGAGATAATTATTTGAAAAATAAATCTTAAGCCGAAGTTACTTCCGGTTACAATTTCATACTTTGTATCACGTACAAACTTTATTCACACCTTTTTTCCCCAGAGAGAAAGAACTGAGTGACTTATAAATATGTGAAAACCAAAAATATCTTGACAAATTCTGTCACAAAACAATTGTGTTCAGTTCTTAATATTAAATCCATTAATATATCTATATATTTATATATCTGTATATGGAGATGTTTAATTCATATTACCTAACATCCAAATTGAAATAATATAAGCACATATTTTTGCAGCCATTTTGTTTTCCTGCTTAGATATCTATATCTAGATGTATGAATACATAAAGTAGCACAAAAAGGAAACCGGAAAAAATTGTTTGAGCATGATTTTGTCCAATGAGAAAACCGCAAATAGGTCATTATGAGATGTGGTTGTCAGATATTTAAAACAATTTACATATTACCATAGTAAGTACTTTGTACTTACGTTCACGATTATTTTTCTATCGGATAAAAAAGATATAAAATAAGAATGTATTTATTTTATGCCTACCAATGAAATATAGGGAAATATCAGTGAGATAAAAGTGATAATCCACTGTTTTGAATCAGTGAAATTACCATTTTGATAATACACTGTTTGTGCCGGAACTACTGCTTGATGAAACTTCAGGAATTTCCCCACCACGTAAATACAAGAGAATCCGCTGTATTTCAGACTGTGACAGCGAGTGAAATTTTTTTACCTTGTTAAATCCAATTATAATATTGAATTCCTGAGCCTAACTAGTTGTGAACAATGATGAAATTCGCCATAAATTATTTAAAATGTCTGATTTGTTTACATAACTCACATGGACAATATCCAATATGGCCGACTTTTAATTCAATTGATTGAATATTACTCGGTATTAATCCGCTTTTATAATTAAAGTATATATGGCTAAAATTCAATAAATATTGATAAACTGTGTAGAGAAAAATAAATGTTATTTGATGAAAGTGTATTCAGTTTATTTCAGCAGAAGTAAAGTTATCATATGTATTGGAAATTGTCTGCACTTTTTTTGTGCGGAGTAACCAAAGTACGCATTAACTGATTTGGGGCTCACCATGGGGAATTTATTGAAGGCCCTGATTAAAAATGTCATAAAATACCCATTTTTGACGTGTTGGCATAAAATAAAAAGAAAATTTGTTTGTTTTTTAGTGGAAGATGGGAATTTATTTCATCTCGTGAACACCATATGTTGATTTTTTCACTCGTGGCTGCGCCACTCGTGAAAATATCACATATGGTGTTCACTCGATGAAATAAATTCTCATCTTCTACAAAAACAAACAAATATCCTCTATATCTTTGTAATGGTTTTAACAGTGAATAGAAAGCAGTTAATTGTTATGAATAAATTAGATGGAAATCTACTCGCTTACGCGGCGAACTTTCCGTTTTTTTAAAAAAGGCCCATATGTTTATTTTTTCTTTTTTTCAAAGCCGAAGCGTCAATTTATTTGTGACTTACATGGAAGGAAAACTTCCCTTTGCTGTTAAAAAGAACTAACGAGAGACAGCAATGCAATTGTTAAAATATTTGTTGACTTTAATATTGCGTCAAAACACGTGCAATATTACACGTAAACATTTATTACATTGTCAATTCTAGCTATGTTAATGAATAAACACAATATACGTCGTGGTGTGGCGTCAAACTAGTGCAGGGACACTAATCTTAATTAGGAACGACAGCAATAATGAACACTTTCGCCGTTATGAAAGCATCACGTTCAATATGATATTCAAATGTTTAGTATGCCTGGGTGTCAAACACGGTATATATGAAGCTGATATCCCGCCTCCTTTCCTAGATAGCATCAATGTTGAATACTCGCTGCATCAAGAATGTTCCTTATCTGTTTTCGAAAGCACAGTATTAAATTCATAAAAAAGTGACCAATGATGAGACGAGTCACTCCGACAGGAAGCGGAAGAAAACATCAGTTTATAAACATCTGCCTTTCGATGAAAGCATTTTGCACGAGTCAACCCGAGAAGATATTCTTCATTCGTTGTGACGATACAAGTCATGAACACTTCAAAAATCATATGGTGTGTTTTTGTGCAACATTAATCCATTAATGCTTAGTGTCTAAAAAAGTAGACAAGCAGAGCAAGATCAGACGCCACAGTAAGCGTGTTCTGATAAGGGTCTTAAGGACTTTCTTCTCTTGAAAATTTATACCAAAACCCTTTTCGCTGAAAATTGACTCGTCCAACTGACAAGGATGGCATAATCCTCTAGACATAAATGGAAAGACTCTGAAATAGTCTATAACTAATTTAGAAGATTATTAATGATAACGTGATATCACAGTGGGTTTGTAATTGGTTGTAAAATAAAACCGCTACCTGAGACTGAAAAGTTGAAAATTAATCATCGGATAAAATTAAAATCTTCTTCACCTTGTGTACGTTAAATGATACACTTTAAAACATGGCATGTATCTTTCGATGCGAACAAAAAAACATTTTCAAGCTTTACATCGTAGCTGGGATTTACATGTTGATAGAGGTGCTGTTTGAATAAATAGCAAGTCAGATTAGTGAAAAAGTGATGTGTGTATTAAAAAGCCTTGAACAATAAAAAAACTATGAAAGTATAAAGTTTTCATTGGAAATTTGTGTAATGATAGAGTAAATTGTATTCTCTTTGTTAAAATGTCCAGAAAGCAAACACCTGGTCAAGCTACATGATTTTAGTCTTTGGTTAGAAGTAACACTTATTTTTTTCAGTAAAGTGATGTTGTCATTTTTTTTAACTTTGCGTTTTTTTTACTGAGAGATACAATTATATAATTTTTAATTATTTTGAAAAAAAGTGGGTTGGGGGAACACAATGACAGTCAGAGAAATACCTGTAGTTATTATATTCTTGAATGTTTTTATATACGGATAGGTTGCTGAAAACAAAGTAGATATTCATGAGCGTGAGTTGCAGAAACAGCTCGTGTTGACAACGGCAGATCTACGCTTTGCTGATATCCTTGTCAAAGCTGTCACTGGAGGTACAGAGGATGAATATTTCGAGGGAACAGGTTATATCTTTTATCAGTGTATATTTGTTTAAATTTTAAGATATTTTTTGCAAGTGTCTATATATTAGATAGATGAAAACATTCAATTGCGTGAGTTTAAGAATTAAGTTTTCCTGTTATTTATATACCTGTATTTCTAACTTTATTTATTTTACACCAAGTTGTAGAGAGAGAGAGTTCATGCAATATTTTAGACTCTGACTAAAGGTTTAACTGTTGAAATCAAGTGTTCACAAGAAACATTGGTGAAATCTTAACCCTTAACGTGCTGGAACCGAAAGTGATTAGCCTTTGCCACCAGTATAGAGCCAGGCCAGCCTGCACATCTGTGCAGTCTGACCAGGCTCTATACTGTTGGTAGCTCAATTTTTGTATTTTGATATAGAAATCCCTTAAACTTTGAATAGACTGTTCCAAATTCAAAGCTGGACAAATCCATTACAAAATTTCAGCATGTTCAGGGTTAACTCCAAAACATCTAACTTCTGGTTCTGCAGCTGACATTGTCAGAGCTGCTTTATGAAGAATACATTGAGAGTCTTTGGAAGCAAGTGTAAATTTAAATGATTTAATAGGTTTGAAAGTCTTGACATTAGAAAGAAAATGTTAATCCACTTACTCATTTATAATGCATATAGTTGACTAATTTTCAGCAACAGACTACAGGGTTCTTTTATTTTTATATACAGAGTGGGAGGGTAATGATGAATGGTTGAGAGCACAGTTCAGACTATATCTAGAGGGAATGCTTGCAGCTGTTCTAACTGATGGTATGTTTCTTTTATGTTTTAACTAGCACTGGAAGGGATTTAATGGCTCAGTTTCACTTGTGAAGATAAAATGTGCTGAAATAACAAGATTTACTTAGATGTAACAACTATGCTTTAACAAACATCTTCGTTGTAAATGCAGACATTGGACATTCATTTCACTTGTAATAAACAATTAAAATTTAAAAGTCATGTTTCCAGTCTGATCCATGAGATGAAACTCAGCCCAGCAACGAAGACTTGAAGGGCTGCATTAAGATAATTTTTATAAGCTGTGAATTGCAGTTTTAATTTCGCATTAGGTTACATAATATATACTATTATACATGTATAACTTTCATTACAATCTAGTAAACATATCTGCATCTTCAAATTAACATGTCTGAATAACAGTAAGTATACTTGGCTTTCGGGGAGGTCGAATGCTCGAGTCTCGTCAGGGACTTGCTCTGACAAGGCTGGTTGATGAGCCACAAGCTAGCTTAAGAATGGTTACTAATTGCCTGATTGCCTTTTCCCAGACTTATAGGATAAGGAATCCAGGGAGTAAATGTGTACATGTATAATAGTAGAGGTGTCTCATAAGCCAAGGGGTCTGGCCCTTTCAGTACGGATGACACTAAAATAAATAAGCACTTTACTATACTTTACATTTATACATTGTTTTTGTATACAGATCCCAAGTTGTTAGAAGACTATGGTATAGCATTTATACAATGTTGGAAAACAACCCATAATTACAAAGTGTGGTCAAGCAGTCCACACCCTGGATGGAAGGATATCCAGGCAGGTCATCCGTGTCAGGGTCATCTTAGTATGGCAGATATTAAAGTGAGATTTTCACAGTAAGTACCAGAGTATGTGAATTCCCTCGTTTTAGTCTATTTAAATCAGCATTTATAAAGCATTTTATACATATACTCTTATTCTTCATATCTGTATGCTTGTGTTTTCTCACATACTTAGATTATGTGTTTCTGAAAGAACAAAAGCTTTGTTACATATGGAAATAAAACTTCAAACGTGAGTGTAGATAAGTGTTCTTGATGGAAAAGGAACTTTTTGTCCTGTATGCCTTAATTTACAATTTGTTCATGTATTCTTTATTAATATAACTCAAGATGATGTACTTATAAACTCACTGAGGAAATTATCTGGATATAAATTTCACTGTTATTTATCTTGGATCTGGTTGAAGATTTTCATACAGCATGTACAAAAGAATAGTTATTGTTTTGGGTGAAAGAATATATTTCATTTCTTGACACCAAAAATAGTTATCTTGACCTTGTCATTTGTGAAAATACAAATTTTTGGCACTCACACAGTGAAATAAACCACTTTTTGGCACTCAGTCAAATATAGCACTTTTTGGCACTCAGTGAAATATAACACTTTTTTTAAGCACTCACTCAGTGAAATATATCCTTTTTTGGCACTCAATCAGTGAACTTTAACACTTTTTTGGCAGTCACTCAGTGAAATATAATACTCTTTTTGCTCTCACTCAGTGAAAAATATAGAGGATATTCAAATTTTCTCTATAAATACAGGATTCATTTTCATCGAGTGGTATGAAAATAAAAATTTCACGAGTGGCGATAGCCAAGAGTGAAATATGATCATTTTCATACCACAAGATGAAAATAAATCCCGTATTTATAGAAAAAATTTGAATTTTCTGTTTATTTTTTATACTTTCTGCCTTTTTTGACCTTACAATTCGAAAGAATTCTCCTTTAATTTTGTGTATTGGCTGAACTTAGAAGAAAGTAGTCCGACAAGACATCAATGAAAATACGGAAAATACGTTTCACTGCAGTGAAAATAGATTTTTACAGTGAAAATACGGAAAATGAAAATACTCATTTTATTCCATCAATATTTCTCAATATTTCATTTATAAGTATGTAATAAAACACTTTTTTTGGCACTCACTCAGTGAAATATAAGATTTTTTTTGGCACTCACTCAGTGAAATATATCCCTTTTTGACACTCACTCAGCGAAATATAACTTTTTTGGGAATTCACTGAGTTAATGAAACACTTTTTGGCAGTCACTCAGTGGAATATGTTTTATATGTTTTGGTACTCGCTCAGTGAAGTGTATTTCATTCTTTCACTGGTAATTATTCTCTATGAAAAAGGGTACAAGAATGACATTCATTGAATGTTTATTATATTTGTGGTGGGGGGGCTATAATGGATTCGCTTTGTCGCGTCCGTCGGTCGGTTCGTCCGTCCGTCTCCATTATCGTGTCCGCTCTATAAATCCTATACCAATTGAAGGGTTTTCTTCAAACTTGGCTGAAATGTTCACCTCAACAAGGGGATGTACAGAACCCATGTTGCCCATGTGTCAGCTCAAGGTCAAGGTCACAATTGAAGGTCAAATATCAAACACTCAAATATTAGACATTATGTCGTGTCCGCTCTGTAAGTCCTACACTAATTGAAAGATTTTCTTTAATCTTGGCTCAAATGTTCCTCTAAACAAGGGGATGTGCAGAACCCATGTTACCCTTTTGCCGGCTTAAGGTCAAGGTCACACTTGAAGGTCAAAAATTGACTTAGAAAATATTCTTAAATTTTAACATGTATTTGAATATTTCTGAAACTAGAAAACGTATTTGCTTGAAACTTAAAATATATATGAAGTGTCACAATTAGGATATGCAGGTCAAGTTTCATAATTCTGTATTGCATTTTGACAAAGTTATACCCCTTTGTAAATCTTCAAATTTACATACAATCAAATATTAGACAATATGTCGTGTCCGCTCTATAAATTCTATACTAATGGAAGGATTTTCTTCAAACTTGACTCAAATGTTCACCCCAACTGGGCAATGTGCAGAACCCATCTTACCCTTGTGCTAGCTTAAGGTCAAGGCCACACTTGAAGGTCAAAAATTGACTAAGAAAATGTTCTGAAATTTTAACATGTACTTGAATATTTCTAAAACTAGAACAGATAATCATTTGAAACTTCAAATATATACGAAGTGTCGCAAGTAAGATATGCAGGTAAAGTTTCATAACTAAAAAAAGTGTGGGGGGATAACTTTGTATTGTATTTTGACAAAGTTAAGTCGATTTTTATGTCTTTAAATTAATTTACTATAATATTTCTTAAACCAGAACAGATATTTACTTGAAACTTAAAATTTATATGAATGGTTACAAGCAAGCTCAGATGACGAAAATTCTACAATTCCATTGAATTATGACACAAGTTATGCCCCTTTTGGGCTTAGAAAATGTTCTGATATAACCATTAATACTTAAATGATTCTGAAACCAGAACAAATATTCACTTGAAACTATATAATATATAAAGGGTCACAAGTAAGCTCAGTATGCAAAGTTTTTCCACTCTTAATTACATTTTGACATAATTATGTTATTTTTTTAATTTCACTGCTTTTGTTTGTTTTAGTACATTGGGAAAATGAAAGGTTATTTGTAACTGTTTCGAACATGATTTGACAATAAATATTTATACTATTACCTGTACAATTTGTTAGTTTTTTTCACCAGAGATAATTTCTTTTTATGTATATGTATTTGTGCCACTAAAGTTATTCCCTTAACCACCTTTCCATGTCGTCTTCTGTCAAGGACATTGGTGGGGGTATGAATCGCATTCAGCGATAGTTCTAGTTACATTACTTGTTGTTGGTACTACCTGCCTTATGCAGAGAGAGTGATGACAGAAAGTAAAATGTAGTGACTATTTTCCAGTACGATGCATAACACAGAAGGTGGGAAAAAAATTAATGCAGCTGTTTCAACAACTGGTAAATATGTAATGCAGACTGGAAAAGCTGTAGGTAAGTTTATAATAATAATAATAATAATAATAATAATAATAAAGTCTTTATTTATAGAGGCAACACAGTTGGATAATTCCAATCTTCCCTGTGAGCCTCTCAAAAGTATATACAAATATTTACAAACATAACATTGTACGGCATCAAATTTTCAAACATAACATAACGGTCATTTGATAAAGAGATAAAGCAATTGAAACGTACATATATTTACACCAGTAGTTAATGTAGTGACCGTTTCCAGTATGCTATGTACTTCATTTTAAAAGCTGGAAGATGTACTTCCTTTTAAAAGCTGGAAGACTGTTTGCATTTCTCACATCAACAGGCAGGCAATTCCAGATTTACTGTTTACTCATTACAATACAAGGCTAGTAGTAAGAATACAAGAGTTCTTTTATATAGAGTATTTTTCATATTCATATGAGAAAAAAAGGTGATTCATCTGTACAGGATTTCATGTGAAGTATTAGTGGTCCTTCATATCTCAACAAGTTGGAAGATTTTTAATTTATCACTATTTGTTGTAGGGATTTCCAAGTTGAATTAAAATTAAAATTAGTTAAAAAGTGAATTTGTTAGAATTTAAGTGCTTTTTTATAAAATAAATGTTGTATAACTTAAATCAGGTTGGGTTTGATAGAAAAAAGAGATATAGTCTGTGATATTTCATATATTTATGCATAATTTTTGGTCTGACAGGACTAGTTTATGGAGCGTAGTAATTTTAAAAGAAAGTACCATTTCCCCCACTCCAAACATTAAGATAGGCCAGAAGTTTATGGTAACATGTTAATACGATCTCATTTTACCAGTTTATTTCTTATCAGCTGTTGCTTGTCCATTTGATAATTTTTCCACTGTCATTTTATTTTATAATAATTCTCCTAGATTAAGGCTCAATGTTTATATTTCACAGGTGGGGCATTAACACAGGCCAAATCATCACTGTCATCTTGGTTTTCCACCTGGAAAACCCCACAGGAAAAAGAGCTCAAGGATGAGACAGAGTCACAGTCTTGAGACAAACCTTGAGTTCAAATTTAGTGGGACAGTAGTTCAAATTTAGAAACAGATAGTTCAAGTTTGAATACAGATCATGTTTTAAATAGAGTTATATAGTTCAAAGTTACAAAGAGATTGTTCATGTTTAAATACATGTACGGATCATGTTTTGAAATACTGGTACATTTACGTGTATATTGTTTAAATTTTCAAACAGGTAGTTCAAGTTTGAAAACAGATCATGTTTTGAAATGATCAAGTTTGAATACAGATCATGTTTTGAAATAATCAAGTTTGAATACAGATCATGTTTCGAAACGATCAAGTTTGAATACAGATCATGCTTTGAAATAGATTTATTAGTTTAAATTTAGAAACAGATAGTTCAAGTTTGAATACAGATCATCCTTTTAAAATACATGTAACTATGTAGTTCCAATATTGAAACAGATCATTCAAGTTTGGATAGATATCATATTTAAAAATAAAAATTCTGAAGGTAAAAACCTGAATAGATAGGTCAGGCTTGAATACATGTCAGGAAGTAAAAGTTTTGCTGTAAGCAGTTTAAGTTTGAATTCAGGTTTGTCAAGTACTGAAACAGTCATTCAATATGGGTTTTAAAAACAGTTACATTTCTGAAGTACTTTCGGTGTTTAAAGTATTGATTCTTAAGTTAAGGAAGTTCAGTTCTCAAGTTTTGAATAGTTTTAAACATGAGTTTTAAAATGTCAAGTGGAAACGTTTTTGAAACTGTTCACATTTTAAAACATAATAAGGGGTTTAAGCTTCTAGAAAATGTTATGTCTTATCACAGATAGATTTAAAAAAATATGTGAATGTTAAAATGGTATGAGGTGATTATAGAAAGCATTGGCAGATATTACCCAGTAATACGTAGAAAAGATTTAATTACCTTGGTATGAAGAGGGTTAGTTTGAATATTTTACTGTGATTTAGAAACCTGCTTTAAGTTGACTTTATGAATTTAACAAGTCATATGTGCCTTTGCAGTGTATGAGAATGAACAATTAAATGAAATTCTAAAACATTGTTTTCTGTCCTGAATCTCAGGATTATCTAGTATGCTTTCCGTTTATATACTGTTTGCCTACAATCGTTGTCATTAATATTTATTTATGTTATAAGTTGATATTATGTAGATTTCATATTTTAAGTTAACCTTGTAAATAACAACTGAAATCCAGATAGGATGAAAAGTTTTCACATTGATGTTTGACATCTTAAATGTATGCAAATTAATGTGCTGTGAGTTGTCTTATGGGTTCTGCCTTTTGGTAAACATTTATTTCTGTATGTTTTTACCAAGATGTTTAAAGATTGTCACAATATGTTATTATTTATACTTTTTCAAGCTAA
Organism: Cyclina sinensis; assembly: GCA_012932295.1. NCBI lineage: Eukaryota > Metazoa > Mollusca > Bivalvia > Venerida > Veneridae > Cyclina > Cyclina sinensis. The sequence goes on from JAAONU010000004.1 coordinate 4,280,546, forward strand.
TTTATTATCGTTGTTGTCAGATTTACTTTCGGCTATATTATGTCTTTAATTAGAAAATGATGTAATGAAGGATTTTCTTGTATGTTACCAATGACCCAGTTTTTATATGATGGATATATGCAGCAGAAAATGCATAAGGTTCAAGTCCAGTGAAGGGGATTGTTTTAATGAGGCCATTTGGTGAGGTGACATCTAGAATAATAATGGTAATAGATTTCTTGTTGATCAGGTGCCCGGCTTATAGGATAGGAAACCAAGAAGTAAAGGCATACATGGGAAGAGGTGTCTCAAAGGCACAGTGGATGACCCTTTCCATAGGGGTGATTCTAAATAACTTCACTTTTGTAAGGACCTTGTTTTCATCATTCTCTGGATGTTTAATGGAGTCGAGTCTTTGGGTGCTCCACTTTGTAGTCAGACTGTAGAACACTGTAATGGTCATCTTCTGTAAAAGTGAACTCAGAAAAGTTCAGGTCAGGGTTGCGGCAGATGGAACATGAATTCAGGTAATAAATTCAGCTTAAGGTATTAAGTGCAAGGGTTTCCTTGAAGAAGATACACTAGTTAGAGAGATTTATTTTGGTAATGTAGCACATTGACTGGTTACATATGTATTAAATCAATATTTTTCAACAATCTCTTGCAATATTAAATGTACTTGAAAAACCATTAAAGGTTGTTTTTTGTTTTGTTTTTTTATATGATTCAGTCTTACATGGTTGACTTCATAATGCGGTGTATACCCAGTATATATTTTTTGCCTCTCATATATTATCATATACATGTATGTGCAATTTTTCTTTTCTTTCTGAGATTAAATCAAAGTTGAACTATGCTTTGACAACACCTGTGTCATAAATATGCCTATTTTTGTAGCTAAATAATTCAACTAATAGGTGTCTCTGTAAGTACTGATCAGTGCAATTTTTCTTTTGTTTCTGAGATTAAATAAAAGGAACTCTGCTTTGACAACACTTGTGTCATAAATATGCCTATTTTTGTAGCGAAATAATTCAACTAATAGTTGTCTCTGTAAGTACTGATCAGTCAGTCAGAGGTTCAGATGGTATGAATTGACCAATCAGAGCCTTTGTACAGTTAGGTTAATCAGATCAGCCAATCAGCCTACCTGTACCATTTTCTTTGTAGGATTATGCCAGTTCACCACATTTGGAAGACTTTCATTCTTTACATATTTTGTTCTGTTCAGAGATAACTGAGTTGCTCAATTTCATAAATTTAGATAAAATTTACAAACAATTCGAGACAAAGCTACTTTATAGTCAAGATCTGTCTTACTAAACTTACACATATACATGTAGTACATAGGATCCATGTGCCATGTGATTGAAGAAAACTGTTATAAGGTCTATGCATTAACTGTGTAATTATGACCTACATGTACATGAGGTCTTTAAATTTGTTAAGTTTATGTATTTGTTTGATAATATGTCCTAAATGTTTTAAGCTGTGATTGCATATTAAGCCATTACATAAACTGTTATACTAACATGTATTTATGAAAAGAAAAAGAAATTGAAAAAAAACCCTGATTATCTGAGGCTTATTTTAGTTTTTATTTTTCGCTAAGGCAAATAATCATGGAAATAAAAAAAGTTGTTTAAATAAAGAAGACTTATTTTGATGTTGCTTGAACACTTGAAATTGTTATTATTGTCATCAGAACATTCTTTGATACATCTGAACTTTAAAAAGAAAGAAAATGAGAAAGTGTTTGTATCAAACAACATAATTATGGCCCACCCTTGATATTAAAACCCCACCCTACATTTTCTGAACCAGTATTTATAAGTATGTCTAAATATACACAACTAGCCTCATTATATATAAATAAATATTTATTCTAAACTTAATAGCTTTAATTATGGCATTTTGAATATTGTTTTCCTCTTTAAACATCAGGATTTAACATTGGGCATTCTCTATCTGTGTTCATAATAAGCACTTTTTTCATTGTTGAAAGAAAGTTGTCTGAATTGAATTGATTAAGGAATTTGCATGGAAATATTTTAAAAATAGAAAATAAATAGCAGGTGAAGAATTTGTGTCGTCTGTATGAAAGACATTTATACATCACTTTTTTTCAACATATGTGTAACGTCTTGTGTTGCATTTAGATATAGTCATTATTTACAGATGTTGAATTCCTGACAGGAAATTTTTGAATTCTTTATCAAGTTATTGAATATATTCTGCAAAATTGTCATGTTGTTATTGCATTAAGAACTTTTTTCATGTGGTTGAAATCAGTGCAAAACAATTCGCTGTCAATGTTAAGTGATGTCATTTCCAATTCATCGTCATCCTCATTGTCAGATACACACGGCACCTTATTACATTATCACTGCATTGTACCGGCTGATGAATGGAGAGAAACAGAGTGTGTCAGATGTGCATATTTGACAATGGGTCATCCATTAAGTAAATAATAAGTGTGCTGGTATCAACAAAAAAAAATTGAATTTGACTGTCATGAAATATATTTTACAAATTTTATGTTCTAGAGGTATGCTCATAAATGTCTTGTTTTTTTTCTGTGAGATTGTGATATATACCTGTATGTTTGTATTTGTTTATGTATATTGTTGAAAGTAATTTAACTATAGAGTAAAAACAGTTTATAACTTAAGCTTTTTGAAGCTGTGTGATAAAGTTTAACTCCTGTTTCAAAGTTTATTGTAAATAAAAGCTGGGATTCCTCACTTACACTTCTCCTGCTGTGTATATTTTGGTATTTTGTTGTTGTTGTCATTTTTGTTTATTTCCAAAGCGCTGTGTCTTACGAACATGATGATCTGTAACAGAAAGATTTATTGCATCTTGAATATGATCACCCAGAGCAGGATTTGAACTCAGGTCCTTCCACATCTTAAACCAACCCTCTAACCATTGAGTCAAAGAATCGATTCTGTGATGCAGGTGTGTGAGGTTGTATTTGTACAATTACAGGCCACTGTGCATTGAACCATACCATGCTTCCTGACAGCGTCTTTGACCCAAATTTATGGGAGAATCAGATGTTGGAAAAGCAATTTTCGGCCATTTATCCTTGATTTGTGTCATCTCATGTTTTCTGTGCAGTTATAGCAATTACGCACATAAACCCTGTACCAAATACAAAAAAAAATCTAGCAAGTTCACAGGAGAAAGCTGTTTAAGATAAAAAGAGATAGAAAACCAGTTCAGTTACAATGAAATGCTGTAAAACAATAGCTTTTTAAAAAAGAATAAGTTTACTTAACAAGAAATCTCAAGGGTAATGAAAATCATCTCCAATTGAAATAACATCAAACAATGCAGTAAATTCTGTCAAACAGGTCTTTGACATCTGATACATGTTGGAAAGTAAATGTGGAGTCAGGACTTGCATAGGAAAAATGAGAGGGTATGAAAGGTAAAAGAATATGCTTGAATTGGACAGAATAAGCTACTTATTTAAATTCACCGTGAGTAGTTTTTTTTTCAAAATATCTATTAAGTGCAACTGTAGACTTCGTAACTAAGAGGTAGGAATGAATGAAAAAAGGTATCCCTACTTCCACTAGATATTGATGAGATTAATCATAAGGATAATTGGGGGGGGGGGGGTGCGAAAAGATTGTTTCTTTATTCAAAAGCACAAAGAACCTTAGCATTCAAACCTGTTTACTTCTAAAGAAGAACAAAATGAATTAATTGGCTTGAACTTTACAAAACGTTCTTGAAATAAAAAAAAATGACGCAAACCCTTGTTGTGGGGAAAACGCAGAAGTTCATTAAAATAGCTTTCTTTAAAGTTACGGATTCACAAGACTCGGTAATCTTATCTACCACCACTATTTATGCCCATTTCCCTGAACACCCCCCCCCCCCCCTTGCCCTATAAACATTCCATAATGCTTACACTTGTTTAACGGCATTAAATATGAAACGTACAGGTCATTTCCTCACTGTTGAATACAACGGTAAAAGCTGAGGAGACCACGCTACCTGCCATATAGGTATTCAAGTAGATTTATTACCCCACCCACCTTACTCCGTCTTATTACCGACCTTAGAAACAAAGTAATATAAATAAGCTGTAGCTTTTATTTAAAGCTTAATTCATTATCTTATAATTAAGATGCAGAAAGATAAATACAATGTAAATATAATACAAAAATGAACATTACCACGCTACGTGTATGACGTCACATCACTTGTTGCCGTTAATTAACCTAACGTCACAGAGTTAATTTTTTTATAATGGACGACATCCATAATTACAACAACAACAACAAATCAGTTCAAAAAGGCTATCGATTGAAATGAAAGCAGATACTTTTGTACAGGAATTGTATTAATGTACTATTATTTAGAAACACTAGTTGTAACATTTATCGAAACTAACACGTAGGCTAACGCCCATTCCACATTAAAAGTCTAAAGAATTAAGATAGCTCTTTAAAAATATATTTCCACGATCACCGGTGCATGAACTGTACATCTCTAGATCATAAACATGTACTGGTTTATCTTCTGTACGTTATTCGAGAACACAAAAGAAAGCTTTCAGGCTTGGTCTTTGAGTTCAAGTGTGTGACATTGTGGCCAGGCACTTGTGTTTTATCAATGCTTTCAATCACAGAATAATTAGTAGGAACTGACAGGAATTTATCAACTAGAAATAATGTCCACAAGACACTGATGACCCCATTACTTGGGCTTGTCACAGAAGCACCAAACACTGATGACCCCATTACTTGGGCTTGTCACAGAAGTACCAAAGCATATATGCATATTACGTATTGGTAAAAGTGGAAAAGTTCACATTTCACGGTGATGTAACGGTGCTGTTAACTAGACATCTAAGTTTGACAGAAAAAGAGACTAAAGAGATTTTACTTAATCTGTCACTGTGACCTTGACCTTAGACCTACTGACCTCAAAATCAATATAATTCGATGCTGGTCAATCCAAATAGCCTTATGAAGTTTCACGCCCAGAGACATGTCTCTGCTACGCCCAAGCAATCGCCAGTTATTAACGAACAAACTAATGGACAAAATGATAGGAGCCTGTATATACGGATAGCACCTCATATGCCTTCCACTTTCTAGTTGTTGCAAAAAGAAAAAAACTTGGTTGATATTGACATCATTTGCCTGTGAAGAAGTACCATAACTCTCAAATCAAAGTTTATCCTTTTCAAGTTTGCGATCTCCTTAAATTTAATATTTTAATTTTGCCTCTTTTCGATTCATCGATATACGATAATATAACGGAAGTTACGTAACTTCATTTTGTAGGATGTTGCTTGCAGAAGACAACAAAATAGCACTTTGAGAGCTGCTTTCATGTTCTTTATGTTAATCTTACCAGCAAAAATAATTAGCGTTAGTAGACCTATTTGTGTCATTACCTGTCCATTTTCGGCAGTAGAGGTATCAGAGAAAACAAACAGTTTGCTTTTATCAGTAATACAAGTCTTTGGTCCACTTGAAAAGGTTAAACTTTAAAATGTGAAAAAAATATTCACAGAAACTACCAGCTTTTCCATTTACCCTCCCCTCCACACCAAAAACAAATGATGCGACGTCGTACGCGTTGAAGAGCTTAACTTGATGGATTGGTGTTTATGAAACAGACGTTTTGTACATTAATCTTGCATGTTAGACCAAGTTGTAAATTGCTACCTTTTGACATTCAATCTCGCAGAACATTAACGCTCACGTATATGTTTGTCACTGAAATCAACAGTACTGTAAAGTAAAATATAATAACATGATCACAGGGCTTAAATAAAAGAACAAATTCAATATGGTTACAAAGTCAGTTACGCACGGTACACAGTCTGTACAACTATATCGTCAGTTACACACAGTACATATTCCATACAACTACATCGTCAGTAACACATGGTACACAGTCTGTACAACTATATCGTCATTACACACGGTACACAGTCTGTACAACTATATCGTCAGTTACACATGGAACACAGTCTGTACAACTATATCGTCAGTTACACATGGTACATATTTCATACAACTACATCGTCAGTTACACATGGTACACAGTCTGTACAACTTTATCGTCAGTTACACATGGTACATATTCCATACAACTACATCGTCAGTTACACACGGTACAGTCTGTACAACTATATCGTCAGTTACACATGGTACATATTCCATACAACTACATCGTCAGTTACACATGGTACACAGTCTGTACAACTATATCGTCAGTTACACACGGTACACAGTCTGTACAACTATATCGTCATTACGCACGGTACACAGTCTGTACATTTATATCGTCAGTTACACACAGTACACAGTCTGTACAACTATATCGTCAGTTACACACGGTACACAGTCTGTACAACTATATCGTCATTACACACGGTACACAGTCTGTACAACTATATCGTCAGTTACACATGGTACACAGTCTGTACAACCATATCGTCAGTTACACACGGTACACAGTCTGTACAACTGTATCGTCAGTTACACACGGTACACAGTCTGTACAACTATATCGTCATTACACACGGTACACAGTCTGTACAACTATATCGTCAGTTACACATGGTACACATTCCATACAAGTACATCGTCAGATACGCACAGTACACATTCCATACAACTACATAGTCAGTTACACATGGTAATTATTCTATACAACTACATTGTCAGATACGAACAGTACACATTCCATACATCTACATCGTCAGTTACACATGGTACACATTTTGTATTACTACATCGCCATTACCAACGGTACACATACCGTACAACTGCATCGTCAATGACCCAGGGTAAAAAATTCCGTACATTTACATCGTCAGTTACCAATGGTATACATTCCATACAAATACATTGTCAGTAACACATGGTAAAAAATTCCATACATTTACATCGTCAGTTACCGATGGTATACATTCCATACAAATACATTGTCAGTAACACATGGTAAAAAATCCCATACATTTACATCGTCAGTTACCAACGGTATACATTCCATACAAATACATTGACAGTAACACATGGTAAAAAATTCCATACATTTACATCATCAGTTACCAATGGTATACATTCCATACAAATACATTGTCAGTAACACATGGTAAAAAATCAATACAACAACAATGTAAGTAACCCACGGTACACATTCAGTACAACTACATTAAACCCGCCGATGAATCGACTGAAGTGGGTTCAATCGAACGTGAGTTTCCGAATTTTGGCTTGAAAATCCATACTTTAGCTGAACATTCAAATTATACAAGATATTCCTTTCTTGTTTACTACGCTCAGCACATATACTGTACTATCCTTTTCATGTTTCACCTGTTTTTATCTTATAAAAAATACAACATACAAGTAACCCGTACGTTATTGAAACTTACAGATACATTTCTTTTTGTTATTATTCTTGTTGTTGTTGTTGTTGGAGGGAAATATTATGATCAGTACGCAGACGAGGAAAGGGGTGTAACTTATGTCGTAACCAAAGCTTGTGTTACTCAAAACTTTTCATGTTAGTATTTGCCATGAGAAATGAATTGTCAGAAGCAGGAACACAGATTTTGATGATTTTGTGGGTAATTTTACGATAAAAAGCTCAAGCAATGAAGATGTCTGTCTTCTGAATCAAGCAAAAAGGTACTCATTTTCATAACCAAATCATACACCAAGTACTGTTACTCAAAACTTTTCGTGTTATCATGAATAACAAATTATCAGAATCACGAAGCGTACAGTTTCCCACGTGTTTCTCCTTTTTGAAAGGAAGTAATTATTTACGTAATATGTATGTACTGATTAATGAAGAGTAATTATTTTATGCCTACCAATGAAATATAGGGAAATATCAGTGAGATAAAAGTGATAATCCACTGTTTTGAATCAGTGAAATTACCATTTTGATAATCCACTGTTTGTGCCGGAACTTGTTTCCTCACCACGTAAATACAAGAGAATCCGCTGTATTTCAGACAGTGACAGCGAGTGAAATTTACTTACCTTGTTAAATCCAGTTATAATATTGAATTCCTGAGCCTAACTAGTTGTGAACAATGATGAAATTCGCCATAAATTATTTAAAATGTCTGATTTGTTTACATAACTCACATGGACAATATCCAATATGGCCGACTTTCAATTCAATTGATTGAATATTACTCGGTATTAATCCGCTTTTATAATTAAAGTATGTATGGCTAAAATTCAATAAATATTGATAAACTGTGTAGAGAAAAAAAGTTATTTGATGAAAGTATTTTCAGTTTATTTCAGCAGAAGTAAAGTTATCATATGTATTGGAGATTGTCTGCACTTTTTTTGTGTGCGGAGTAACGGTTTGACCAAAGTACGCATTAACTGATTTGGGGCTCACCATGGGAAATTTATTGAAGGCCCTGAGTAAAAATATCATAAAATACCCATTTTTGACGTGTTGGCATAAAACAAAAAGAAAATTTGTTTGTTTTTTAGTGGAAGATGGGAATTTATTTCATCTCGTGAACACCATATGTTTATATATGGTGTTCACTCGATGAAATAAATTCTCATCTTCCAGCGCCACGAGTGAAAATATAAACATATGGTGTTCACGAGATGAAATAAATTCCCATCTTCCACAAAAACAAACAAATATCCTCTATATAAATTCAAGATACAGGTCACACTGGCTTAATATAAAATGTACTATTTTCAGTTACTGGTGCAGTTTAAGCGAAACACTCTTTATACGATCTGCCTATTTACGTGTTTTGTTCTTTTCTGATTTTAATATAGGAAAAAAAACAGCGGCATTGATGCCTTATTCTTCTGTACACAAATTGGCTTATCAGTAGTTAAGTACATTGTAAAACAATTTGCATCACGTGATAGTAAACAAGACCACATGACATTTTGTGAGGCAAGTCCTCATGGCAGTTACTCGTCATCAACAGTGCCCTTGTAAACTGGATTCTGATTGGATGTTAGAGGTGTTTTGTAGATGGGGTTGTCAGTCTGTAATGCACAAGAAAAAAATATCAACACACAAAAAGATACAAAAACAGACAAAAAAAGACTAAACAAAATCACCAAGAATATTAAAGAAAGGCGAGAAAAATGGCGACAACCTTACCTGGAATTTTTAAATCGCACAAACAGCTTTATGTTTCATACACATGTTTTACACAGAAGTACTTTTCGGGTGTATTTGCTTAATGTTATGTCTCGTACCTTGGCTTTGATTCCACTCCAGGATCTTCCAAACTAAATTCGGTACTGTTTCCCTAAGAACCATACAAATTTTAACTATTTTTCGGTTTTCGTGTTTTATATGTTGTGCATTGATAAATGTGACAATCTCGTGAAGTCGTGGGACAACCAGAAATCAAAACATCCGGTGAAAACATTTACCTTGCTCCATTTCGGATTTTGGATCTCGTGTTCGAATCTAGCGTATTCAATCTTGTCGTAGAAAGAGGTCAGAATCTTCCAAATAACCAATAAGAGCAGACCAACCCCAATTATACCGCCAAGCACAGGCATCGCAATTAGAAGAGGATCCGGTGGACTGACGCATTCTGGTAACAAAGGAAATGGTTGTCAGTTTTCGATTTAAAGAAAAAAAAACGTATTTTCTGTTGAATATAGGTGGGCTCTTTTACTTAGCATAGTAACTAAACGTGTTGTTTTAAGTAAAGTTGTCATCTGGTTGTTTTTAAGAAGTTCAGAAATAATTCTATTTACATGTATCTATTTATTACTAGAAGAAATCTGCAATTTACACAGATGATTGTCAAATATGTGCTATAACTGCACGTGTTACAATAACAGAAATATGGTAAGAAAGTTTGAATGTCATTTATGTGTATTGTTGTACTGAAAAATAAAATTTATTATTTGTAATACATTTAAAACTGTATATTGTGTATCATGTTAACTGCGCCTACATTTTTGTTATTTCAAGTAATGTACGCAGTGTAAGGGATTTACTAATAATAGTGGAGAAGCGGGGGTTCGAACTCCCGGACCCCCGGATGATTGTTACCACTGCAGACCACTAGAACAATCCATGTTAATTTTTGTCTATCTAAATAAATCAGCTTTGGGAACGGAGTGAACTGATCCAAATCTAGGACAATTCCGCCCATCAAAGTATCCATACTGTCTTACCTCCACTTAACCGTACTTAGTTCCAGTAATTGGTATATAACTTGAGAACTTTTCACTGAAGGGCATAGGTTCAAACCCTATTTTTTATTTAAGTGTTGGTTTTAAAATTCTAACTTTAATCGGAGTTATCTTTTTGTCTTGGTTTATATTTCAACTGTTACCTTTAAACGTAGCAGGATTTACCTGCAGTCTGAAGAGTAAATAATGCAGGACTTAGACCTTTTCACTGAAGCGCATGGGTTCAAACCCCACTCCAGTCTGTATATTTTTCTCCATAAGTTCTCCTATTCTAATAATATTTCAGTTGTTATGAAGACTTCAAGCGCAGTAAATAAATAAAAATTTTCCAACAGTGATTTCAGTTTTAAATTTTTTCTAAACTACATGGTTAACCTCTTTCGGCTTTGACCTGATTTTCTGGAATAGTACATGAATAAAATGATTACAGATAATTTGAAGCCGCCAAGATACACTCAGTTATACTTTGATATCATTTCATCACCATGAAGTGGGGATACATTAATACCATGTTTGTAATTACATTTAGCTAGTTTTTACTGGCTGTTTTTATGCGCATCAGTAGATCTGCATATATTGAAACTTCATTGCTATTGTTTTTTATCGTCAGAACAAGAAGAAAAAAAACAATAAACCCATTACGTCTTGAGAACTTGTCATGTCTTGAAAAGCTCATGGTAAAAGTGGCTTATGTTTATATTTTGTCAAGTAGGCCTAAAAATTCTCCATTCACTTGGGGTGAATGAAGTTTATTATCGGTCTAATACATCAACGAAAAGCTTGTTCTTATACTCACGTTTTGTTTTAGCAAGGTACAAGTAGATGTTGTTGTTGTCCTCGCATTCTATGACGTAATTAATCTGACATTTATCCTTGTCGAACATACCACACGGTTGAACATCTAAAAGGACACAAAGCCGTTTTAAAATTACGAATTCTGTATCAGTAATAACGCTTTGGAAAAGTGCAAGAAGTTAAAACTTCACCTGAATAAATAAATGCTAATATTTACTTAATTAAAAGATGTACATGTATTTTGTTGCTTTACGACGAAAGTACATTCCTTGTACAATAATCCTGATTCCTAGTTTGCCCGTCAGTCCGTCGCTGTGTTTCAGCTCAGCTCTGTTAGGGGCTTGCAGAATAAAATGAAAGAATTTTAGACTATATCCTGGAGATTTTGGATCGTAAAATAATCATAATTCATTTATGGTACTGAAGTTATTTATACAAATGCTTTGTAAGACTATGGAATGTTATATAATTAAAATCATCGCTTTTTGAAGAGATACGAATCCCGATTCGAACAAGAACCATTTTGGAAAAGTCATATATATTTTAGCGGAAAAAAGAAACTGTGCATGGGTATAATATGCTATAACTTGGGAGGAATATAAAACATTGCCCAAAAAATTTCAACAGGGTTTTACCTGACCTTTATTTTACACCAACTCAATTGATATGGTTATTGGATCAGCAGCGTCTTGGATAGGGATCATTTTTCACAGATGTACTCTAAACAAAGTTCAACTCAAAAATACCGTGTATGTCCACCATTGGAATCGATGCATGCTTGACAACGACGCCTCACTGATGCGACAAGTGTGCTGAAAAATGCCTGGGGAATACCATTCCATATTCTCACAAGCCCACGGGACAGGTCAGGTAATGTCAACGGCTGATTTTGGAGGCAACATAAGCGACGCTGCATCATAGGTGTTCTACTGGCGACATATCCAGTGACGTTGCAGACAGGGCAGCACATTCACATTGTTCTGGATCAAGAAGTTTGTGACGACCCACGCGACGTGCGGGCGAGCGTTATCCTGTTGGAGCGTGGCGTTACGTTGCTGCACAAATGAAATGAAGTGAGGCCTGATGATTTCGTCACGGTATCTGATGCCTGTAAGTGTGCCGTCCACAACCGCAAAAGCTGTTATGCCACGGGATGAGATGTCACCCCACACCATGACACTACCTCCGCCGAATGGACATCGTTGAATCATACATCTGTCATGGAAACGTTCACCAACACGACGGTACACTCTAGAACGACCGTCGCTGCTGTCGAGATGAAACCTGGACTCATCCGTGAAGAGAACACGTGCGCAGTCCTGCTGCGTGAAGTGTATATGTCGTCTACACCAGGCATAACGTGCTACACGATGACGTTGCTGGAGAACAGGACGTATGGCTGACGTCGTGGACGTGTGCCTCGTTCAAGTAATCGATGACGTACCGTTCGGGGACTGATTCTCCTGAAGCCAGGAATACTTCTAGCCGTCAAAGAAGCAGTTCTTAGTCGTTCTGGCCGAGGCTGGTCTCTGGTGGTCCCAAACTGTTGGTACGGCCTCCACAAGGCGTCTACAGTATTTCGGTGCACACCTAATTGACTGGCAACGTCAGTATGACGTACACCAGCTTCGATCATGATTACGGCGCAGCATCTGTCAGTTTCATTCAACATTGGCATGGCATATCAACGTCGTTTTTCATAATTATGCTGGTTTTGTGTCTTACAGGTATTAGCACTATGCTTTTACACAGGTTTACACGACAGACGTGTTTGCGATTGACTGCTGGCCGAAAAAAAACGTGAAAACAAAGACGTTGGCCAGACAGACAAACTACTCGTGCAACTCATGCACTGGCCAGTGTAAATGACTGAGAAGGATACACAACTTATCTGTGTATAATTTCAAGCTTTAATTAATAAAATTGAGCGATACATGAACATTTTACACATGCACAGTTTCTTTTTTTCCGCAAATTTACCTCTTTTAAACTTAGACACCATATCGACCTCGAGGCTAGAGCATTCCTGCCGGCAGACAGTGTAGGTGGCGTTAGTGGCAGACCTGTGTGTGTCAAGGCACGTGATACAACTCTTCTGTGCCTCGTTTCCGCACTTCCGGCAATTATCGCATTGCTAAAGAAATACATAGTTACTTCACTTCAAGATGCCTCTGCAGCAAAGTCATATTGACTTATTTTACTCCATAGAATGGCTTTAGATTTCAGCTTGAGGAAGCCCTTTTACATAATGACGTTTTCTTTATCTCTTTACCAAAAGGTCGTGGAATATTTACAAATTTGTATTTCCGCCCTAAAAATTTGGGAGAAAATTGAAAAAAAAACACATATTCTTACAGTTACTTTATCTGTTCTGTTCTACTATAACGATCAGATAGAGAAGAAAGACTACGCCAAAACAATGAACAAATGCAACATAACAATGAACAAAACATGAATAAAACACTGGAAAAAATGGGGAAAATGCAAATAAAATAGTGAAAAACAAAGAACCTTAACTACGAAAAACCAACGAACAAATCAACAAAACAATGAAAAACAATGAACAAATGAACAAAACAATGTAAAACAATGAACCAATGAAACAAAACAATGAACAAATGCATTTTACAAACCGTTCGTTCGTTCGTTCTTCATTGCAGTTGACGTTCTAAAACACTACCATTTTTTAAAAGTAGGACATTCCTTTCTAAGAGATTATCACGTTCAATCAAGCCTTCGAATAGCAAATAAAGATGACCAAAATGATACAAACCGGACATTCCTCGCAGACGTCACCGCTGTATCCTGCCCTACAGTTACATTGTCCGCACTCACATTCTCCATTTCCGCTACAGACTTTCTAATAAGCAGACGAAAGATCTGTTTTAGAAATTGAATCACATCTAGTCAAAATAGAATATTATTTATCTTCGAGTATTATATATAATTATGTTCATATACACCGAAGCAACAATTCTCTGACTGCACTTATTCTTTTATCTTATAGTACACTAATTAAACATTTTTTATTTGTTCCAGAAGACAATACTTACTCCATTTTCCGGTGAGACACAGTTAGATACAGGCGGACACTCGCAATAGTCTCCATGGTAGTTATTTTTACACTCACAGAATCCACAGTTACACGTACCTTGCTCTTTGTCTGTAAAAACAACAACAACTAATACTACTACTTCTACTACCTTAATTATGAGCCAGATTACAATGATAGTAACAGCATAGTTAAATTGAGAGCAAACAAGATTATTCAGTTAATCAATCGTACAAATACAGATAATAAATGATCAAAACACATTTCTGAAGCAAACTGTGTGCATACAGTGGAAACCTGGCTTTAATGACGTATAGTTCGATGTGTGCATAGAGTGGAAACCTGGCTTAATGACGTATAGTTCTATGTGTGCGTACAGTGGAAACCTGGCTTTAATGACGTATAGTTCGACGTGTGCATACAGTGGAAACCTGGCTTTAATGACGTATACTAGTAGTTCGATGTGTGCATACAGTGGAAACCTGGCTTTAATGACGTATAGTTCGATGTGTGCATACAGTGGAAACCTGGCTTTAATGACGTATAGTTCGATGTGTGCATACAGTGGAAACCTGGCTTTAATGACGTATAGTTCGATGTGCGAATGAGACAAAAACATTGTGCCATAAAATAAAGGAAGCAGATTGCACTTTATCGCAATCACCCCTCGATGTGTACGTTTACATGTACAGTCATATTTCAAAAATATTTACATACTCATAGATGTTTTTGTTTTATATTCTTGTGTTTTCGTTCTTGTTGTTTTTTTTTTCAGTGTTTTTTTTACGAAGATTACGTGAACAAAAGCATAAACAATGACCTCTTTTATAATATTGTACAAAATTATCTTGGCCACAATGGCAAAATCCGGGAGTTTTATTCGAGACAATTATTTTCTTGTCCTTTGCATAAAATAACACCATAAACTTACTTGTGCACTTTGTGTTGCTTCCAGGAGCATAACACTTCGTGTTGTCGCATTCACAATATTTACCCTCGTAGTCCTTCGGACAAATACATTGGCCACACTTACACTGTCCACGATCCTCGCATAATGATTCACTCTCATTGTTTCTAGAATGGACATTTTCAAAGATGCATAAAGTCAGAACGTGACGACGACAGTGACATAAGCGTAAGTGCTAAATACATTTTATCAGTGACATAAGCGTAAGTGCTGAATACATTTTATCAATGACGTAAGCTAAGTGCTAGAAATCATCGAAACAACCTTCTGACAAATTTCCAGTATATTTGGACTGAAAATCTAACATCTAGAGTGTTAACATTTTTTTTCTATTTTTGAATCTGTGACCTAGTTTTTGAACCTAGATGACCCATATTCGAAGTTGAGCTAGAAATCATCAAAACAACCCCTCTGACAAATTTCCAGATTATTTGGACTGAAAATGTAGCCTCTAGAGTGTCCATACTTGGGCTCTGTGACCTGGATTTTAACTCCATATGATCCATTTTCGAACCAGAGCTAGAAATTATCAAAACAACCTCTCTGACAAATTTTCAGGATATTTAGACTGAAATGTAACCTCTGGAGTGTTAACAAGGTTTCTCCACCTTTCAGCTTTGTGACCTGGTTTTTGACCCTAGATGACCTATATTTAAACTGAGCTAGAAGCCAGCAAAACAACCATTCTGAAAAATTTTCAGTTTATTTGGAATGAAAATATTACCTCTAGAGTGTTTACAAGGTTTCCCCATACTTGGGCTCTGTGACCTAGTTTTTGAACCCACATGACCCATATTCAAAGATGAGCTTGAAATCATCAAAACAACTCCTCTGACAAATTTTCAGGTTATTTGGACTGAAAATGTAGCCTCTAGAGTGTTTACAAAGTTTTTCCATATCTGGGCTCTGTGACCTAGTTTGTGACCCTAAATAAACCATATTTAAACTTGAGCTAGAAATCTCTGAAACAACCTTTCTGACAAATTTTCAGGATATTTAGACTGAAAATGTAACCTCTGAGGTGTAAACAAGGTTTTTCCGTATTTGGGCTCTGTGACCTAGATTTTGACCTCAGATGTCATATATTCGAACTTGAGCTAGAAATTATTAAAAAAAACCACTCTGACAAATTTCCAGGATATTTGGACTGAAAATGTTACCTCTAGAGTGTTAACAAGGTTTTTCCAAATTTGGGCTCTGTGACGTAGTTTTTGACTCCAGATGACCCATATTCAAACTTGAGCTAGAAATTATCGGAACAATCTTTCTGACAAATTTCCAGGATATTTGGACTGAAATTGTAGCCTTTAGATTGTTAACAAGGTTTTTCTATTTTTGGGCCTTGTGACCTTGTTTTTCTTCCCAGATAACCAATGTTCGAACTCGTCCGAGTAATCACTAGGATAAACATCCTGACTATGTTTCATGACAATTGAGGCAAAAGTGTGACCACTAGAGTGTTAACAAAATAAGTATGGACGTCCGACGGACGACGGACATTGATCTTTCCTAATAGCTCACCATGAGCTTACGGCTCAGGTGAGCTAAAAGAAAGCAGGTTAAATAGACTAACTTGTGTATCATACACATACACAAAAACGTTTCATTGCAATGCAATATGGGAGATTTTCAAATAACGCGGATTTTATAATATACTCACTTTTTACAGTTGGCCTCTTGGATACTGATGTCAGAAGAGGTATCAATGTTGTCACACTGGCAGAATTCCCCGCTGCGGCCTGTCTTGCACTTACACACACCGCACTCGTATGTTCCGTTACCTTGTGAACACTTCTCGTAGTCCAGTTCCTGCAAAGCAACGTTTGTCGAACCTATCCCTACATTTCAATAATGGACTTATCCAACTATCAGTTTGGACAAACCCATTTATCATTGTCGGGAATATAGAGGTTCATTATCTCAAAGAAGTTGAAAAACAATTGTCCAGGACAAGGTTATAGTCAAACAGTGCAATGCGTTGGTCGAAAGCGACATATCTAACCTTTGCATAGTTTCTCCTGGGCAATAATTCAAACTTTCAAACTATTACCTAAAATTAGTAATTTAACCAGTATAGATTTTTTTTTCATAAACGCTGACATGTCAGTGTCTTCTTGAAATCGTAAATATACCTTTGATAGACGTGATTGTAACCGGAAAAATAATGCGCTCATGAACCGTAGAATCAATGCAAGTTTTAAAATTATAAGTTTTTATTCTAGCAAAGCGTGTCATGTGCAAACTGACAGGAAAAAAGCAACACCTTTTTTGTCATGATCCGGAAAGAGCCAAAACTTGCAAAATAGTGTAATGTGGTCGGAAAATCTAAAAGACTCTAATTTATATAAAAAAATCATTACGAAAACAAATATCTTCACATCTATTCTTGAGAATGTTCTTACCTCAGACTTTTTGCATTCGCAGTCACAGATAAATTCTACATCTATTTGCAGGGCTTCCTGTAAACCCGATGGTACTAGCTTGAAGGACTTGGTCCTGCTGCCATCACTAGGGCAGTCATTTGCGGTTATTGAAATGCTGATAGAAACCTAGAACACATGAAGTAAATTGTTAAACGTCTCGAACAGTATTCCAAACCCAACTTATCTGTAACTCAACCCTTACCCTGCTGGAAGCAAATGACTCTTCCTTTGCAACCAGTGCAGACCAAGATCAGCCAGCACATCCGTGTCGTCTGATCATGGTCTACACTTTTCACCATTCAATCAGTAAATTTTCAATAAGCACCCCTATACACAAATAATGGATCTGTCCAAAATGAAAGATGGACATGTCCATTTTAGATATTTAGCATGGTAAGGGTCAATTGGCATCTTCTGCTTTAGACTGCCGCGTTACTTCTTATATACAGAAGTAATTTGTTAAACAGTCGAAAGAGTTCTTATTTGAAGATACATGAAATTTTATAGCCTCGTGAAGTCTTCATTTTCTAAGCTTCTTTTAATATAATTCTTATTTTTCTAATAATATCTAAATGCTTCCTTGGTAAGCGTCACTCCCAAAATAAACATAATATTAAAAAATAACAACAATAATAGGAAAAAATGTCATTTTTCAAAATTGTAGACTTTCAAGCAATGAAAACATAATTAAAATGGAATTCGGCGATTTTATAACCTCGTGCTGAAATCTTTCTGATACCCACAAAACTACTAGTAATATTTCAATCATTAAGCTTTCTTTACTGAGAATTAAAAAAACACGTTGAGTAAATGATTAAAACGAAGTCGCTTTTTTCAGGATGAATATACATGCAGAACCTATGATCATGCATCGTCGAAAACCCAAGTTCGATACATTCCGTTTCACTATATCCCTAATCTAGCTGTACGGAATGTGTACCGTGGGTAACCGACGATGAGACACAATGGACTTTGGCTTTATGTCTCATCCGAAGAACAATTTGTAGTGTTAGAAGAGCAGCGGGGATCACAAACCATGGATTGCAGGTTAACAGTGCACCACTGGTCTTGTTTGTCCACTAAAAATGTTGGGCTATGAATACACACGTAGAGATTTCCGAGACAATAAACATTCAAATTTGTACCTCTTTTCCTATTTCCAACCCGCTGCAGGAAATCGACTGTTCCTTCAAGTTGAAAGTGCTTTTCAATCTCCTACAACACAAAGAGGGAATTAATTTGAAGCAATGAAATTTAAAAATCAAGGGACGTAATAAATGACTCTTAATTATTAAGGAAGAGGTGGTAGGAAAGGGTTAATTCGAATAGGTGATGGCGCTTTTTACGTTATCAAAGGCGTTACTCTTTTTCTACCAGCTGGACAAATTGTTAGAACATCCGTGGAATCTTTAAGATTCTTAACACATACAGATATCTGGTATCGGAAATTACTTCCATTTATTATCGATATAACCAAACATCTACAATATGTCCAATTAGAATGAAAATATCATAAAAGTTAACATTTCTGTTCTTCAACCTTAGTATAATATAGCATTTCGTTCATGTTTTGCTTGTTTAATTCTTAAATGTGAAGACTACACATTCATGAGAAAACAAAACGATTACTGGTTGCTGCAGTCCGTCTCCGCTATTACTTCCAACTCACTCGGAAGATCTTCGGCTGTTATCTCGAGTTTTTCACTCAGTTGCTGGAACGATAAGTACAACGTCTTTAGATAGCGGTTGTCATGGCAATTGAAAAAGGTAAAGAAGGTTTCGTTATAGTAGTACGCTGAGCCATCGTTATAAATGTCACTACTAAATATATATAGCTATTTTTAAATGGAGGAAATGAACTAACAATGTTATTCCATCAAAACATTTAAACATTGATCAAATCACAGTTATTTCACACAAAAACAGATTGTTCTCCTGTCGATGTAAAGTTGGCTTGTAAGGGCTATATATTGCTAGCCTAATGCGATATTATACGTGTTTAAGGTAATAGCACTGGTTTGTATCTTCTTTACATCCATTTTGTTTTGTTCCTTTTTGAAAATCCAAGCCCATAACGAAACATTTTACAAATTCCTCACTCACCTCGAAGAAAACTTTGATTCGGTCAACAATTCTGTCCGCGCCTTCCTTGTCCATGCTTTCTGTAGCTGCCTGGGTACCTATCATATCGGTTAGACCTTTATACATAGATTTGTCACTTTCATCCACGACAAAGAATGAGTTTATCTTGTTTTCCGATAACACCTTCTTTAGTTGCCCATACGAGGGATAGTCCTGGGGAAAAAAGGAGAAGAAAATGAGTTTGTTTTCAAAACGAAACAAGTCTTTCCCCATAAATATATTTTTCCCCGTATGGTTTCTCTTATCTCAGGCAAGGGTTCCTCTTCCTATTGAAGACTAGACAAGTATTAACAACGTAATTTAGATTGCGGAGTTGTAAAATGCTGGGTATCACATATATCAACATGGCGCTATAGATGTTTACAGCCAATACAACCAAAACAGAGCATTCAATTTTCTTAAAATCTTTAAAAATGTCAGTGATACTGAATTAATTAATATGTGTCAGTTAAAGAATTAAGTATAACATGTAAATTTAATGCATTAATGATTGCCTTAATTTGGTCTAAATACCTAAAAGGAAAAAAAACCGAACGTATGATCTTTAAATCATTAATTATTTTCCATTACACTAAGTCAGATATGCAGTACACCTGTTCATTTTAGGGTATGTTCCTAAACATCGGAACATATTTAGTTCTTAATTGACAAACAGAAAGAAAGGAACTTGAACTCTTGAGTCTTAGTCCTAGTTTTAGGGTATGTATATCAATTAGTACCTACCTGTATTTTAGCATAAGTATAGATGAATTCCTCTTCGCTGTCCTTATAGGACTCCATGTGGCATGAACCATCGTTTGGTTTGTCAATCCCAGCAAGCTGTAAAGTATTCAGACTTTTTAGACATTTGCCTTTTTGAATGTTCCAAATTTATTTCGAACTTGACTGATTCGAACTACAAAATGTAATAACGTTCAGAATTCGAATTCGAATATATTACCTGTGCAGATAATTCTCTTAATGTTCTTGAAGATCTTACGTAACAGAAAGGTACAATGCATGTTAGAATACACAGTCAAGAGCGGGAACACTCTAACCACTGAACCAAAGAATCGATTCCCTGGTGCAGTTGTCAGAGGTCGTATTTATGCAAGTATAGGAAGGTATGCACTAGACCGCATAACAAAGGTCGAACCCTGCTTAATACTAAGCTTTGGACTCGACACTTTTGTTTGTTTTAATGCTAGTTTTAACAGCTACAGTCATATACCGGCGGTCAGTCCAGTTAACCAGTGTTCCTGGGTACCCAACCAATTTACTAACCAACTTCTCCGCAAGTGACTGAATACTTCCTCACTTGCTTCAGAGGTGAGGGACAAATGACCTATAGACGCATTGTCTTCGATCAATTATCACGGAGAAATATTGCCTGTCCTGATGGGGATTGAACCGGTATCATCAAGATTGACAATCCGATGCTCATCTGACCGAGCTGGGCGGACCGGCTGTTTGACTTTTTTGTAAACGTTATTCTACATGTTCCTCTTCAAGAGGCAAACCCCTAAAAATCTGAGTATTATATGTTGTCCAAAACCATTTGAATGTGAATGGTATTGAATGTATTATTACCTTTTATTTTATGCCTACCAATGAAATATAGGGAAATATCAGTGAGATAAAAGTGATAATCCACTGTTTTGAATCAGTGAAATTATCATTTTGATAATCCACTGTTTGTGCCGGAACTACTTTTCCCCACCACGTAAATACAAGAGAATCCGCTGTATTTCAGACAGTGACAGCGAGTGAAATTTATTTACCTTGATAAATCCAGTTATAATATTGAATTCCTGAGCCTAACTAGTTGTGAGCAATGATGAAATTTGCCATAAATTATTTAAAATGTCTGATTTGTTTACATAACTCACATTGACAATATCCAATATGGCCGACTTTCAATTCAATTGATTGAATATTACTCGGTATTAATCCGCTTTTATAATTAAAATATGCATGGCTAAAATTCAATAAATATTGATAAACTGTGTAGAGAAAAATAAATGTTATTTGATGAAAGTGTATTCAGTTTATTTCAGCAGAAGTAAAGTTATCATATGTATTGGAGATTGTCTGCACTTTTTTTTGTGCGGAGTAACGGTTTGACCAAAGTACGCATTAACTGATTTAGGGCTCACCATGGGGAATTTATTGAAGGCCCTGAGTAAAAATAACAGAAAATACCCATTTTTGACGTGTTGGCATAAAATAAAAAGAAAATTTGTTTGTTTTTTAGTGGAAGATGGGAATTTATTTCATCTCGTGAACACCATATGTTTATATTTTCACTCGTGGCTGCGCCACTCGTGAAAATATCACATATGGTGTTCACTCGATGAAATAAATTCTCATCTTCCACAAAAACAAACAAATATCCTCTATATCTCAAGGTGTCAGTCATAAATTCAAAGTAAAACAGGTAAACAGGAATGTATTTATATTAATCTTTATAAAGAGAGTTGTTGTACATTTTGGATGGATAGTCATTTATTACAGACACTTTCTTAGTGCCCAGAATACGTAACGGGAAAAAAAGATCGGTACATCTTTTGATTATTAATTATTCTTCATTTTATATAGGATGAGTATAATCATTCTGAATGTCATCGCCTAATTTTAGAGCATGTTTCTTTAAAGATATTTCGAACTTTTTACAAACGGTATGTCTTATCAACCAACATAGTTTTCTTTATCATCTAAAGCGTCCATTTCCTTTTTATCTGACCAAGGAAATAATTTTTTTAATGACTTAAAAAAAAGAATGAATTTCCTTGTGCTAACAAGTTCGACTTATCGAAATTTCTAACTGTAGTAAAGAGTTAACTTTAAAACATCCCAGAAAGACAAACATTTCTCTTTTGGAAGGTAATCAGTTCCGTTAGAGCCATCCTTCTCTAGGAAGCATTTTGGAAAATAGTCCATGGTGGTCAGAACTGCTGTGTTTATATTGTAGGTACATAATTCAGAACTGCCGATTTTATATTGTAGGTACATTATTCTGAACTGCTGTGTTTATACTGTAGGTACATTATTCTGAACTGCTGTGTTAATATTGTAGGTACACTATTCTGAACTGCTGTGTTTATATTGTAGGTACACTATTCTGAACTGCTGTGTTTATATTGTAGGTACACTATTCTGAACTGCTGTGTTTATATTGTAGGTACACTATGCCATCAGTTCGCTGCTACCATTTCAACAGTTAACAGAGAGCTGAATAAACGTAGGCAATCCCATCTTCCCTAGAGTCAAATACTTGGAATGTATTCCACGGTATACTTGAGAATATTTGATGTTCTATTTCATATGAAATTCTGAAAATAAGTAAATGTCCTACTTTTGCATCCCCGGCAAAGTGGAACCCACTGTCAGAGAGGTACACTAAAACTCGCCTGGACTGGTTACGCCATCCCACGATATCCTGTATTTAAAAATATATAACGTTTACTGTGATAATAACGAATTCTTCTCGCATGTTTTTCGGCTGTTTCACTGAAATATGAACAAATATTCAGAAAAGAAGATACTAACTTCTTGACTTTCTTCCTCTTAAGATAATTCAATCTTAGTTAGGAAATAAGGAACATTAATTTTGCTTGCGTGTTCTTCTCACATAAAAAGCTTCAGAGATACAAATGCAGCTTCGCTTTAGTAAAGTTGGTTATCAAGGCCTCCTGGCTGAGAACTATATACAGAAATCTTTAAAGTGTCAAAAGACAATGAAAAGAGACAATAAATGTTGAAGTTTTAGCAGTCGATTTATTCTAAACAAGGCAGTCTGAAGGACAGCTATATCCCCTGCCGAAGTAGAACATTGGAATGGATAACAAGTGTGAAGAGAGAAGGTTAGAGCTCCCAACATGACAAAGGATAATGATTTCTACGGAAAATAGGCAGCTACATTTAGACTTAACATTTGTAGCAGTTCAAAAGTTATGGAGCAGACACGAAATTAGGACTTCTTTATACATGCCCTTTAAGTGTGACCTTGACCTTGGAGTAGCGACCTGGTTGTTGCGCTCTGCATATCGTCCCATACTGGTGATCATTTGTGCCAAGTTATTTTAAAAAACGTTCAAACAGTTTAATAGTAACGGAGCGGACACGAAATGTGGATTTTTTTTATATATGACCTTAGAGTGACCTTGACCTTGAGGTAGGGCCTTGGTTTTTGCACTCTGCAAATCGTCTCATAATGGTTATCATTTGCGTCAAATTATTTCTAAAACTTCCCAACATTTTAATAGTAACGGAGCGGATGCCAAATGTGGATTTTTTTATGTATGACTTTTAAATGTGACATTGACCTTGATTGTGACCTGATAGTTTCGCTCTGCACATCGTCTCATACCAGAGTTCATTTGTGCAAAGTTATTTTAAAAAAATCGGACACGTAATGTGGACTTTTTATATATAGCCTTTAAGTGTGACCTTGACCTTGAGGACAGCGACCTGTTTGTTGCACTCTGCACATTGTCTCATAATGGTGATCATTTGTGCCAAGTTATTTCAAAAACTTTTAATTAGTTTAATAGTAACGGAGCGGACATGAAATGTGGACGTTTTTATTTATGACCTTCAAGTGTGACCTTGACCTTGGGGTAGCGATCTGGTTTTTGCGCTCTGCACATCGTCTCACACTGGTTATCATGTGTGCCAAGTTACTAGTATTTTAAAAACTTTCCATGAGTTTAAAAGTTAAGGAGCGGCCACGAAGTTACGGATAGACAGACTGACAGACGGACAGATAGGGCCATTCCTATAATCCCCCTCCCCACTATGCGGAAGGGGATTTAGTAAGTACTGAAAAACTCTGACGTCATCACCGATTCTCGCCTATTATCGCCTTCATTCTCTTCTGTTACTCGGCCAAATCAGATGGCTTTCAAATTATAGCGTATTCTTACTCATGAAAAATTCTGGAGATGGTCGAGTTGGTACGATTGAAGCAATGAGGAACGACAAAATTAACCCAGTCCATATCAGTCTAAAGTACAACAACATACATTACTTACCGGGCACACTGAAGCTTGTAGTACGGCATCTAGTCCTCCCTCCATTGGATCGAAGTTCGCCGATGTTTGGGCGGCCCTGATTGTGTTCTGTTATGGAAAAGAAATGTATCATATTGTGATATGTGTAAAGGTATGGTGTTTTTTACAGGGGAAGTGCTTATTTCGTACATACACAGAACAAATTAATAAGCTATTTTATAATTTCAGAATAGTTACGACTGCTATACGTGTTCTAAACATCTCTCGGTTTGGCATTGAGAGAGAGAGAGAGAGAGAGAGAGAGAGAGAGAGAAAGAGAGAGAATTCTATTTAGATTATAAATTACAACCACTCACTATAAATCTGTTGATGTCGTTGTTAAGTCGTCTTCTGTGAATATAACTGTAGGTAGGTTCACACATAGTATTTTGTAGAACGCATGGGTTGGCCAAACTAGAAGAAAAAAAAAGACAGATAAAATAAATACCTGTAAAAATTGCACCTCCTTAATTATATTCCTCGACTAAGAGCAAAGACAGATATTTTTGTTAATTTTTTAGTTTGTTTGCACAGCAGACGCGTTGGTTTGGTTGAAAGTTATACTTTAAGTTTGAATTGCATAGAAAGATTTAAAAAAATTTGAGTGTTTTAAAACAAGCTTATAATTAGATATATTTACATTGATGTCAAGTGATGTACATGTTACTTCTGAAAGAAAACATTATTTTTAATGAATGTGTTCGATGGAAGAATGGGTGGAATATGCGTGTTTGAAACTTAAATAGAAACAAGCACTACGTTCGAATGAACGCAATGTCCCCCCCCCCCCGCCGAGGGCCTTGACTTTTGACCTCGTGACCTTTAAGTGGGTCTGGCGAGTAGAACTCATCAAGCTGCATGCACGTGAGAAGTTTAGAGGCTGTAGGTGGAAGGACCTCCGTGTTATGATCAAGGTTAATGTTTTGTCACAGACCAAAAACAATATGCCCTCCCTCCGTCGGGATAAAATTCAGAAAGATGGGAAAAGTCTTTCTGGGATATTTAGTTAGTGTTATTGTAAATACGAATCGCTTCTCGCATTGAGCTGATAGACAAGACGCACGATTGATTAATAGTGAGGTGAATATCCTAGTCTGTGTACCTGGCAATTTTCATGAAAACTAACCGAGGTCCACTTTTTATAAAATAACCTCAGAGATAAAGAAAATTTAACTGAAAGACATTTTAATCAGTAAAAGGTAAACGTTTCACGGCAAAAGCTACCCTAGAATTACGTTATACCTAGATTTTTTTCTGTAAATAAAATTACAGAAATTAATAAATTTCCTATGGTTACCCAGTGCTACTTTTAGAAGAAGAAAAAAATTGCAACACAATATTTCTTTACATCAACAGTATCACTTTTTAAGTGAATATTACTTTTTATTGACTCATACGTAACCAGAAAAGGACCAAGCGCAATTCAAATGATATTTAAGTGAAATAGTAATACTTTATACATGTACATGCAGAAAAATGTCTTGTCTTCTTACTGTTCTTTGGTAGTAATGCTGAATGGCTGAACTGGTTTATCAACGAAAGATCCGAAACCAATATGTATATTCCTCGTGAATTTAAGCTGTAGACCGTCAACTATAAACAAAGAAAGCTTCCAACATTTTTCTTTTTCTATGTATATCTGTACGTTTTAACACATTTCACAAAAAAGTAAGATAATCGAATACCTTTGGATGAGTACTCGCAAATATCTGCAGTTAACTGAGTACTCGCAACAATCAGCCGTAAATAACTGAATACTCGGAACAATCAACTGTAGTTAACTACACGACAATTAGCCGTAAATAACTGAGTAGTCGAAACAATCAGCCATAGTTAACTGAGAAGTCACGGCAATTAGCCGTAAATAACTGAGTAGTCGAAACAATCAGCCATAGTTAACTGAGTCCTCACGACAATTAGCCGTAAATAACTGAGTAGTCGAAACAATCAGCCATAGTTAACTGAGTACTCACGACAATTAGCCGTAAATAACTGAGAGGTCGAAACAATCAGCCATAGTTAACTGAGTACTCACGACAATTAGCCGTAAATAAGTGAGTAGTCGAAACAATCAGCCATAGTTAACTGAGTACTCACGACAATTAGCCGTAAATAACTGAGTAGTCGAAACAATCAGTCATAGTTAACTGAGAAGTCACGGCAATTAGCCGTAAATAACTGAGTAGTCGAAACAATCAGCCATAGTTAACTGAGTACTCACGACAATTAGCCGTAAATAACTGAGTACTAGAAACAATCTATGTCATGACATAGATAACTGTAATGATTTCTTATTCTAAATGCCTCTATGCACGTGATAATCATGCAGGTTGTCTAATCTAGGTCAAATATTGTACTACAATAGTAATTCGGATACTATGGAATTTCATTCATGGGACTACTTTTTTATCTAAACACCGCCACGTTTTAGTCATGTCTTTTTTTTACATGGGTAACTGTAAAGATTTCGTATTCTAAATGTAAAAGAACACACCATTCATCTGCCTACTGAACGACACATGGCACATAACTGCCCATAATTAAACTTAGTTTGTTATTTACAGTTATTAGAGTCACCTCTCCCCCACAAGTAAAATACAGCTGATGTTTCCTAAGAAATGTTTAAATTTATTGTTGTGTAAACATTGTACCGGAACCATATATTGTACATGGTTGTTTTTCTTTCACATCCCCTTGTTGTATTGTAGAATACCTGGGTGAAAATAAAAGATTTGTTCTGTTCTGTTCTGTTCTAGTAAACTAAGTACACGCAACAACTGGTCGCAACTGCTGATCTATATTTCTAAAATTGTTAGGGGGATTTAACACGTTTTTTATAACAAACACTATGAAGGAATCTTATATATGTAACTTGTTAAATTTCCTTAACATTTTTGCGACCAGTTGCATATATGCCTACATGTGTTAGGCTTAGCGTATCTGGTAGAGTACTCGAGTTCCAACGCACGAGCTGTGCAGTTCCTTTTCCCCTCCAATTTAAGATCCATGAACTGTTATTTTTCGTACTTGTATGCATATGAAATATGCATTTCTTCTTTTTCTTAAAAAATAGTTAAAAACTGCACAAAAATAACAACACAATTCTTACTTAATTTTTTCGTAAGATCTGCGAGATCCTGAATTCGATCCTTCATCGTGATTGTGAAGTCCATAACAAAGTACATGTCAATAGGCAGGTTTGCAGCCACGCGGTACTTCATATCTAACATGTATGTTTTACCTGTGATATGTAGCAAAGAAATATTTTGCTTTCAAAATAGTATATATACCAAAAATACGTACCAAAAACGTATCAGATGCGCATGGTGAAAATGTAACGTATTATACTTGTATACGGGCTATGTTACGACGCGAATTGTAATAAAAACGCAAATTGTAATATTTATTACAATTTGCGTTTTTGTTACAATTTGCGTTACAAACGTAACGCAAATTGTAATAACGCAAATTGTAATAAAAAGTCAAAATCGTGAATTTAGGGTTATTGCAATGTATTATTATCTACAATGGGTATATAATCCATTTAAGACATTTCCCGGAGAATTCACTACTTTTAGAATATATCGAATACTATCCTTATGAAGGAGAAAAAGGTTTATTACAATTTGCGTTTTATTATAATTTGCGTTGTAAACGGTAACGCAAATTGTAATAACGTAAATTGTAATAAAAATTCAAAATCGGAATTCAAGGTGGATTTAAGGCTATTGCAATGTATTATTATATAAAATGGCTATATAATCCTTTTTAAGACATTTCCCGGGAAATTCACTACTTCTAGAATATATCGAATACTCTCCTTATGAGGAAGAAAAAAGTTTATTACAATTTGCGTTTTATTACAATTTGCGTTGCAAACGGTAACGCAAATTGTAATAACGCAATTTGTAATAAAAATTCAAAATCGGAATTCAAGGTCGATTTAAGGCTATTGCAATGTATTATTATATAAAATGGCTATATAATCCATTTTAAGACTTTTCCCGGGAAATTCACTACTTCTAGAATATATCGAATACTACCGTTATAAGGGAGAAAAGGTTTATTACAATTTGCGTTTTATTACAATTTGCGTTGCAAACGTAACGCAAATTGTAATAACACAAATTGTAATAAAAATCCAAAATCGGAACTCAAGGTGGATTTAAGGTTATTGCAGTTTATTATTATATAACATGGCTCTAAAATCCATTTCATGACATTTCCCGGGAAATTCACTACTTCAAGATATATCGAATACTATCCTTATAAGGAAGAAAAAAGTTTATTACAATTTGCGTTTTATTACAATTTGCGTTGCAAACGTAACGCAAATTGTAATAACACAAATTGTAATAAAAATTCAAAATCGGAATTCAAGGTGGATTTAGGGTTATTGCAATGTATTATTATATAAAATGGCTATATAATCCATTTTAAGAAATTTCCCGGGAAATTCACTACTTCTAGAATATATCGAATACTATCCCAATGAGGGAGAAAAAAGTTTATTACAATTTGCGTTTTTATTACAAAATGCAACGCAAAAACAGTTACGCAAATTGTAATAACCCAATCAACAGAAATTGTAATAAAAAATAATGCCAAAATATAAGGTGAAATTAAGGTCAAAATGACAAAACACGAAAAAGCGTAAACGTTCTAAACTCTTTTAATCACACAGATTTATACAGTAGATGTTAGCAAACACAGGGGAAGTATTTCTAAACCAACAATATCATCAATGGAGTCATCTTGCGGAGGCTTTGTGACAACGCATAATGTTACAATGAGCAAAATGTAACAACAATCGCTTAAAGTAACAATTAGTTGCATAAAATGTTACGAAATTTCAAAATGCTACAGCCTTTTGCAAAATGTTACAAACTGCCTTGTACTAAAAGTTACAAAACTTGTGCAAAATGTAACTGCCATTTTGCTTGTACTAAATATTACAACTTCGTGTGACATATGTTACACTGGAATGGCACCATAGATGGTATCATATAACTTTGACAAATAGAAAAAAGTGTTAGGGAAGCGCCGCAGCACTGTTAATATAACTCTCGGATAAATATGTCATTGTGTAATTTGCGTTTATTTATCGTTGCTACCGGGAATGCCATGTATGTGCGACGTCTCCAGAAGAGTGTTATAGTCCGACAACGACCTGTGAGTGACCACCGATCAGCTAGGCCCATTTTGTGTGGGAAACAGGAAGAAGCAAATATTTACTATCGGTTTTATTCTTTAAATTCGTTATTTCTGTTGCATATGTCAATAGAATTTGTTGTTGCATCCCACTTAATGTTGAACGAAAAGTGTATTTTGTCATTATGCTTTCTTGACCAATGAATAAGGATCAATTACAATAATTTTTCCTGGATGTTGCACACGGCACTTTCCTTATTGCGTCCACGGTATTTTGGCTGATCTAAAAATAACCAATATAAATATTTACATTTTTCGAGGTCAGTCATAATTATAAGGTCATGAAACTTTAAAGGAATGTAGATCAAGTGGAACTATGCACGTGCGGTTTTTCGTCTCCTTCCTCCCGGAGAAAACAGAGTTACCGCCCTTGATTTAGTGATGAAGCCACAAAAACGTTTGTTATGCACTCAGTCAACTCTGTCGCACCCAGGGTCATGAAACTTGATATGGCCAAAAAAAAATTCTGTGTTTAGGGTAACCCGACCCTAACTAGCCAAAAGGCACCGACCCTAAATTTTTAAAACCAAAAGCCGACCCTACCTAACTTTTTTCAGACTGTTACCCTAAACACAGATTTTTTGGGCTAATCTTGTCGGAACTCATCTCAGCACATACCAAGCATGGTCTGGATCTTATGTATCCCTTTGACACAGTCGGCGTCTAACAAATACATGTGACACGATTAGGACAAAACAACATACATGCAGCGTAATCAAAACATTGCCTCAAACTTATGACGGGTTTGGCCTTCTATATACCTATGACACATTCGGGACATTTCCACACACCTATGACAACGTCGGTGATGTTACCACTTGTTTATAACTCGGTCGGGAACTTGCCACGTTCCTATGACATAGCCAGGATTTAACCATGTACCAATGATACGACCAGGACCTTATAACATATCTATTACACAGTCGGAAACTCACCACATGCCTATGACATGGTGGGGGCTCAACAGTACCTAGGACAAGGTCATGTTCTGACCAATACCCTTGACATTTTGACTTTACGACATACCAATGACATGTTCGAGACCTTACCACATGTATGTAGCACGGTCCAGGTCTCCAATATTTATGTCACGGTCGGAACCTTGCACCATATCTATGACAACTGGGGTTGGAATAGGCTCTTGAAAAAGTGTGTAATATTATGAAAAGTGTAAACATCCTCTAGAAAATATAATCGAACCCCTCTAGATGTTTTGACTGGCCGAACATCCTCGAGAAAATGTATTCGGACCCGCTTAAGATTATTTGACTGGCCGGATATCCTTGAGAAAACGTAATCGGACCCCCTCTGAAAGTGATTTGATTTGACCTCCTCTGTAATTTGTGGTTGACCCCTTGTTGAGTGATTGAAATTGACTACTTTACAATATATGACATTAGATTCCATGTATTTAACCTACATTAATTAATTCAAAAACATAATTTTCCAAATCCCAGAGGGGTCATGACCGCCTGCCCCTCTCCCTGCCCCCCCACCCCCCTCTGGATCCGCGTATGGCCCGGGTAAGGTACTTATTATGAAGAACCTGACTGTAACTGTAGTAAGCTGAGACTGGTGGAAACTGTAAGAAGTAGCCCCGTCACCACTACAGTGTTGTTATTTATTCTGGTCCTCCTTGGGCCTTGAGTCTGGCTCTGTTTGCTAGATTGAGTTGCATCCCACTTTTGACATTTTGTCTGTGGTTATTTACATGGACATGTGGTTGTTTGATCCCACTGCATGCCCGCCTCCGGCTATGTCTTTTCTTGTCGTTTAGATCTTCCCTCCTGTGTTGGAGAACCACCTCCAAGGCATAGAATAACGTTGTATACACCAATCACCACAATAAATCCCTTCACCACGAATATGATAATCACTTTGGCAACTATATAACAGTTAAACAGTTCGGCAACAGTATTCTAAATATTATGGACAAAATAAGCTATTCTTGGACCAGTAGGGCTACTGCTGACACAGAGTACGGAGCACGGACTGGCGTGCAATATCAAGGTTATACAGAACTCGGCTGCAATCTACCTCGAACTGGTGGAGAACTTCCATTTCTGGCAATCTGGTATATTCTTGAAGTATTGGCCAGCAGTTTATCACAATCTGTTTTGGGGCTTCTCATGAATACTCTTCCCAATGGCAGGTAGTCAACTCGTACCATTTCGAAGCAATATTTTGCAGAACGGCACAACACTACTCAAGGACAGTCTAGCACAAAATACCTGTCAGTTTCTGGTGATTCTGATATATTCTAGAAGTAGTGAATTTCCCGGGAAACGTTTAAAAAAGGATTATAGAGCCATTTTATATCATAATACATTGCAATAACCCTAAATCGACCCTGAATTCCGATTTGGATTTTTATTACAATTTGCTTTATTACAATTTGCGTTACGTTTGCAACGCAAATTGTAATAAAACGCAAATTGTAAAAAACTTGTTTCTCCCTCATAACATCAGTATTCGATATATTCTAGAAAAAGGGAATTTCCCGGGAAATGTCTTAAAATGGATTATAGAGCCATTTTATAAAATAATACATTGCAATAAATCAACCTTGAATTCAGATTTTGTATTTTTATTACAATTTGCGTTATTACAATTTGCGTTACCGTTTATAACGCAAATTGTAATAAAACGCAAATTGTAATAAACTTTTTTCTCCCTCATAACGATAGTATTCGATATATTCTAGAAGTAGGGAATTTTCCGGGAAATGTCTTAAAATGGATTATAAAGCCATTTTATTTTATAATACACTGCAATAACCCTAAATCGACCTTGAATTACGATTTTGGATTTTTATTACAGTTTGCGTTTTATTACAATTTGCGTTGTAAACGGTAATAAAAATTGTAATAAAACGCAAATTGTAATAAACTTGTTTCTCCCTTGTAAGGATAGTATTCGATATATTCTAGAAGAAGTGAATTTCCCGGGAAATGTCTTAAAATGGATTATATAGCCATTTTTTTATAATAATACATTGAAATAGCCTTAAATCCACCTTGAATTCCGATTGTGAATTTTTATTACAATTTGCGTTATTACAATTTGCGTTACCGTTTGCAACGCAAATTATAATAAAACGCAAATTGTAATAAACTTTTTTCTTCCTCATAAGGATAGTATTCGATATATTCTAGAAGTAGTGAATTTCCCGGGAAATGTCTTAAAATGGATTATATAGCCATTTTATATATTAGAATACATTGCAATAGCCTTAAATCCACCTTGAATTCCGATTTTGAATTTTTATTACAATTTGCGTTATTACAATTTGCGTTACCGTTTGCAACGCAAATTGTAATAAAACGCAAATTGTAATAAACTTTTTTCTTCCTCATAAGGATAGTATTCGATATATTCTAGAAGTAGTGAATTTCCCGGGAAATGTCTTAAAATGGATTATACAGCCATTTTATATAATAACACATTGCAATAGCCTTAAATCCACCTTGAATTCCGATTTTGAATTTTTATTACAATTTGCGTTATTACAATTTGCGTTACCGTTTGCAACGCAAATTATAATAAAACGCAAATTGTAATAAACTTTTTTCTTCCTCATAAGGATAGTATTCGATATATTCTAGAAGTAGTGAATTTCCCGGGAAATGTCTTAAAATGGATTATATAGCCATTTTATATATTAGAATACATTGCAATAGCCTTAAATCCACCTTGAATTCCGATTTTGAATTTTTATTACAATTTGCGTTATTACAATTTGCGTTACCGTTTGCAACGCAAATTGTAATAAAACGCAAATTGTAATAAACTTTTTTCTTCCTCATAAGGATAGTATTCGATATATTCTAGAAGTAGTGAATTTCCCGGGAAATGTCTTAAAATGGATTATACAGCCATTTTATATAATAACACATTGCAATAGCCTTAAATCCACCTTGAATTCCGATTTTGAATTTTTATTACAATTTGCGTTATTACAATTTGCGTTACCGTTTGCAACGCAAATTGTAATAAAACGCAAATTGTAATAAACTTTTTTCTTCCTCATAAGGATAGTATTCGATATATTCTAGAAGTAGTGAATTTCCCGGGAAATGTCTTAAAATGGATTATACAGCCATTTTATATAATAACACATTGCAATAACCTTAAATCCACCTTGAATTCCGATTTTAAATTTTTATTACATTTTGCGTTATTACAATTTGCGTTACCGTTTGAAACGCAAATTGTAATAAAACGCAAATTGTAATAAACTTTTTTCTTCCTCATAAGGATAGTATTCGATATATTCTAGAAGTAGTGAATTTCCCGGGAAATGTCTTAAAATGGATTATACAGCCATTTTATATAATAATACATTGCAATAACCTTAAATCCACCTGGAATTCCGATTTTGAATTTTTATTACAATTTGCGTTATTACAATTTGCGTTACCGTTTGAGACGCAAATTGTAATAAAACGCAAATTGTAATAAACTTTTTTCTTCCTCATAAGGATAGTATTCGATATATTCTAGAAGTAGTGAATTTCCCGGGAAATGTCTTAAAATGGAGTATTTAGCCATTTTATTTTATAATACATTGCAATAGCCTTAAATCCACCTTGAATTCCGATTGTGAATTTTTATTTCAATTTGCGTTATTACAATTTGCGTTACCGTTTGCAACGCAAATTGTAATAAAACGCAAATTGTAATAAACTTTTTCTCCCTTATAACGGTTGTATTCAATATATTCTAGAAGAAGTGAATTTCCCGGAAAATGTTTAAAATGGATTATATAGCCATTTTATATAATAATACATTGCAATAGCCTTAAATCGACCTTGAATTCCGATTTTGAATTTTTATTACAATTTGCGTTATTACAATTTGCGTTACCGTTTGCAACGCAAATTGTAATAAAACGCAAATTGTAATAAACTTTTTTCTTCCTCATAAGGATGGTATTCGATATATTCTAAAAGTAGTGAATTCCCCGGGAAATGTCTTGAAATGGATTATATACCCATTGTAGATAATAATACATTGCAATAACCCTAAATTCACGATTTTGACTTTTTATTACAATTTGCGTTTTATAACAATTTGCGTTACGTTTGTAACGCAAATTGTAACAAAAACGCAAATTGTAATAATTATTACAATTTGCGTTTTTATTACAATTTGCGTCGTAACAGGGCTATCTTCTGGAGGTCTGCATTGATAGTGTAGCATAATTTTGCCATGAAGTACAAAAAACTTTACACCAAAGTCTTTGATATTTTCTAGGATGGGTGTACTCTTAACACATTTGTACTAAATTTAGCGAAAATAAAAATTGTATGTTGCAACTGGTTAAACGATGACGTATCAGCTATCTCTCGTGTCTATCATGCTTGCCTTTTAAAAAGTTTTTTCTTCAGATCTGTCAAACAATATTATAGCTTTAAAATAATATGACATTCAACACATGAGGAAGACAAAATGTAAGCATATCCGAAATAAAAAATGTATAACATTCTTAAGTGAAGAAAACCATACATATAGCTTCCTGTACCGAACACGACTTCCCTATTGCTTCCTCAAAGTTCTTCATAATTCGTACGCATACTTGTACAACATAATCGGAAAATCAAGAAAACTATTTACTTAGTATCGGACTGATAAAGATTCCTGAGTTTGAGTCTCAACTTAAGACTTCAATTGAAGGTCTCATACGATAAATAGGGGTACTATAAAAAATCCGTTACAAAGAGGTTCGAATCCCTATTGTCCGTCACACAGATACTAAGAAAACCATGGCAAAAATCAAAAGAAAAAAAAGGGAAAACAACGCAAAATATCAATAAAAACGCGAAGAAAAACAAACATCTCGAACCTGTTCTTAAGGTTAGTTTCACATGCTGAGGACTTAGTTGGATCGGATCAACGATTTCACTTCCATCTCGCAAACTGTCATTCTGGTATTGGAAATACAATGAGAATTATGAATTTTTGACCATAAAACCATTTCATTTTATGTCATTTTTCAACGAACTAGCCCAATGTGTCATTTTTACATAATTCCTTTCCTTTCTCGTTAACAGATGCTACTATTCATACCTTTTTTATTCTTTTAATACATGTTTATTGGTGGTAAAGACATCATTTTCACTTATTTAGGAAGTATGTAGGTTGTAAATTTAATTCTTCAAAGAGTAGTAAAATGTGTTTAGTTTTCAGCTGTTTCGAAACTGATTTTGTTTCCCTACAATAAAAAATATATATTTCCCTCTACTAATTTAAACAGATGTATTTTCACAATGTTTTTCTTCCTCCACTAACAATCAGTTATTTAATATTTACCCTAGGAGATGTGGCGGTATTGTTTGGAAAAAGAATGTCTTCACATCCAAGGTCCAGAAGATCTTTCTCCGTACTACACCGGGTTCCTATGAAATCCTAACAAAACAGAAGATTATAATTATAAGATTAGTGTAGGACCAAACCCTCTACACATATGAACTCCCCACAGTGGGAGCAAATACCAAACAAACTGTAACTCATTATTTCTTGTGGAACCGGTCACTTAGGCAAAACAACAAGTTCGCAACGGACAGTTTGTGTAGACACTAGTTTCATTTGCGAGCCGTTCAGGCACCGATTTTCATCTGGACGTTTATAATATGCCATAGACACGTGAAGGATATTGTCAGTCAAAAGTATATATGAATATCCTGATCGGCATGAATAGCATTACTAGTGCAGACACCAACTTTTGTGAGACTGACTTTATTTTTGTCCACAATCTTACAATAATTAAAAATATGTATAATAATTTCAACAAACCTTATGTTTACACCAAGCACACTCTTTATGAGCAGTAATACAATGGCCACACAATAACTTCTGGTTGCATGTTGCCTTGTCTCCGTTTGACCATGAAATAGTCCCTTTGAAAATACGTAAATTAGTGAAATTTCAACGCGTCTTAAAACAAAGAAATTTAACTGAGATAATTATTTGAAAAGTAAATCTTAAGTCGAAGTTACTTTCGGTTACAATTTCATATTTTGTAATCATGTACAAACTTTATTCACACCTTTTTTCCCCAGAGAGAAAGAACTGAATGACTTATAAATATGTGATAACCAAAAGTATCTTGACAAATTCTGTCACAAAACAATTATGTTCAGTTCTTAATATTAAATCCATTAATATATCTATATATTTATATATCTATATGGAGATATTTAATTCATATTACCTAAAATCCAAATTGAAATGATATAAGCACATATTTTTGCAGCCATTTTGTTTTCCTGCTTAGATTTCTATATCGTACAGTATGTATGAATACATAAAGTAGCACAAAAAGGAAACCGGAAAAAATTGTTTGAGCATGATTTTGTCTGATGAGAAAACCGGAAATAGGTCATTATGAGATGTGGTTGTCAGATATTTAAAACAATTTACATTTTACCATAGTAAGTACTTTGTACTTACGTTCACGATTATTTTTCTATCGGATAAAAAAGATATAAAATAAGAATGTATATCTTTGTAATGGTTTTAACAGTGAATAGAAAGCAGTTAATTGTTATGAATAAATTAGATGGAAATCTACTCGCTTACGCGGCAAACTTTCCTTTTTTTTAAAAAGGCCCATGTGTTTCTTTTTTCTTTTTTTCAAAGCCGAAGTGTAAATTTATTTGTGACTTACATGGAAGGAAAACTTCCCTTTGCTGTTAAAAAGAACTAACGAGAGACAGCAATGCAATTGTTAAAATATTGGTTGACATTAATATTGCGTCAAAACACGTGCAATATTACACGTGAACATTTACTACATTGTCAATTCTAGCTATGTTAATGAATAAACGCAATATACGTCGTGTTGTGGCGTCAAATGCAGGGCCGACACTAATCTTAATTAGGAACGACAGCAATAATGAAAACTTTCGCCGTTATGAAAGCATCACGTTCAATATGATATTCATATGTTTATCATAGCTGGGTGTCAAACATGGTATTTATGAAGCTGCTATCCAGCCTCCTTTTCTAGAGAGCATCCATCTTGAATACTCGTTGCATCAAGGCTGTTCCTAATCAGTTTTCGAAAGCACAGTATTAAATTCATAATAAAGTGACCAATGATGAGACGAGTCACTCCGACAGGAAGCGGAAAAAAAAAACATCAGTTTATAAACATCTGACTTTCGATGAAAGCATTTTGCACGGGTCAACCCGAGAAGATATTCTTCATTCGTTGTGACTATACAAGTCATGAACACTTTAAAAATCATATGGTGTGTTTTTGTGCAACATTAATCCATTAATGCTTAGTGTCTACAAAAGTAGACAAGCAGAGCAAGATCAGACGCCGCAGTAAGCGTGTTCTGATAAGGGTCTAAAGGACTTTCTTCTCTTGAAAATTTATACTAAAACCCTTTTCACTGAAAATGGACTCGTCCAACTGAAAAGGATGGCATAATCCATTAGACATAAATGGGTTGAAATTTACAGGGTCTTTCAACTTCAACTTCAACTTATTACTGCCAAAAGTCAGTACTGACTATACTAGGCAGGCGCGTGTCAGGAACATTAAAATTATAAAAGATAATTACAAAGAAAACAAGATTTAATTGAAGATTCACTTAAACATTTATTTCAAGTACTTAAAATCTATAAAACTTGTTTAGTCCACTGATAAAAGCCGGCACAATTGGGGTAGCCTTAATGTCGGCAAATGCTATTTGAAAGACCCTGAAATAGTGTATAACTGAATTAGAAGATTATTAATGATTCACAGTGGGCTTGTAATTGGTCCGAGCACAGTCATATTTGCCAGTCCTTAAATTTTCTTCCTCTTTTGTTTTGTTAATAAGCGACAGCTTTACTTCAATGAAAACTGCACTTTCTACAACATTAAGCTAACAAACTTGTCATGACACTGAACGGTAAGTACTGTCTTAAATATCATTTTAGATGAGATACAGTACCTCAGACGGACTGGTTGATCTCAGTCTCGTCTGCTGGTATGGAAAAAAGGTATGATATCGTGACGCAACACGCGTGGGATAGAGGATAACGATGGACCAGATACTTCGTGTCACGCAAACTTCACGCAGAGTTACTTCCCCTGTTGTATCAGGACCTGTGGTGTAAGGGAAGTAACCGCTGTATGAAGTTTGCGTACGGAGAAGCAGTTTCGCAAAAAACACTACGCAAGACTAAAAAAATGTTGTAAATTAATGATAAAATTGAAATCTTCTTCACCTTATGTACATAAAATGATACACTTTAATACATGGCATGTATCTTTCGATGCGAAAACATAGGAAAAAAGATAACATTTTTCAAGTTATATATCGTAGCTGGGATTTACATTTGTAAAGATTGAAGATACTTTCCATTATGACAACAGCTGAAACTGATTGTAGTTTCAAAGTTTGAAATCAGTGGTTTTAATCAGACGTAAATAAATCCGTTGTAAGAAGATCGACTTCCTCTTCTCAGAACTCAACACCATGACTTCCAATTTTTTTCTAAAACTGCTAGTATACTAGAGAGAATAAATAACGTATACCCTTGCGTCCAAAACATTTGTCTCAACCATACCTCTGTCAACCTTTCATGTATTGCCTTAAAACTTGAAAGATACTCAGACTGCCATTAAACTTAAGTGCAGGGCTAACAAACTTGTAAAGTTGTTGCCCTTTATTATTATTTTCTGGGACCTAATATATATTGTTACTTTGTTATTTTTCAGGAGCATAATTCTCGATCTAACCCTTTAATGTATTTTCTAGAGTATCAAAATGAACTTTTTATCTCATTAGAAAATTCTATAGAAACAGTTTTAAATTATTGTTGTTGTTTTATATCTATTTAATTGCTTACTGGAATTTTCCTCGTCACAGCTTTGCCTTAACTGAGTATTATACAACCTGGAAGTTTTTCTTATAAGACTGGTCACTAAAGTAATTCAAAAACGTGAACCTTGCTTCTTCTAAATTACAGGCTTTGGTTCTTTCATACTGCTGACTTTTTCTTCATTTTGAAATAATCTAGTCTAATAACAGAACTTCACTGTATTGTCTAAATGACTGTCTTGGTTAAATTTGGGATGTGTTTTGTACTAAACATATTAATACAAAAGCTGAAATGAGTCTAAAGCAAATGCATTAACAAGAACGCCAAGTTGCCAAAAGACAATGACCTGTGTCATAATTATGTACATGTATTAGTTTATCTTAAAGTTCATAACCTGTATTTTTTTTATTTTGTCAAGTTTTCTTCTATTTCCGTATTAAAGAATCCTTTTAAACAAAATCACATTCTCTTATTTAGGAATTTTGACAATTAGACTTTCAAGGTCAAGGTCATTTAAATACATGTCAGTGGGAAGGTCTTGTCCAAAGGGGGTGTTGTTCAAGTGTGAATTAGTAAATCCACTTACTAAAAAAGAAGTTATGGGCAATGTTTTGGATGGAATAATGGGAATGACAGATGGACAGGTCAAAACTTTATGCCCTCCTTTGTGGGCATATAAATAGTAATATACCAACAAAAGAGCCATAACCCTGTTCATAAATTATGTCCACATACTGACAATCTCTATAGAACTGGTTAATAAAAACAAAATTCTCATACAGACAACAGAAAATGTATTTCCCTATTCTATAGGGTGCAGTTCTAATATGGTGGCAATGTTTGACTAATGAAGCAACTTAATTTGTTTAACATATTTCACTTCTGATCAAGCTTTAAAACAAACCCACAAAACTAGAGGTATCTCTGAAATGAACATACCCCGCTGGCTCTGTTATAGGTCATAATTGAATATAAAATGACCATTTATAAACCAGTACATCTTTGTGATTAATTCATAAATAGCTCAGAGCATCTTAAGCTATACACTATGCCTTTTCCACTGACATTGCTTATAACAAAATGTAAAAGTTGTGTGTGTCTTGAACAGACTCTTAAGTGTTATATGACTTCCTCCATTGTCTAGTTGTTTAAGTTAATGACTTGTAAGGATTTCATTCTCAATGTCTGGTCAATATGATACGCGTTTCAAACCAATGACTGAATGCCATAGGGTTCTATCAACCTTAACCATTTATGTGAGAAAGCTGATAGTTTGTTTTACTGCAGATGGGAGTCTAGTATTGGTCATTTCAAGGTTAACAGCCAGCCTGATATGGTTCTGACTGCATTAAACTCGGGCTAAGCTAATCTAAACCGCAACTAGTATAGTATGCAGCCTTTTACAATTTGTACATGTTAAAAAAAAGCTGACACAGAAAAAAGGCACTGCGATGTGTAAGTTATGTATTATTAAAATAAACTGTAGGGTAAATAAGCAAATAGGTAAATTTCTTGTCCTGTTCAAATGCAAAATTAAAACTAAAATATTGACAGCCTGAATATTTCTTCCATAAAATTGCTGTTTTTGTATCAAATTTTTTAGGATCATTACTATGGCAACAATTTTTGGAGACTGGTTTTTCTTCTGTAAGAACAATGTGACCTGAATTCCTTTTCAAGATGATAGCATGTATCGTATTTGTCCTGTGCATGAAGGAGGCCAAAACTTTCAGACATTTATCCTAGGATACCATTTGATCAAAATAAAAAAGTCAATTTCCAAAATGTATGCCCAAGTGCACTTCTTCCAGTGTTTCAAGAACTAACACTGAAGACAAGAGCTTTGCACTGAAAATGGGGAAATAACAGAGCTCCAGATATGGTGCGTATTAGCGTAAAAACAAATTAATTTTAATAAAAAAAAAAAACAATTTCAATTTCAAAATTAGGGGTACATATATGAACTGAAAATTTAAAAAACGAATTGAAAAATCAATTATGAGCATAACAGAATCGTGATCCATTCCATTTCTAATTGATTAAAACGATCAAGAGCACCGTTAGTACTTCTGGTAAAATGGCGTTCTCGAATTGAAGAAGGCTGAAAAAGCAGAGAGAAAGCCAGTAAACAACACTATCTAATTATTTTAATGCACGACAGGAAGGGTTTCTCAGAAAAAACTATAGAAACTCCAATCATTGAAGATATTGTCTTAGCATACTTGAAAGACAAAGCATAAAAAAGTTTTATAAAAAACTTTGATATTCATGAAATTGTTTATTCTTAGTCGGCTGTAACAAAAAGAATTGAAATTTTGGTATTAAAAATTGATTTCAAAAATAGGGGGTGAAGAAAGAATTGAACTGAAAATTTATCTAGAGCTTTGAATATTTTTTGTATGGCTTAGTTCTACAATAGCACTGTCTAGAATGCTGCAGGTAATGTGCTGTTTCTGTATTTTTTCTTGCCAACACTGTCTCATGTACCATTAGCAGTGTCACTTTCAAATGGATATCGTTATCATCATGAATATTTATTGTAAAATATACACAGTTCAAGTTTTTTTTTGCTTTTTACCCGACCTCGCTTTTTTCTTTGATGACTTTTGCATGTTAATATTGTCATCATCTTCAACAATGCCTTTCCTTTTGATGGTTCTAGTTTTTACAACTTTCATCCTTTCCCAAACTTCATCATCATTTTCATCACTGTCACCATGATCATTATCGATCAGTTCTGAATTTTCTGCAACACTTTCATCATTTTCTCCACTATCGTCGGTCCAGTCCCTTTTAGACATTAATAAGCAATTAAGTCTTGACTTCATGTACATCTTTTGTAACATCTCTTTTGTATTTACATCATGAATTCTGAAAAACCTATCTAAACCACACGATGCGACAACTGGCAGTGTTGAGTGACACTGTATCGACCGAATGCCACCTGCAATTCCTTTGAAACGGTGTACTAGTGCACCCTTTCGTATATCTAGAAGTCCCATATTGCCCTGGGTATTGCCAACAATAACTTGGTAATCTGAACATGAGGACATAGCAGTAATTGGATATTCATCAAATGTCATGTCCAACACAGGTCTCCTTTGTACACTTGGGTCATAGACTCTGACCTGGTGATGCCCTGAATAAAAAAGAAGGTAAAGGTTATTAAAAAGCTTAAAATTACTTATTAAATGCATTAATTTATCTATTTAAGTGACTGAGTCTCAAGACAGTTATGGATGTATATCTTTCTTATACAAACAAAAAAGAGAAAACAATTTGTATGTCTTGTTTTCTTCAAATTCAAAAAGTATTTTTTCACCTAAATAAATTTGTTGGGACTTACAATTTCCCTGAGAGTGCTAGAAAAACACCTTAAAATTAGTTGTCTTTAAAACTAACTATATCAGAAAGCTAACATATCAGAAACAGTTACGGAAAAGGCTGAGGCCATCACATGGATTTGAGACTGTCAGAAAACTTTGATATTTCTTGATTTATAAAGCTAGCTCTTGTGTTAAGTGCCTTTTGTATATTATGTCATAATTTTTGACAAATTTAATTTGAAAATTAACTATTAACATACCTGTGGATGTAACAATCTTATTTTCTGCAAAGAAGTTAATACAGGTTACCCACACTGGGACTCTGAGATTTAGCCAGTCATTCCTCACATTTTTGGCTTGAAATAATGGAGTTCCTGAGCCTAAATTATTGATATCAAATAACTTTAAGTCTGCTTCCTTTCCACCCGTTCCTATTAAATTCTTATATCTAGACATGCACTGCAAATGCGAGCCCGTCGCAATTTCTTGAATATTACTTTCATCAGTTTGAATATAAAGCAGTCCATTGTCATAGGCTGTTATCAAGACATCTTCAAGCTTAGACACTGATTTCAGATTACCGTCACTCCCTTGGTCGAGCACTGAAAAACTGGACAGCTGCTGATCGAGAACGTTAAAATGTGCGATCTGATGACTTCTTAGTCCGACAGTAACACTGGATTCCGATTCGTCATCCCAGCACATACATGTTATTTCATTAGCCTTGCTTGGTGTTTCAACGTGGTTTAAATTTCTCCAAGTCCCTTTAGCAACACTAATTCCCTTTAAAAGTCCTGTTTCGGACCCAACCAACACGTTTGCGATGGGCGCAGCCATTTTCTAATTTAGTATGATTTGTACCTCAAAGATATCTTAAAACCGAAAAGAACGATGGGTTCCCCCTGTCATTTCTGGTTTCCAGTTGTTTCCCCCACACTGACATTTCCTCCTGGATGTTTCCTCCAGGATGTTTCCTCCCATATATATATATTATGTAGTAATGTGAAGATATTCTATATAATGATGATATTGTTCTTTATGAAATATTTAGTATCATTGATATTTAACAAATAAAACATGACAAAATCATTCTTTTACTTAAAATATAAAAGAAAGTTGGGGTTAGGTAGTTTAAAACAATTTGTATCTATTGGATATCAGGTATTAGGTTTTAAATTAAATTTTAACAGTTTACTTAAATTTTT
The DNA here is from genome assembly GCA_012932295.1 of Cyclina sinensis. Classification (NCBI taxonomy): domain Eukaryota; kingdom Metazoa; phylum Mollusca; class Bivalvia; order Venerida; family Veneridae; genus Cyclina; species Cyclina sinensis. Next base: position 4,324,697 of record JAAONU010000004.1, read on the forward strand.
TTTTGTTGTATTTGTTTATGGTGGATAAATATATAACTAGAGATAATTATGTATGCATTGATAATATGAAATATTAAACAATTAGTCATTTAGCATCAATTGTGTGAAAACAATTTTTCAAAGTTTGCGTTAATTTATTTGGGATAAAATAATGTGTTAAAGGTGTTGGAAAAATTATTCAATCAAATCTGAATCATTAAACTATTGTAAATGCAACAAACCAATGGTACATCAAAATTATGTATGTATTTAAGTAATAATATAAACCTTTCCAAACTACTTTTTATATAGTATATATATAGGGGAGGAAACATCCTGGAGGAAACTGTAGTGTGGGGGAAACATCCAGGTGAGGAACTGGTTTGTGGGGGAAACAACTGGATACCGTCATTTCTATTCTAAATTAATACAGAGGCTCGAACAACTTTAGGGATAAGAACCGCTATCCAAACTATAAAATCGTGTCCGCGTTCTTTTCGGTAGAAATATCGAAGGAATAATCAAAATATGCCGTCGCACACTACCCTGTATACCCAATAACGGAACTTCAATCAGTGATTAATAATATTTTCGTTGTTTAACGGTAAAGTTTACTCGCCTGACGGACAAAGCGGACCATGGACAAAACGGACCAGACAAAACGGACCATTTTTTGAGACAAAACGGACCATAATGTGAGACGAAACGGACCATATCCAGGGACAAAACGGACCATCCAAAAAATAATTTTTACTCCAGTTAAATTTATATCAGCTTCGTTTTAGGGGTGTAGTATAATGCATCATACAAAAGAAAGTAAAATTTGAGGTCATACTAGTATGTATTTTTCGCTTCCATCCTGAAGTGTTATAGGTATGTAGTATAATGCATCATATAAAAGTAAGTAGAATTTATAAGTAAACACGGCCCATTCATCGGCACATATGTTAAACTTTTATTTTTATTCGACTAATGTTAGTATAATAATTTGAAATTAACTGCCCGTATTTTTCATCAAAACTGATCGTATTATATATTAGATTAATGAAGAAGAAATTTTAAAAGAAATTGTAATTTGCTGTGTGTTTTTTCTTTTGTTTCCAAATTATAGTTGATTACAATTAGATGTGTCTAATATAATTTGTAATTTCGCTAAATACACCATAGCTGTACTTAATGATTAAATTGATAATTACAATTCGATAGTTGACTGAATTATACAACTGAGAAAAAGAACATTTATCTAGGTGTGAATTCCGACAACTTAAAGTTTGTTAACAACGTTCGGTTGTTAAAGAGGTGCGAAAACATTATTACTACTTGACAAGATTAATTTGATTGCGGTTGCCTTTGAAAATCAAGAAAAAGGCACACCAGGAAACACACAGTCAGAAAACACACTTACGAAGTAACAAATAGATAGTCTACGTGAATAGTAATCGACAATTTCTTAAAAAGGCGTGGAGCACTGTCAATATGTTGTGATACATACTCAGTCAAATGTGTTGATTAAAAAATGTGTTGACTGTAAAGGATTTCCGTCTATTAAAACTTCCCCATCCAAATATACAAGCAAAAGTTGTATAGTTATTAGATTTTTTCTTTTTATTATTTTTTTCTTTATTTTTTCATTTAGCGGGAAATTTCAAATGAGTCAAATTTTGAAAAAAAAAATCAGAACAAAAATTGCACAACAAAAATACATACTCGTATGACGGCAGATACATTATACTACACCCCTAAAACGTCTCATAATAAAGGCCGATATAAATTTAACTGGAGTAAAAATTATGTTTTTGGATGGTCCGTTTTGTCCCTGGATATGGTCCGCTTCGTCTCACATTATGGTCCGTTTTGTCTCAAAAAATGGTCCGTTTCGTCTGGTCCGTTTTGTCCATGGTCCGTTTTGTCCGTTATTCGTTTACACGTTAGAATATTCTTTACACAAACATCGGTCGTTTTCTCAATAATAAGCAAATTTTCAAAATTTAAAATTTGTAAGAAAAAGAACGGTTTATAGATAGCCCCTCTCCCTCATGACAATTCACCCTTAGCCATTTTTAAAACTATTCACCCCAAACAACCCACTCCTCTTTTCATGAAAATCGATGAAAATCAAGATCGAACTTTCAAGTCGATTTTCATGAAAAGTGTTCATTTATATATATTTTTTTTCCAACAGGGATGAGAAATGGTCATTATCTTTATTCAACAAATCGTCAAGATACATTGATGTGTTCTAAAGGTGGTAATACTGAGACCTTGTTGTTCACTAGAAAAAATAACATGAAGTCTCTTTCATAGCAGTATAAAAACAGATAAGGAACAAGGAGTGCACAGGGGTGTCTCTGGAATGGGATGCTTTCTGTATCTTGCACTGCTCCCACAACATAAAATAAAGATGAAATGCATCTTAGAATACACAATCCAGAGCAAGATTCGTACTCCGATCTCCCGCGTGACAGGCCGACACTCTAACCACTGAGCCAAAGAATTGATTCTATCTATCTATCTGAGGTTATTTATCATCGGTACCGGTTGCCCATATGACCGACGCTCCCTGAAGAGATTAGTTATTTTATGTTGTGGGGGCAGTGCAAGATACAGAAAGCATCCCATTCCAGAGACACCCCTGGTTCTTTTACATGCTCAGTGTATAGCACTGATACATGGGACCTCGGTTTAAAGTCTCATCCGAAAGACTATAAGTAATGTTAGTGGAGGAGCGGGGGATCGAACTCGGAACCCCTGCTTAACCCGTCCAGCGCGTTACCACTGGACCACATCCGCTCCTAAAAGAATTGACTCCCTGTCAGAGGTTGTATTTATACAATTATAGGAAGGTGTGCACTAGACCGTAACACATCCCCTCTTGAGAAAGTTATCATTTATGATGACGAATGGTGTTTTTTTTTTAGATCAGAAGATCAGAAATCTTGAAAGATTCTTTTTATTTTATATTTATAACTAAGACTAGGAATTGTCAATCCCGGACGAGCCCCCATCTTACGAACATGAAAGTCCGTAACAGAAAGATGCAATGTTTTATAGAATACACAACCCAGAGCGAGATTTGAACTCCGATCTTAGCGCATCGAAGATCAACACTCTAACCACTGAGCGATAGAATCGATTACTGAGTCGACGCAGTTGTCAGATGTTGTATTTATACAATTATAGGAAGGTGTGCACTAGAACGTAACAATTTTTTTCCTCTTACCAAATTATGACGGAATGAAGTGTATAATGTAGAAAAAAACAAAATCTGACAAAGAAAACGCCTGAAAAGTATTTGATTTAAGTATTTTTCAAAAACAATAATTAATGAAGTGCTAAAAATATCCCAATATTTAACAGTCCATTTTGAAGTTTATGTTTGAAGAAGGTTGAAAACTTTATATCCAGACCACAATATAGACCAAACAGAATGTCATGAAGTTCATGTTTAGTGTCTATATTGGTTCTATTTGCTCTGATTACACCAGAAATTTGATACGTTGCTGACCACTGATAATTGTAATGTTTTCTTTGACAAAACCGCTATGTTTACGGTACTTTATTTTGTAAATTAGCCCAGATATAGCTATAAATTATATTGTAGACCTGAATTCTAACAACTGCCAGATCCTGACGACTTACTTCGTCATTCCATTTTCATTTGATTACCCCCCCCCCCCCCCAAAAAAAAAAAGTTGGCCAGAAAGCAAGAATTAGTATCTATTTATCTATTTTATTTTATTTATAGTCGGTTCCGGCTGCAAGTATGACTGACGCCCCAAGCAAAGGTTAGTTATTTAAGGTTGTGGGCGGTGGGGTACAAGATACAGAAAGCATCCCATTCAAAAGACACACCTGGTTCTTTTCCGTGCTCAGTATATAGCACTGATACATTGAACCTCGGTTTAACGTCTCATCTGAAAGAAAATAAGAAATAATATTGGAGAAGCGGAGTATCAGATTCGCAACCCCTAGATTACCAGTCCAAATCATTACTGCTGATCCACACCAGAATCAATAATAATTTCGCCATCTTAATAAAAGCATCGGAATTGAGACGACCCTTACAGCTTACTTGAACTAAAAAATCTTGTCTCAAACTACCAGATTTAGGGCACTTAAATTTGGTGTATATCATTGTTCAGTTGACTTCTACAAAGATTGTTCAAATGATGTTGCTGTTCTTTTCGGCTCAATCCCTAGTGTCGGATATTTGACATAAACATACATGTAAAAATTATTTTAATCTTTAAAACTCTTCTTGATATAAACCATAGGACTGACAATTCTGGAAATTGGTATGAAGCCTCGGCTAATTACCTCGACCAGGATTGTTCAAATTATGCTACTGTGGTCATTACTGGCTTCACTCCCGGGTTCATATTTATCTATACAGAAATATGAATAAAACTTTTAACACTCTTCTTTTCAAGGCCTATAAACTTTTGAAATTTCTTTGATGCATTGTCCTGTTGACCTCCATCAAGGCTATTCAAATTTGCACCTTGAGTTATCTTTCGCTCCATCCCTGGGTTTAGTATTGTACATACTCTCCTGCGTATCGGTCGAATGTTTCACTTTCTTACCTCTGCTAAAATTCAATTTTCAGAACGATATTTTTATTTTTAGACAGGGAAACCCACGGAAAAAAATATGACCTTTCATAATATTGATATAACAGACATTGTTTTTTGTATAAGATATGGTATTTTATAATATTGATGAGCTCTTATATAAAAATAACCTTTTTTATCAATCCAGAATTCTTCTTCTTCCTAGTTATGTGCTGGGCCCCTCTGGAGCATCGTCGCACAATTGTGACTATGTACATAAGTGAAGGGAAGATCAGTGCAGCTAAAAACTGGTTAAAAACATCTTGCCTCAGAGTTACTCGTGCAGCACAACCATCCTCGCTTGAAAGACCTCTAGGGACGGGGCTGACGTCACGACTTCTGGTAAGCTGTTCCAAAGTCTGATACCGGAAGGAAAGAAAGAATACTTAAATGCACTGACGTTCGAATTCAAAGAATATTCTTTTTGTCAAAAATCAAAATTAATAAATATTCTTTTTGTCAAAAATCCCATATTAGAAACAGATATATTTCATAACACGAAACATAAATTCATATTAATTTTGAATTCCTCATTCATATATATGCTATTTCAATTATTACTTTTCTTCGTATGTAAATCAAAATTAATGAACAAATTTGAGTTTCCTTTACATTCATTTTATTAGAAATATATAAATACTTCATTAATTCTTTACTCCAAGCCTTTATTCAAAGTCATATTTTTTTTAGATTGACAAATATCTAAGTTCATAGAAGAAGAAAATCTAACAGAGCTGTCTTTTCTCTTTATTTTGAGATTATTTATGGTTTCATGTTAATGATTTTATATGTTCTTTAATCAGTTTTAATAAAAAAGAAAATGTGATTGCATGCCAGTTGTGGCTTATTTATTTTCTAGAACATACCTTTAACCACCTCATTAACTATTTAACAAATGAATGAATATCACTAGACCTTAATGATAATTACAGGGGTTAATCAATCATCACCCCATAATCTGTATCTCTCACAATGAAGGTGTCGATAGGATTAAATTACCTGAAAAGGTGTTAAATTGTATAAAAAATTCAGATAAACATACCAATTTACACTTAATATCAAATCAATCACATTCCTTTGAATAATCTTCATTAAGAAATATGTGATCATTAGATCTTGCCAAAACTAAAATAATAACTTATAAAAAATTGGGGGAGAACTGTCTACATATTTCAAATTGGGGGAGGGGGAGGACTGTCAGGGCAGGAAACGTTTAGGGGGAGAACCGTCAGGGGGAGAAACTGGTAAGGGGGAGAATAATCTGCAATTCACAAAAAAACGTGTATAATTATATACAAACTCTTTAAAAAACTTCTCATAATACATAAGGCATGGTATGTACCATTGTCTGGTGAACCACCACCAAAGTTTTTTTCAGTTATATTTTACCTCAACTGTGCCAGCTTTTATCAGTGGACTAAACAAGTTTTATTGTTTTTAAGTATTTAAAATAAATGTTTAAGTAAGATCTTTAGTTAAATTTGGTTTTCTTTGTTATTATCATTTATAATTTTAATGTTCCTGACACACGCCTGCCTAGTATAGTCAGTATTGACTTTTGGCAGTAATAAGTTGAAGTTGAAGACTCCTTAGGCCATTTTTGCCCCAATTGATTACACATTTTTTTTTCTAACAAGTATGCAATAAGTTTAATATCTTAAACTTCAATTTATTACTGCCAAAAGTCAACACTGACTATTCTAGGCAGGCGAAAAATATGAAATGATGCATATGCAAGTACATAGACTTTCAATATTATAAGTGTCGCAAGTAGTTGTAACCTCGGATTTTTTTTTAGCTTTTACTTTCCGCTTTTAATGAAACACAAACACAAAAGGTCAGTGCCATTTCATCACAACCAATCAAAATGCTTATTTTAGGTGTACAAGATTTGGCGGCAAATGGCGGAAGTGGAATAAAGAACAAAATATGAGTAAGTAACGATTAACAAAACAGCAATAAACGCAAAAAATGAAGTAATGTAAAGAAATAAGCAGTATTTATCTCCCACGTAACTTTTTTTTTTGCACATTACTTACATTTGGAGATGCGCTACATTTTAATTGACAAATTTAACTTTTTCGTGTAAGCGTTGACTATGAAACTGAAAGATATGGATTTCAAGCCAGATCTAGGTGGCCACGGGTTTTGTAGTGGAAGCTGAAGTGAAGGTCTGTGGATGTGTTTGGAAGCAACAAGCAGGCAGTTCAAAAGTAACAGGTTGGAAACCCAGCTATTTTACCACTCTTATTTGGTGTGATTGCCCAAATGTGGATGACATGTTAAACAAGGGAAGAAAAACAAAAAGTTCTCTAGGCAGTTTTAATGCTGATTAGTCACTAGTGGTACAGTGGTTACAAACTGGACTGGTTATCCAGGGATCACAAGTTCAATCCCCCACTCCTTCACTGACATAGCTATTCGTCTTTTAGATGAGCAGTAAACCAAAGTATCATGTTAGTAGTCCTATTATTCTCGGCTTTACAGATCCGGGTATTTTTTAAAGGTAGTATATCCGTACTTGGGTGTAACTCGGATTATATCGTTGAGCTATATGTAACTTCAAGATTAAAAATTACAAAAACTAGAACATGTAACAAAAGAAACTGTCTTAATTTCCGAGACCTACGGCCTGATAAGTGCATTTTTAACGATTCTAATTATCTAAAGTTGTTAGGAACAAACGACTCTAAAGTCACATAGGCTCCGACGATAAAGTCCGAGTAACGACCGACAACCGAATGCTTAAATTAATTAGTTACTGTTATCTGATTGGTTAATAGCTAGAATGACGTCATGCTTAAGCCGAGAATTATGACATTGTTTTGTGATATTTACATATTTTAACTTCTTTGCAAAGCCAAATTATGTGGACATTGCTCAGTTTCCCGTTAGATGATAATTCAGTTCTTTTTTATAAATACAGGTACCCAAAAGAATTACCTTTGAACAAATAAATCCAAGTGTTACACATGAAAATAATGTTATAAATCCTTAATCATTTTAGTCCAATTACACGATCGAAACTTACACATGATCTTCACAATATACACTGTGATCTGACCGCTTGTGTGCAGGTTTGCGGAAAATTTTCGCATATGGATGTACGCTGGAATCAACCTGTATTTCATACATAAATTGAATTTAAGTCATACAGAAGTTATTATTAATTCCTGTACATCAGAAATAACATATTTACCAAAGGAATTCGTAGTATTTTCATTTATTTATGATAACCATTTATTTATTAAATACAGGTTGATTCTGGTCTATGCAACTCGCCAATTTTCTTTCTCTTGTAAAATCTTTCCACTTTAAGATACTTAAAATTCCTTTTATTAATACGCTAATTATATAATGTATTAGTAAATATTGATTGTATATCTTTCAAAAATTTGGCTTACCTATCGATTCCAGTAATGCAAAATCAATTCCGGTAAATGTTGTCAATTCCTGTAAAACGGACCAATGTGTAGGGCAGGATTTTCAATTCGCAAGCACTATATACTATAAAAATTGATGAAGAAATAAAATACAGCCCTTTTCTCATCCAAATGGAGAAAAATGGATGCTACTTGTGACAGCCTAAAATGACGTGACATACCACGTGGTATGGTCACACTGTGGTAGTGATTGACAATGGCTTGCCATAAATCAGTAGTTCAAAGGTGCTATGGCTTATAGGCTAGAGCTGTATATTTATTTGTGTTGAGATAAGTTATTTCAGCTAACGTGCCGTGGGATACATCATGATGCAAGATACAAAAAACATCTGATTCCAGAGGCCTACTGGTTCTTTTACATGCTCTTTTTATGTCTGTCACCATGTCACATGACCTCAGTTTAACATTTCATCTTGAAAACAATTACTAGAGTGAGTGTTATTACTAGACCACCAGTCTACTAAACTTGATTAGCTCAATTGCTCCAGTTCTATTGAAATGTATTTGAAAGGCTTGGAAAATGTAGAGCTTATTTTTTGGATGAGCAGTATCCTCAAGATTGACAGATAAATCTTTGCGTTGTCTAGATGAAAAGAAAGTTCAGGGCTGTTTTAATGATTTTTTTGGGGTCACTATATGCATATGATGATTATTTCTAAAATATTTTCTGCTTTTGCAGGTTTCTGTGCTGTCAGTGGTTGCATATTGTGATAACATTTGAACAAAGAATTGAAATGAACAAGCAGGCAGCTAAATATAGTAAGGTTTTCTTTGATTCACTTACTACTGCGTAAGACATTATATACATGTAGATAGTACATGTAAACTACAGCTATGAAAAAAAATTACCACCCAGTTCCTTAAAGTTTATCAAATGATCTTTACCAGTTGTGTGGATAAGTGGTTAGTAAATAAGCATATTTAGGGGGTGGCAGCCCCATTTTGTGCAACAGTAGTGGTTGTAGTACCCTTAATTGTAAAGACACAAAAGTAAACTTTCAAGGACCTCTGGTCTGCAAGTGTTGTTTTAATTTCAGTTTGATTCAAGATTTGAATTGTCCCAGATAAGAAAAGAGCACTTATGCACACAAATACTGACTTTAAAGTCTTTCAGTGTAAGCTACGCATTTGAAATTACTGAATGTACATGTATCAGAAAAATGAGCTGGCCTTCGTCAGAGACATACAGTTTAAAGGTCATGTGACACGACTATAGCAACTTTGTCTATTCAAAATAATCATGATGTACTGATTAAAATGGTTTAATTGCGAAATTATGAAAATTTTGCTTTTGATAAGAAAAAACGTGTTTTTGATGATCGGCTATTTCCGTTTCGACATCGGTAGTTTCCGCTGCAATTTTTGACTGTGACGTAGATTTATCCCTACTGTCCAAGGCAGTAGTGCAGAATTACACTGCTCATAACACATCCGTTTTTAAATGAAAAAATAACACTAAACCACAAGTGCAAGAAACACAATAGAGGCACACTTATAAAAATAACATGCTATAAATTGTTAATTAAATAAAACAATGTGATTACTTCTCGATTTTTATAAGTTAATTCAAACATTATGCCGGGAGAACGGTTTGTGATTTTACCTTTATAAATATTAAAAAATATTCCAATTTCTTCCATGTTGTGGTTCTACATAAAAGTATCTCCTTTACGTTTTAACATGCTGCGTAACCCTTCCCCACTTGATGTTTACGTCATAAACAAATTCTTTTTCATTTAAGTGTTGTAAAATTGAAGTGAATTTAGGTGATCTAATATGTTAACTTTGTTTCACTGGAATGGAAATTCACACTCAGTGTATTTTCACGTTGGGATATTGTTTGAAAAAAATAATATGGCATGTCCATCGATCAGAAATTTGTGTCTGCTTATAAATTAATATCCAATGAAATGTCAAAGATCCATAAATCACGCCTTATATTGTGGGATTTATGCAAATTAACCTGCCCAAATGGGACCCTTGTATATTCTGCATAGCTGTCAAAACAAGGCAATTAACTTTTTATGACCCATTCAATGATAAAGTTGAGACAAATAGCAAAATTTTATGGCAAGTGATCTTACAAATTGATTGGATTACTTTTGATCAGTCAAACTTGTGAAAACATTATGTAATAGCTTGTTCCAATTAACATGTCTGAATGATTTTTAGTTAAGAAGCTTCCATGCAGATACATATTTAAATTAGATAATTAAATGTATTGGATCTATTTATGATGAAAATAAGAACATTCGACTTCTAAATGTGAAATTAAAAAAAAAAAAAAAGACAGTGTGTTTGTGTTATGATTTCGACATAGTTTTAGGGCTTCTTCATATTATTTGTTCTTTGATCATTATTGTTTTTTTAATGTTGAATGAATAAGCCCCCCCCCCTCCCCCCCCCCCCCCCCCCACAAAAAAAGATATGCAGTTATAATGAAAAAAGTCATAGATCTAGTCAAAGATTACTTACACGTACCCCAGGCAAAATATACCACTGACAAATAAGCAACACATCACTGTAAAGAGAATGTTTTTATGGAAAAAATCTCTCGATTGGAGTTAGTTAATCAAGTCTTCCAAAAAAAACTGCATCGGATAAAAATAAGCATGTTCAAAATCTTTTTGGATCAGCAACTTGAAAAATATCTTTAGATATTTTCACTGATGTATTCTTTTCATTCTATAACCCTAATTAAACTAACCTCTATATAATATTGCTCATTGGCTTCGTAATTCCATCAAAATTTCAAATTATTTATCTTAAAAAATCTTCAGTGTGTATTCACGATGTTAGCTTGACTTGTTCAATTTTGTTTTTTTAGTATATGCAGTCTACATTTTCACTTTTCATCATAATTTTCAAGATTTTGTTAACAATCCAGGCAGCTGTGTCAAGTGGCAAGAGATAAATGTGCGTCACTTCCGGTTTCGCTCGTGACAGGTGCGTGCGACCAAGTGCGTAAAATATGGATTTTAATTTGCTATAAAAACATCTTTAAGATGAAAATTACCTGCGGAATTTTCTAAAACTGTCATAGTAAGATATAAAGTTTTCGCTCATATTAAAATTTCGAGGTCAAAAATTCGTGTCACATGACCTTTAAAAACGAGGATACTCTAAAAAGATTCTTGTTAATAATATTGATACAAGCCTATTTCTAGGAAAATGGATATCAATTTAATTGAGGAAAAATTTGTTCATTTCCAATTTGCAGCTTTTACTTATCAAATTTATCCTAATTTTTATCTTCTTTAGAAATAAGTCCAAAGGGAAAGAGAAAACTAGATTATCATACCAAACCATCAAAAAGTGTGAAACTACCACTGATTGGGAAAAACATCTTCTTGGACGTAAAAGAAACAAAACATCTGAAGAGGTTACAACAAGACTTGAAGAAACTTGGAGGTGTAAGTTACTAGGATACTGTTTTACCAGATATTTTATTGTGACTGGCTGGGCCATATTATTATGTCTCTTATGGTCACCATACATCTCTGTAGTATGATATTGAACTTCTCTTTTTGCTTTGATAGCATTTCTTTTTCCTTTCAAAATAACATGTTTTAAGTCATTCATATGATAGATGGTATAATTTAGAAAAAATAAGGGCAAAAAAATGTGAGTCATACAAATAAATATCCTACATGTATTTCTCAGGTAATAATGGAATGGTTAACTGAAATAGGTACAATAATTCATTACAAGTGATAGGTCTGTATTATGTCTATAAAATGTTGTAATGTAAAGTTTGTCGTTTACATTATCTTAGGACTTTTGTTGTTTTCTCAGATTATTTTTATCAAAACTTTTTTTGCAGACACTTGAAGAGTTTGTTAGTAGAGATATTGATTACTTGATAACCAGCCAGCCCCGCCCTAGAAACAAAGCTGCCAGCCCCTGTGGAGATGAAAACCCAAGTCCCAGTCCTTTCAACTGTGACCCCTCCCCATCTCCAGGCTACCCAGAGGACAAAAAAGTCACATCTGTAAGTTTTTCTTCAGGATATATACAAATATGTCCATTATTTGCCACCTTCGGAGAAATTTTAAATATTGATATAAACTTAAAAAGCACATTCATTTCATATAGTGAATTAAACTATTTAAAAGTACAGGGTTACATAAGCCTTTCGATTAGTAGGAAACATTAAAGTTATGAAAATACCAAGTAACCATTGTCATTGTTGATTGACATATTTCAGGTGACACGTGGGAAAGCATTAGCAGAGAAGGCCAGATGCACCAGACAGGTAATCTCTTTGAATACTTTTCCAGATAAATTCTTATCCATTTGTACGCTTTCACAGATTGTTGTAGATCTAAAATGTTTATTTGAAGAGTTGTTTTTTCTAAATGACTGGTGACCATCAAAATCATTCCTTAGGCTATGATACTAAATTGTATATTGATACAGAATAATAATTGCATATTGATACAGAATAATTACTTTATAATAAGAGGAGTCATACATCCCGCTTTTGAAAGCTCTGAAACTAAAAGTACAGTGAAGAAAGGTATACATGTAAAATGGCGGCTATGCAACAAAAATGTAAGACTGGATTTTAAATGAATCTGGTTAATTTATAACTGGTCCTTGAAAACTGAAATAGTGAGAGAAAAGTTGATTTTCTGGTTTTTAACTATAGGCAAGCACACTCCTGGATAATGCTGAAAAGTGGGGAGTGAGGATTGTCAGTATAGAAGGTATGTGGAGGTATTTTCTGTTCATATTTAGTGATGGCTGATGGTTTTTCTGAACTATTGGTTTGGACATTCCTTGTTGATTGACAAATTGAAAGAAGCCATGTTTCATTTCGTCAGCATAGCATTAATCAGCAACTTTCTGCTTTAAATTTGTAGCTGGTCTGTTTGAACCCTGACAAAAGCTGTGTAGATTGGTTTTATTGTTTCGCCCTTTCGAAGAAAAGGCGATACATAGGGATCGCTTTGTCCGTCAGTCCGTCGGTCCGTCACGAAAACTTAACGTTGGCTATAACTTTGCCATTTCTAAACATTATCTTATCAAACTTCCAAATTTTATTGCTTATGACAACAGGGTCGGATTGATGCCAAAATTTCTAGGTCAAGGTCACATTTGACAGAGTTATGCCCCTTTTTATACATGGATTTGTCATGAAAACTTAACGTTGGGAATAACTTTGCCATTTCGTAACATTTCAACATCAAACTTTCAAATTATATTGTTTTACGACAACAGGGTCATGATGATGCCAAAATGTGTAGGTCAAGGTCACAATTAACAGAGTTATGCCCCTTTTTGTACTTGGATTTTGTCATGAAAACTTAATATTGGCTATAACTATGCCATTTCTTAATGTTTCTTTATCAAACTTTCCAGTTGTAATGCTTACAATTGTATCACTTAAGACAACACCATTTCTCAAGGGCAGATAACCCTCAAATTTATTTTTGCAATGTTATGCCCCTTTTTCAAGTTAAAATTTCTTTGTTAACCTTTTTCTTTATGTCCATGTCTCAAAAAGTGTCAAGGATATTCCATTCAAACTTGGAATACTTGATCACCAGCAAGACCCCTGCAAAGATTGTTTGTACCCATGTCCCTGGGGTCACAGTTAGCCCCACCCCCAGGGGTCACTTGATTGTGCTTATACTTAGGAAAAAAACTTCTTAAGCCTAGAAATAAAATATTAACTGACATGAGATGGGTAAGTACACGCCCCCCCCCCCCCCCCCCCCCCCCCCCACCACCACCACCACCACCCCGGGTTCTTTTTTTTAAATTTTTTATACATAGGTACTTGACTCCCCATCCACCCTCAACCCGCCCCCCAATTTTTTTTTTTTTTAATACATACATGTAGGTACTTCACTCTTGTTTACCTTTTTAGTTATTCTAACAGAGTACCCAAGGGCAACACAAGTGTTCCACGGAACACCCATCTAGTCTTGCAGATTTCTCATTCTAAAATAATCTTTGCAAAGAGCTCAGCTACATATGTACCAAGCAGTTTTACAATATTTTCTTTACTTTAACCAGGTTGATTTTTCTTTTGACTACCATTATATAAGACAAACATCATTTGCATTTCTTTTTTGTCATCATTTTATAACACCCATGCCCATGGGATTGGGAAATTTGGGACAAATCGTCACATTTTTGGGAATTTTCTGCAGATCTGAGAAATTCAGCTATGTTAATTGAATTTTAACCAGGTTTTCAACAAAAACTGGTTATTGAAATGCTGAAGTCGGCGGGCGGGCGGGCGTCAACTTTTGGTTTCCGCTCAATAACTTGAGTTAACTCTGGCCAATTGACGCCAGACTTGGTGTATGGGTAGCTTATATCAAGAGGCAGCTTGGGATTGCTACCCAGGTGTCTGTGATCAAGGTCAAGGTCACTGTTGCTAAAAATAGAAATTCAGTTTCCGCTCAATAACTTGAGTTTGCTTTGACCTATTGACCCCAAACTTGGTGTATGGGTAGCTTATATTAAGGGGCAGCTTAAGATTGCTACCCAGGTGTCTGTGATCAAGGTCAAGGTCACTGTTGCTAAAAATAGAAATTCAGTTTCCGCTCAATAACTTGAGTTTGCTTTGACCTATTGACCCCAAACTTGGTGTATGGGTAGCTTATATTAAGGGGCAGCTTAAGATTGCTACCCAGGTGTCTGTGATCAAGGTCAAGGTCACTGTTGCTAAAAATAGAAATTCAGTTTCCCCTCAATAACTTGAGTTTGCTTTGGTCTATTGATACTAAACTTGGTATATGGGTAGCTTATATTAAGAGGCAGCTTGGGATTGCTACCCAGGTGTCTATGATCAAAGGCACTTGCTTACAATAGAATTTTCAGTTTCTACTCAATAACTTCAGCACACTTTGACCTATTGATACTCAACTTGGCATGTGTGTAGCTTACATGAAAATACAGCCTGGCATTGCTACTCAGGTATCTGATTTATTTTTATTTTGAACTATTGAAACCAACTTTCTGTGTTGGTACCAAAATAACAGCACCATTTTTACTTCACTGCCATATTTCTTCCTAATTCCTGTCACATCAATACTTGATCGTTGAAAACCTGGTTTTCGTCGCATTGCGGCACTTCTTGTTTATGCTGTAAACATGAACATTAATAGACTTGTTTCCATCTTCAGGAGCATTCAAATGGATTGAAAAAGAATTAAAGAAACTGCCAAAGTCATTAGGGAACCAGTCAAAGGTGATGTTTGATTTTTAATACATCTTTGAGATACTATTGTTTAAGCAGGAAACCAGTAATGCTGAACTCTCTAAATGACATAGCTGTGATAACATTTGCTTGATAACATGATTTGTAAAGTTTGAAACCAAAAGATAAGTATAAATATAAATTCATATAATGTGAAACCTATAAATAAGAGAACATTAAAAAGGTTACAAATAAAGACAACTTACCTTCAGTGTACCTGTAGTTTTTACTCATCCTTTTTTTATAGTGATCATTCATTCATACCCTGTCAGATAGTATATGAAAATTGAAGCATGTATATTGAATCAGCGTGTTTCTAACTTTCAGAAGAACCTCGGGACAAAATGTGTATCTTCATGTAAGTATCATTCATATTACCTCATCTTCCAACAAATACTTAAGGCCTTAGCATATTCTCTTTTCTGGAATTTTATGGGTAACTATATTGCTTAAAGGCAGAGGGGTCAGTAGGTCAAATATATATATTATAAATTCTGGTAGAAACTGACTCAATATTGACTTAATAAATAATTTGAAGTAATAGTTTTTTTTATATAACAAAGGGAATGGTCATTTTTATATACTTAAGGGAAGAAACTTATGGGATGTGGTCTGTGCATAACTTCTTGTGATAGAAATGTGCAAACGTACATCCCAGAGATAATGCTTTCTGACCTTTGAACTTTCAGATACTGCCTATGTTTTGTAAGTCTGTGTAAATGAATAGGTTATTGTATGAGTTTTGACTATGTTATTTAAACTAGTCTCTTTATTTTTTACAGACAAAATAATAAAATCACCGTTTGTGAAGTTGGAAGGGAGATCATTCTGTTACCGGCCTTTTCATTTGGAACTTGATGTTTGGCCGAGGTTGAATGTTGACACGCCAAGAGGGTCTTGTCCATTTGATGGCACACTTATTAAAGGGTAATACAATTAATAATATATTATTATGTTATAAATTCATAATGTCTGTATGTAATGTATTTTTAGGTTCAGAAAGCATTTTACTGACTTTAAGGAAACAAACATTGACTTAAAAAAATTGCTGACATGACATTTTCCAACTGAGTTATTCATTTAGTGGTGTTACTATTTTAAGCATTTTAAAGGCTAATGTTGTGTATGTTGAAATTAGAGTATGCTTTTATGTTTTGAAACATTAAATATAATGGAGGGAAACAGTTACATGTACATTCTCTTTTGGTGTAATGAATATTTCAGTGTATTATTTTTTTTATGTCCCCACAAAGTGGGGAGGTTATAGCGTTGCACTTGTCTGTCCGTCCATACGTCTGTCCGTACGTCCCGAAATCTTGTGAACGCAACTCCTCTTAAACTGGATGGCAGATTTTGCTTAAACTTCCAGGGATGAACAACCTTAATGTGTAGATGGTAGTAAAGGAAGGAATTTTAGCTGCGACCAAATTTAACAGAATTATGGCCCTTTGTTGATTTTTTCACTATGTACTATGTAGAAATTTTGTGAACGCAACTCCTCTTAAACCAAATGGCAGATTTTGCTTAAACTTCCAGGGATGAACAACCTTAATGTGTAGATGGTAGTAAAGGAAGGAATTTTTGCTGCAACCAAATTTAACAGAATTATGGCCCTTTGTTGATTTTTTCACTATATACCATATAGAAATTTTGTGAATGCAACTCCTCTTAAACCGGATGGCAGATTTTGCTTAAACTTCCAGGGATGAACAACCTTAATGTGTAGATGGAAGTAAAGGAAGGAATTTTTGCTGCGACCAAATTTAACAGAATTATGGCCCTTTGTTGATTTTTTCACTATATACCATATAGAAATTTTGTGAACGCAACTCCTCTTAAACCGGATGGCAGATTTTGCTTAAACTTCCAGGGATGAACAGCTTTAATGTGTAGATGGTAGTAAAGGAAGGAATTTTTGCTGCAACCAAATTTAACAGAATTATGGCCCTTTGTTGATTTTTTCACTATATACCATATAAATATTTGAACATATAAATTTTACATTTGTAATTTAATTTGTGTACATAAGGTTACCTGTAGATCATTTTAGGTATATGTACAGAAAAAATCTTACATACAGGATATACATGCTCTTGTTTATGAGCACTTATGCATAGTGGGGGCATCCGTGTCCTATGGACACAGTTCTAGTTTTACATCTTACCTGTTGCTTGAACTGTTTCCATGAATCCTGTTTCATACCATATACTATTATTCAAACACCACAGGGGTAGATGCATTTTGACCTTTTTATGCCCCCATAGGGAGGGCATATTGTTTTTTGTCTCTCTGATCACATGTCACAAAACTTTAACCTTGACAATAACATGGAAGTCCTTCCACCTACAGCCTCCAAACACCACTGCTAGAGCTATGAAACTTACTAAGAATAGTTGTCAGTATGTGAACTTAAGCACCTGGGTATTTAAATGCAAATTTATTTGAGATCTGCAGACTTATGGCCCCTGATTAAGTAAAAAATAACATTTTTAGACTTGCGTCGAGAGTAACTCCAAACGTATAACTGCTGGAGCTATGAAACTTTCTAAAAATAGTTGTTGGCATGTGAACTTACGCACCAGGGAATTTTAAACAAATTTATAGGAGATCTGCAGACTTCAAAATGCCTCTTGATAAGCACATAAGTAAATGTACAGGATTTTTTTTATGGCAATAAAGCAGAATGTGGGGGCACCCCTGTCCTATGGAGACATGTGTAGTTTCATATGGTTGTGTCATGATGCATGATTTAAAAATACACATTTTCTTATCAGTGGAGATGAGTCTCGTGAGGAACGGGGAGAACTGATGGCCGCACAGGTCGACATACCGAGTGAAGATACTCCCAAAGAGGAAAAAGATGGCAGTGAATTGACAGCCAGTACACCAAAACCAGCTGCCGAGTATGTATTATTACTATTCCCCTTAAGGGAGGCACATATACATGTAGTTATCCAAGCATCTGTAACTCTTTTCATGTTCTCTGCATATCTTTGGAACCTTCAGAATTTTGACATTACCAGGTAGAAAGTCAAGTATAGCCATATGATGTGCAGAATGACTTGATTGGTCCTGTCAAAGCTGAAGGTCACATAAAACCAGAAGTTGTGTCCCTCTTCCATTCATGTCTGCTCTGACGGTCCCTGTATCTTGAACACCAGGAAGAATTTTAGAATTACTCTGTAGGAATAATATGTAATCAAGGCTGCTAAGTAGAATCAATAACCACAATAAACAGTATGTTCTTCAAAGTTACTATCAGCTTAAGGCATGATCTTCCAAATTTAAGTTAATCTTTTATGGTATAGTTAGCAGTAGTTTTTGAAGTCCCAATTAAATTGTCCATAGCAGTTAAAAAGAACCACGATAAATGGATCTACCTTAAATATATCTGAAATGTCTAGTATTTTATCATTTTTATATTCACATTTAAGATTTAAATGCAGCGGAAAAGTATTAACATTACATTAAATAGTTGCCTGTCAGTTTACTGTAGAAAGTTTTATTGTAAGTGATTTTGTTTTCTGTAGCAGATCAACTAAATATGCAAGTTTGACTTTAAATAAAACAGCAAAGCTGGGAAGAAGTCTGAGTCAGATGTGTTTGGTGGAAGTAAAATCATGACTGCGGGTGAACTGAAGCGGAGGAAGGATTTAAAACGTAAACAGGAACGAAAGAGAGGCTACTGCGAATGTTGTCATGTCAAATACGAAGATTTGGACAAAGTAAGGAAGATTTTTCCCCAATAATTGAGGCCCGTTTAGAAGTCTGTGTCATATCCCATCAGGAGTGGTCATTTCTGTGTTAGCATTTGTTTAAAAAGAAATAAAAAAAACAGAAAGAAAAGATGTTTGTGTTCTCTACTGAGAGAAATAATGTTGAAATATCTGTTTATATACAGAATTCAAATCTGAGGTATTTTCATGTCTGTCAGATGAATATATTTAAAAGGCATGGTACACTTGAATTAAATGAAAAATTATATTATTTTATAAAAGTGAAAATTCAGTTTTATAAATTGTTGAGAATGAACTTGCAGAGCTAAAACAGAACCCAACTACAACCTCAGTCTCGACTTAGAAGCGATACATAATTTTAAACAGTTGAAATTAAGATTCAAAACACAATCATAATTTTCAGCATGTGAAGGAAGAACAACACAAGCAATACGTCAAGAACAAGATGAATTACCAGGAGCTTGATGCCTTGATCTCAAATGGACAGAACACACAAAACTTCCTGTTTGCGTATTTGGCTAAAGTTGCCAGTATTGGGAATGGGTATGTTTTAACTTCATTTGTTAGAGTTGTGTTTTACTGCTCATGTATTTGCATTGCCTTATTGACCTTTACTAAGGTTTTTCCAAATTGTGCCCCTGGCGTCATTTTTTTATTCAACTACAGAGGGTAGAGGTTTAATTTAAACTTATATAGAGAAAACTCTTAAAAATCTTGTCACAAACCATATGGCTGAGACTCCTTAAATTTGGTATGTTGAATTGCCTTGTGAAGCCCTGGTCACATGCATAACAGAAATGTATAGAAAATTCTTAAAAGCACTTTTTCAAAACCAAAAGGAACCATATTTGAAGTATAGCCTAGTTTACTTTAAGCAAGGTAGTTAATTTTTGCCACTGAAGTCATTGCTGGCTAAATACAAACACTCTTGTTAGAAACCATAAGGCTGAGACTTGAAAATGTGGCTTATTGTTGGCTCCATCTTTAGGGCAGAATTTTTACATGGAAATATGGAGAAAAATCTTTATTTATATCTCTTGTTAAAAATTTAAAAATCACATGGCATGAATTTGACATGAAGAATTGCCCAGTTGTAGTGATTAAACTTTGGCCTTGGGGTTATTTTTGGCTCCAGCAGGGACGTTAGATAAGACTTATATAAACTAAATGTATTAAATTTCATTGTCAGAAATTTCTGGTATTTGGCATGCAGCATTATCTATTCTAGTTGTTTGTTATATTTTGATACGAAATTATTCTCATTGTTGCAGTTATACTCCGTTTAGCAATTTACGGCCATCTTGTTATTGTAGTGTTGTAAAATTATCAGCATTTGATTTTCTTTCTTGTAGCTCAAACAAAATGATTTGTGAAGATACAGTCAGAAGGTCTCCAAGAAAGACCGTACAAGAGTCTACATTGAAGTCATTAAGTAAGTCTCCCAGGAAAGTCACTCCGTTGTTTCCATTGAAAGCACCTGAAAAGTCTGTGGAGTCTACTGTACATAGTGCTAGAGTATCACCAAGAATAATTCTCCAGAAAAAGATATCGCATGAAAGTTCTCCACTAGGAAAATCAGTTGTTTCAAATGCAGTGTCACCGAAGAAATCGCCTGCTAGTAGAACTAGAAAGAATGGTGAAAACATGAAAAGAGAGGTGGAATCAAATATCCCAAATTTAAATGCCTCTGTTTTGGATAATGCTGAGACCACATGTTATAAGAGTCCTAGCTCTAGAAAAAATGTCACCAGATTGCAGAATGAAAACAAGGAACATGATACTTGTGAGAAAGATAGAGTAAACTGCCAAATGGTTTCTGATGCTTTGAAAGAGACAGAAAGGGACTCTGGGCCAGAGAAATTAAGAGGTTTGAAGAAAGACAATGAAAAGTCAGATGGTTTAACTTTATCTCCTGTAAATTTCGACAATACAGTGCTAAGTAAATCTCCAAGAAAAAGGGAGACACCCAGAAAAGAATTGACTAAAAATGTGGCTGAAGCCAGTGGCGAAAATGCTAGTGATTTAAATAAAGAAAATGTGTCACCGTCTAAGCAAAGAAGTGATAGGTTAAGAAATCTTAGCCCTGTTCATGCTAAAACCAAGAGAAAACTTGATAATGAAAATGACCTAGCAAAAGACATTGAAACTAATATTGAAATCAGAAATGATAATAATAGAAAGTGCAGGGAAAATACAGATAGGACTAACTCTGATTTGGACGATGGTTCGAAAGATGTATATGATGATACTGTGGCAGAAAATTCTGCGACCTGTCCGTCTGATGCATCGCATACAGATTTTGAATTGATGAAAGCAGGATTTACTGAAATACTGAAGTGTGGAAGAAAAAGATCTCAGATTGAACAATCTAGTGATGATTTTGAAGTATGTTTTGCAAGAAGTTTGGTAAACGATACTTTGCCCGAACTTAAGAAAGTTCGGGAAGAAATTACAGAAAGAACTTTTGACAAGATGGTGAGACAGATTGGAAAAGTGAGCAAAATTAATAAATCTCAAAACATCTCAAATGGTGGTAATTCCTGCTTTACTGAAAAGGATACAGATGACAGCATGTGTGAGAAATTGAAATCTCCTAAAAAGAAACACAGAAGTACCCCTTTGGTAAATAAGAAAAGATTTAAAGGAAAGTTGCCAGAGGAGAAATCTACAGAAAAGAGTGCTGTTGAGACTGGTACGATTGTGGGAGGGAAAGAAAAAGATGTGTATGACATTGATGAAAATTCTGATATCCCGTCAGATTTTCAGTGTTATGATAAGCAAGGTAAACTTTTAACATTCAGTAAAACTCTCGCAGAAAGGATAAAGGAAAGATCAGTGGGAAGAAGAACATCTGTTGAGTCGTATAATGTGAATGTGTTGTTCCAGCTTCCATCTGGGTCTCGTAGTAATTCGTTCAGTAGCAACCATTCTGAAAAGCCTACTAAAACTGTAACCCAATCCAAGAAGAACTGTGTCAAAAAGTTGGAGAAGAAAAAGAGTGGTAGCAGCATTGCAAGTGCAAAAGTGTTGAACAAATATAGATATAGGCATGTTAGAGTTAAGCCCCTTGAAAAAATACAGACTGGTTACCAAGGAGACGATGAGAATGAACCTACACCAGATTCAAATAAGTTAAACAACACTCATGCATCTCAAAAGAAATCAAAGTGGAAATTTTGGCATTATGAGCCTGTTGATGTAACTGAAGAAAATGTGGAAGCAGACGAAAATGTCAGAGGTTTGCCAAAGGAACTTAGAGCATTGAAAGCAAGTAACATCTGGTATTCCAGTGATAATTCGGATTCAGAATCACGAAGGGGTAGACTGAAACAACGTGAAAAAGAAAGTACAAAAAATGATATAATGAAAAATGGTAACAAAGGCTGTAAAGGAGTGAAGGTGTTAGTTGAGCAGTTAAAGGAAAGTAAGAATGTGCAGAAAGCATTTGATGGACCTAATAAAACTGTAGATTTGAAAAAGGATACTGTGGATACTGGTAACATTATGGATAACGAAGCTGATATGCAGGACAGTGATTTACAACTAAAGAATGATTGTGGAGAAAATAGTAAGAAAATAAAGCAGACAAGAAAGAAGACATTCTGGTATTATGTCACAGAAAACATCGAAACAGACTCAGACAAAGACATTGAAAGTGATAGCAGTTTACCAAGAGAATTGCTTGAACTGAAAAGATCATCCAGATATTTTCTAAAAATTCATAGTAATCGTACTGTATCTGATAACACTAGGAATAAAGACATGAAGAAGAATGAAGCTATGCAGACTTCAAGCGAAAGAGTTAGTAATATACAGAAAGGAAATAGAGAAAATGAACGGTTTATCAGAAATGATAAAGAAATTAGACACCCAGACACTTTACAGGAAAGAAAGAAAAATCCTGATACTGAAAGCAGCAATGATGATTCAGAGAAAACGGCAACAAAATCAAAGAGACAGAAAAATAGATACTGGCATTTTGTTGAGGAGGCTGTGGAAGAAATTAACATTGAGAAAGATAGGAAATTATTGGAGAATTTACCAAAAGAGCTAAAGATTTTGAAAGATGCATGGGCTGTAGATCCGACATTGAATAGAAGTGACAGACGAAGGGCAAGGAGTACAATGTCAGAAAATGTAAATACAGAGGAGAGTGATTTTGGTGAAAACAATGATCAGGACACATTAGATGATGCAAATCTAGGACAGAAGAGTGTAAAAAGAAATTCTAAAGATTTCAATGAATCAGAAAGGAATGAAAGTAAAAATACCAACAAGATGTCCACTAAAAGATCTTGGGATGTTGTTGAGATGGAGGAAGAAAATGATAAAGATATTACAAACTTGCCAAAAGAATTTAGGGTGTTGAAATTCTCAAAGGCAGATGCAGTTGATAGTGAAACCTCGGACATAGAGAAAATGCCTAGAATAAGATGTAAAGTTAGACGTAAAAAAATACTAGGTGATAATGATGGTGTTAGTTTCAAGTTGAGAATGAGAACGTCTAAAGTAAATTATTGTGAAAGTGATAGCATTGAAACAGAATCGGACGAAAGTGATGCAGATATCAGAGGTTACAGAAACCATAGATATGGCTCAAAATTTAAGGAAGATAGAAGTGAGTTGAAGCAGAAAACAAAAATAACCAATAAAGAAAACAAAAAAGGGATCAGAGAACATGATCATGGTAAAGGGTTAGAAACTTGCAAGACTGGTTTGGATTATCAGTCAAGGTCCAAGCAAGGGTCTGTGGCTGAAACGGAAGATAAGTCAGGCGACAGTGATATTGATGAAACAGGAATTCAGAACTGCAGCAACACTAGTGCCACAAAGGAGAAGGATAAAAAGAGAAAGTATTGGGAATATGTCATAGAAACTGCAGATGAGGATACTGATAAAAGTGAACTTGCAAATTTACCGAAGGAACTTAGGCTTTTGAAAGAAGCTTGGTCATTGAATTCAAGGTCACGATCAAGTAGTAGATCCAGGTCTGTTAATACCAACAACAATAGAGAAGAAAGGACAGGATCTGAATTGCCAAGTGAAACAGAGAAATTAAAAAACAATGATGCATTTGAGTCAGGAAATCAAAAGCTTGATTCTAAAAGGGTAACTCGTGAAAATAGAGATATTGACGAGAGAAATGTCATTGATACAAAGAAAAGGGCAGAAGGTCATATAACATATCCAGCTGAAAGTTCTGATAATGAAAGGTCAAGATCACAGCCTAGAAAGCGCAAAGTATTCTGGGAGTACAAAGATTTGCCTGTGGAAGAAAATACTGCAGTTGTTGACAAGTCCTTGCCTAAAGAGCTTCAGATTCTGAGAGATGCTTGGAATAACTTTTCAGAAGTTGGAGGAAGAAGGTCAAGGTCATTACAGTCGTATTCTGAAGTTAGTGATGTGGAAACTAAAAAAACAACAGACTGTAGTCCAAAGAGAAGGGTTGTCCATCAAGACGCTGACACTAGTGACAGTGAAAATGAAGAACTTGTATTAATTGATGATGAGGAGTGTTTTAAAAATAAAAGCACAACAAGCGTACCAGAAAAGAAAGAAGCTGATGTAAACATTGGTATGGAAGGTAAATTGTTAACTGAAGGCTGTAATAAAAGTGTTGATAAGGACCTTAGAATAAGTGAAAGTGTTTCTGATAGTGAAACAGATGAAGAGTCGTGTGCAAGAAGTACTTCCCCAGTATTTAATGTTATACCAAATCCTGTGCATAAAATTCCAAGACGAAGGTCACCTGTATTTTATAGATCACCCCGACAGGTGGCAAAGTCAGATAGAGATGGAAAGCAATGTGCAGATAAGCCTAAAAGACTTGAAAACAAAACAAAGAATGCTGCAAAAGAGCATAGATTGAAAGCAAAGATAAGGTCGAAAGATCACTCAAAACGGAACAAAAATGCTGCTGTTGCTTCTAAAGAAAAAGATAATAGTGTTGAGGAAAGGGAAGTTAACAGCACAAGGCATAGAGAAGATTTTTGTGAGGAGGGCATTGACAGAAATGATCAGGAAAATTTGCTGAAAGATACTAACAGTGTAACAGATTGCAGCATTAAAACGCCTGAAAAATCCATAAAAACTGTTGAGCAAGGGAGTGGGTACAGTAATACACCAAGGGAGAAAAGAAGAAAGCAGTGGAAACGTAAAAACATGGAAAATGATTCTGTATGTGAGGATAGGAAAAAGAGAAAGCTGGAAGATGGAAATTATGTGGTTGATTCAAAGGACAATGAGGTAACCGACACACCTAGTAGAAGTACTCCAAGGAGGCGTTTATTAGAGCCAAGTGGTACTGAAGGAAGAGATGATGCAAATGCTACGGAGACAGAGTGGAACCCGTTGAAGGAAAAAGCAGAACATGCAGGACATGAAAACACTGCAGAAAAGTTTTCTCTTTCTTGGAAGCCAATTAATTCAGATACTGGTGAAAGCAATCATGAAAAAGTTAAACTAAACAAAAGCTGGACCTTGTTGAGTGAGCGAAGTGTTTCAAAACTGTTGTCAAGTGAGGATGATAATGAAAATTTTGACGGTTTTACAAATGAAGAGACACTACCTTCTGATATGTCTTTTGAAGAAAAGTCAGAGGTTGAAATACCAAAGAATGATGAACATGAATGGGTTTTAGAAGATGAAAATGAGAAAGAGGAAAATTTAACACAGTTTGTGCCAGTCTATTTCTCTTCTCCAGATAAAACATCAAATTCATCTTGGAATGATGCTATAGAAGGTTATATAGATAATTCAATCAAACATGGACCTGAGTCATCATTCAGGGGTGATAGCTCAACATTTTTCAGTTTCAGTACTAGTCCAAGAAAGAGTCCATTGAAAAGACTTTTCACAAGCCCGTGTAAAAGAGCTGGTGTTACAAAGACAACATTGCAATTTCTGGTGAAAGCTGTAAGACCTTGTACACCAAAGAGAAAAAGACACCCACAGATGCATAGCCCAGAGGTTGAAAGAATTGACAATGAAATAGAGTTTAATTTTGGTAGTCCACAAAAGAACCGGTCTGAATTTAGTCCCTTGAAAACTGTGAATGGTGTTGTTAAGAATTCATTATGTGCAGTTAATTTGACATCAACTCCTTTGACTAAATGCACGAAGAAAAAGAAACATAGGAAGCATTAAAACAATATTTAATTTGATATGAACGTGCATTTTATAGATTATTAGAAAAAATATAACAGGAATAAAAGTGGTTTCATTAATTATTTGACAGAAGTGGCGATACTTGCACTAAGAAATTAAAGCTTGCACCCAAATTTTCCGAAAACAAAAACAGAATAAAATTAAGTGTTAATTTAGAACAGTTTTTCCAGAAATTTTCCAAAAAAAAAAACATTTTGAAATAATGTTAAAAATTCAAGTAGCATTTATGTTATAGCTACTGCTTAAGCTAATAATAGGGTTATGTCTGCAAGAGATTTGGGAATGGAAGGTCAACACCATAATATAATGCTATATTCTTGACTGACAATATTTTGCTGTTAGACTGGTTACAATAATAAGAAATTCATAGGGAGTAAGGCTTGTAAAATTCTGTGTGAATCTTAAAAGAATTACGGCAGATTTTTTATTGTTTCTTTAGAAGCCTGTCAAAAATTGAGAAAGAAAAAAATAAGTACTATTATTGTTGCAAATACTGGATCTAAACTTTTAGAACAGAAATTTTTTGTCCTATACTGGAATGGTTTCACCAAACCTATGATTTGTACATTATTGTGGCTTTTGCAATTGTAAGCATTTTGCATTTCTAAGTTTTCAATGAAAAAGTCTGGCAGACTAGTAATTGATTTTTGTTGTCTAAGTGCTCTGTTTATAAAAGAAAGGTACAGTAGTAGGGAAAAATGGTAAACTTGTTTTTGTATCTTACTGTTTTGTTAAATTTTTGCATTCACATTAATTCTTGTTTCAATTTTTATCGACTGGAAATCACAAATTGAGCACTTTATAAATGGAGTTTCAGTTTGTTACTTTCTTTTGAAGTATCGTTTTTCTATTGAGGTTTTGTAAATTGTGTCAGTTGTTAATACAAAATAATTCAGTTAAGTTTTGCTGTTATAAGCACTTTGTTACAATGTCATGGGAAAATCAGGAATGTTAAGGACCCACAGTTTAAAATTTAGAACACGGAAGGTCTTCTATTGAAAACAGTTTTATATTACGACCACTTTTTGACTGGTCGTAATAAAGAAACTTCTTATTTTCCCAAATAATTTAAAGCAATATTCAGTGATCATCAGGGAACCGTGAATCTAGTATGAAAATAGGAATTATTTCTATGATGAAATAAAAAAATTGTTTGCATAAAATCATGTCTAAGTTATGTGTTTGTGCGTCTGAAAGGTCATAGGACTTGCACAATGTTTAAGACTTTGACAAGTGGTAGAAATTGAAGTTTGGCATAAAAGGGCATTTATGTAAATGTATGTGTAGTCTCGTGTGTATGTTACGCTGTATTTATTTCTTCTTTGTTTTAGTTTTTGAAAGTTTATTGTAGCATACAATATCAGATTTTAGTTGTAAAGATTATTATTGTTTAATATTGTGCACTATGTTTTATCAAGCAATTTTTATTTTAGTTTTTTGAATTCCAGTTGCTAAATAGACTAGAAATTGCTAAAATGATATTTATGAATTTCAGTAAAATAAAAAGAAACTATTAAACCTTTAGCATTGGAGAGAAAATAAAGACTTCAGTGAAAAATCATTAAGTGTCCTCTTGTGAAGGGCAAAAAGTTTCTACAAAATCCATCACCTTTTTTTTAATCCATCTCTGATGTCCATAAAAGTCTCTTGGAACAAGACAGAACTGTATAGTTATTATATTTTCATAATTTTATAATATTTTACACTTTGCTTATTAATTTTTTCCTTAACCTTTGAAACCAGAACAGGTTAGAATGAGCTATTGCAATAGTGGGTTCTCATCCAAAACAACACTGTATTCTGTCAGTAATCTTTCTATTACCGCTTTCTGTTAAAATAAAAATGGGTCACTCAGAATTGCTTGATAGCCTGCTTAGGAAATTACACGTGATGTGGGCTAAAGTGCAAGAAACAAAAAATGAACATTTGCTGTATTCCAGCTGAGGTCAGGTCAGATAAAACATACGCTTAGTGAAAATTGACCAAACTCAAGGCACCAACAGGGATTTCTATTAGGTAGCTAAGGTATTGTCTCTTACATTAACTCAGGTCAGTCATATTTAGTGAGTCAGTCATTTATTCATTAGCTTCACTGTCATTCTTCTCTCTGCTTACTGTAAGATGATTATTTATGTTACAGATGCATTAATCTTTCATCACACTTCCTTTATCAAGGTCATTTTCATTTATACATTTATAAAAAAAACAGTACGCAAGAAATAAAGAATAAAAAAAAAAAATACAAAATTTCATCATATTTTGTCCAAAATTTATATGCCCAAGCTGTAGTATGAAGAGAGATTATAGATGACATGTGGTTGATTGGAAGGTGGTCTGTTGCCAAAAGAACCTACTGAATTAACCAGCAACATGCAACACTATTGCATCTTGGAATGCACTTGTGCTTGGCATCATGTACATGGTTAAGATGCAGTCCAGTTAACTATGGTGCTTGTCACCATAAATCCTGCTTATATTAACTTGCTGAATGTAAAAGTAAGCAAGTATCTGTGACCCTAATGTTAGGTAGAAATTCTGCGACCTTCACAAGTCTTTGGTCAAGGACCTTCTGGGAAGATACTAGTCAAATGTCAAAGACGTGAATGCATGAATCTTTGGTCGAACGTCTGAAACCAGATTCTTGTGACATCATTGCTTCAGGAATAATATAGCAAAATAATTTACATCTAGTAAGTATCCAAGATACTGATGTAACATGTTTATCACACTGAGATGGCATGTCTTGAAAAAGACCCAGATTTCAAAGGTCAGATAAGAAATCGTCAAAATTATGTAATATACATCCTGCTTTTATCTTTGTGTGACTGTGAAACAGTAAACTTGGTTCAAATGTTTACCTGATAGACAACTTGTGAACCATCCATCTGTCCACTTGTCTGCTTTTCTGTCAAATAACAGGTTGTGTATGTACAATCCTTGTATTTAAGAGCTTTTGCTATAACTTGCAACAAATGTTCATCAGACAAAATGCCATAAATTAGATCTAGGTTTCCAGGTAAATCAAAGGATTTGAAATATTCCTGTGTACTCCAAAGCGTGGTACAAATCCGGATTTAAGAATAATTTGGTATAAATGTGTTGCTAAAACTGCTTGTCTGCCTATGTAATACAGCCAACATACGCTTGTGTTCACTCGGTAACTAATAGGATTTTAAGATAATTTGGCAGTAATGTACTAGATTGAAGCAGTGAGTTGCAAAGCCTCTTCACCTTAAAGGTGTTTAAAAGAATGTGGAACAAACGTTCATCTGTTTGAGGCAATGTTTTGTGAACCGTCCATCCTGTTTGTTGGTCTGTGTGGCCAAATCATGTAGAACTACTTGGGCATGGACAGACATTCAAAACATTCTAGTAATATGGAAACAGAAAATTGTAAAGGCTTTTAAATTCAAGACATTTAATTTATGCCATCTTCTTAACATAAAATAAATCTGCTGCTTTCACTCATGTTGCATGCATTCATTGCATTGGTTAATACATAAAAATGAGGGTTACACTAAATAACGAAAAATACTACTCACTACATGGGCCTTGCTGTAAAATACCTATTATAAATATTCTTCTCATTTAGAATTCATCTTGTCTAAAATTTTAGGTATAATCTATTACAAATATATTCCACGAAATCGTTCAGAAGTATATTAGTAAACATTAAACCCATTTTTACCACAAATAAATTACTTTTACTAGGAATATAAATTGAGGGGTTAGTGCAAACTGTTGCACGTCCTTGTAATGTAGTTGAGTAGTTTTGCATTGACCTTAAAAAAAAGGCTAAGCTGTTTAACACTAAGGTACAATTAGGACACTACAAAATTACTACATATTTATTAAATTGCTAAAAATTATCACCAAGTTTCTTCCCGAACCCAACCATGCAAAAAAAAAAATTTATTCTACAAGTCCTATTTTAAGTAAAAATTTTCATACAATCAAGCAACCAATGTTTTTTTTTAAAGCATACCACAATTTTATACATAAATATACATATAATGGTTTTTAAACACAACAAAAGGTTTCCCAAAAATATCACATGATAAATCATAAAACTGCTGAACAACATGATAATCTCTCAAACATAACCAATGCCATTGTGGCACTTATTTACAAATTGCACATTAATTATGCATTCATAATTTCCATAATAAACAAAAATGGTCAGACAACACTTAAACCCGAGATGTCCTAATTGGTTAGATTTAGTTTAAGAAAAATTGCCTTTAGCGGCCTCTTTCGTTGAGTCATATCAGATGGGCAGTTAACCTTACCATCAATTCTGAGGAGGACCAGTACTTGACTCCAATTTTGCAAAAAATAACTTTTCTTTCAACTCTACCTTCCTGAAACGACTTCCAAAAGCCCAAGATTTAGAACAAGTTAAAATACAGTCATTGTCAACAGTTGTAAACAGATGTGAAGCTTACCTACCCATTCTGAAAGTAAAAGCAGTACCAGAAACATAAGGAATACTTTCTTTCTCTTATCAAGTCTAACGCAGGAACGCTAACCCATATTTTTAAATCGGTGAAAACACTATCCTTAAATTGGTAATATAAACTGTCTAATAAATCATGGTACACCATCAGCACTTGGCTGTTAATATTGGCTGTTAATTTCATAAGCTAAAAATATACGATTGTAGATTGCATAATACATGCTTCAAACTGGCAGTTTTTAATAATACTGATAACAGTCAATAGCAAAAGCAATTTTACAAGAAGAAACTTGTCAACACTAGACCACAGAAAATGTCGGCAGAAAAGATAAAGATTTTGTGAAATTGGTACTTATAATAGACTGAGGGAGATATACTGTAAAAAGTATTTTATCAAAGGTTAACAGATTTGGGCATTCACAGGAACCACTGACCATTATTTTTATCTTGACTTGGGTTACGGTTGCTGACAGTTGTCAACGGGAAGAGCGCTGGACTACTGACCTATGTTATCTTTCATGTTATAAAGGATCAGTGACTATAAAGGCAAGAAAAATTCATTTACAGATGGTAAACTAATGGCAAATACAATAGTTCAGACTACCAAATAACAAAAAAGTGAAATATTGGCAATACAAAACCGTATCAACTTGCTAAATATATGATGTCATCTCCTAGAAGAAATACTTGTAGATAAAATAATAAATAAGCTTAAACTTTGAATACATAAATGATATTGTAAGAATGCTTCATTGCCTCAATTTATACGTAGGTTGCAAATGTAAAGAAAAGGGAAGTAACTTACCTTTAAACTAAAAAAATTGTCGACATGCTCAGTCATGGAAATTCAAGAAAAAAATGAAGGTGAAATGACTCCAAAAAGGTTAAAATAAATTGATGCATTAGCATTAATTAACACAGTAATGTTTAGAAGAACAGAACTCTGATCAAAGCCTGCTGGACTGAATGATACATGCAACTTAATGGCTGACCATGGTTTAACAAATGTTAACATATGGTAAAACAATTTACAATTTTAATTTTAAGATGAATTAAAGCTGGTATTAAAGTAATGTTTCACCCTTACAATGTAAGTTCTGACATTTTAAACATAAACAAAAAATAAGCAACGTCTGATAAACATTTCTGAAATCAAAAACAAATAAATGGTTCTGTTTTGTTCTGTTCTCTACTCTGTCCGCAGTTATTCAGCTGGCGTGTCAATCAAACTTTCGGTCTGTTCTTTGTCAACATCCCGCATCCTAAAAGCATATAATACATTCATGGTCAAATGTTTTTCATACAAAGTGAACAGTTTTATCACATAATTAACTGTTTTATACTTTTAAGTAAGCAAAAATGACAGATGTAATGTGCATGTACTGGTGAAGGACATTTTAGAAAAGTGCTTGAGTTATAACACGTAAAGATAATCTTAAAGTTCTAGAAGGATTCAATAAATACTTCATCTTGGAAACAAAAAAATGGAAACAATATTGGTCATGCTTACTCCCAACTACTGCTATGGTTCAGATAATTGTGAAGAGACAAGTAAATTACGAGAGTAGAGCTATCAAAAAAAAAAAAAAACCCATCAAAGGTAGACAAAAAAAGACACCTGGGGCACTGGATTGCTTTAATTCAACTTATTTATATCATGTATGGTGTGCTTGGGGTTACAGTAAGTGCATTGGAGAAAGGGACTTTGAAGGCTGCACTTTATTTCTGCTGCCGATATATGAATCTGCCTGGCACCCTTACTCTGGTAAGCCTTTTAATACAACATGTGTCCCTTTAGTCTCGAGGAACAATACATGTCTAAAAGTTTTTATCAAAATTCAGAACTTATTCAGCAAAACTGTCATTATTTGTGCCTCTGGACATTGAGAAGAATAAACAGATACAACAAGCAATGATTACATACATACAGTAGAACAAAATGAAAACAAACATTTCTACCTTGAAATTTTAATACATGTAGTTATCTAAGTTGTTAAATATGCTTTTATATGTTAGTTTTTATGACAGAGTAATCATAAATTTACATATTTAACTTGAACTTTTAGTTACTTGTAGTTAAAAGGATGAGAAAATCTAATCTTTGCTCCATATCACCAGCTTGACAAAGAAGTTTGAATGCAATTATCAGCACAATGTATAATTACTGTCGTTATAATGATGTCACATTTTACATCATGTTTCATAAAATAATAAAGAAATGGAGGAAACTTGTCCAATGTGGCTTAACAGCTCATACTGACAGCTAACAAACAGTACAATAAGCCTAAAGGACTTATGTCAAGTATCTATGAGAATTATATACATTGCAATAAGTAATATATATTAAATAGTCTATTATACTGCTTCACTGGAATATGAAACATTACTCGATAAATTGCAAAAGCACATGTTGAAGCATGCAAAGATGCAATAAAATACATTTAAAGAGTGCAACTGATAGAAGATTTAAAAAAATTCTCCATAAAAAGTTAAATGTAAACCGAGCTGATAAAGATTATTATTATTTTCATATATATCATAATTATAAGTTTAGAAATATGACACTCCAAAACAAACAACGATATAATTATTGTTTAATTATTACCACAATATGCAGTCACATGTCATTACATATACATGTACATACAAACATACTAATGTACCTTTACACATTTATGCATGTATGTATATTAATTCATTACTGTTGTAAATTTGCAAGTAATTAAACGAAAACAGTGCCCCCCAAGTGCTGCTTTAACCTTTCAGCTGAGGGCCAGATGAAGATAAATTGTTGTTCCTTCAAAAGAAGTAGTTTTATTTTGGACAATTTGATCTCAAGGTGAGGGTCATTTAGGAGTCATGGGAAAAAAGATATACGTGACCAGATGAAAGTAAACTGCAGATCCTCCAAAACAAGTAGTTTTCTTTTGACAATTTAACCTCAAAGTCAAGGTAATGTTGGGGTAGAGGTAAAATAATGTATGCATTTGGATGATTTCTCCCAAAGGGTGGTTGTGTGCAAACATGAACTAATTCTGTTTAGTTAAAAGGAAGTTATGGCCAATATTAAGGACTTTTTACAGCTCTACCTTGGAGGTCCAGGTCTTTTAAATATATGTCAGTGGGAACGTCTTGTCCTAAGGGGGTGTAATGTTCAAGTATGAAGTATATCCATTTACTAATAGGAAGTTGTGGGCAATGTTACAAAAGTTTTTACACAGACTGACAGGTCAAAAACTATATTCCCTCTTTCAGGGACATAAAAAAATCAACTAAACAATATCAAAAGAACAGCAATAGATGCAAAGTAATCCAAATATGATAAGATCATGTGCTTCAGAGTATAAAAGGGAGGTAATGCAATAATTCCTTGTACTGTATTAAATACTAACAGACTGTGAGTCAGGAAATAAAAGTATCTACCCATTATCAATTAACAAGGATAAAAGACTGACTATAATATAATTTAGTTTTGTAAATGCTCAGGTTTCGAACTCGAGTTATGACAATTTTGTTGATATCTTGGAAAAAATAAAGTCAACTTTCTGATATGAAGTTTTATAAATTTTCTTTTTGTATGTCTCTGAACTGAAAACATTACAATTAAATCATTGAAATCTCAATGAACTCCTAGGATGTGCTAACAGCATCTTAAAGAAACCACAGAGATCAACTTAGATCGTACTGAAATTCTCTTCAAAGAATTCTTAAACAATTAGAACAAATTAAATGTTTATCATTTGCAGATGAAAACTAATCAGCCGAAATATTAACACTACACCTATCTCTTGTATCTTCATCACTTGAGCTATCTGGACACAAATTAACAACTGTTTGCATGAATTAAGCAGATGCCAGGATATAAATATGGCTTGTTGAAATTACTTTGCAAATTTATGATGGCATGCATATACATGTAGCTAACATGGTCTTCTTTGAAACTATAACTGTACCAGTTTTTCTATGAAACTATGAACATTTTGTAAAACAAATACAGTGTACAAATAAAGAGTACAAAATATGAACATTTACAAAACAAAATTTAATACAAATACAGTGTACACGTGCAGTGCAAGCATGCAAACCTTATTTTTCTTTTCCAGGGACCGACACCATCCAACAGACTGTAGCAAATATAACACAAAATCTTAGCAAAAACAAAGAAAAGAATACATATATTATATATATTTCTTTATCCTGACCCTGCTTATCTCCTTACACGGGTTTGCCAGTTTTAAAATTAAGACCGCTTCATTTTAAGCAAGAATGAAATTGCGTTTTTCTTAATGGCAATGTGAAAACAAGTGGCCAATGGTACGACAGTCTATCTGTTCATGGTTTATAAAGGTAAAAAAAACACCCGAAATAAATACATTTTGAGGGAACAATGCAAAACTATTTCTTATTAGTTACAATAGTTTTGCACCATACCTAGATTTTTTATTATCTATTATCTAAGCAGGGTAAAGATAAAATACTTCAAATAAAATAAATATCCATAATTAACCAAAAAGGCGACAAAAGCAGTGGCATGCAAGAAAATAATGATCGCTCAATCTCGCTCAGCAGAGTAAATCCAATTCAAGAAGACAAACATTTTGTTCTAGTTTCTGACATTTCATTTAAACCTGAATGTGAGGGATCAGAATTCTTTTTCTTTTTCAGGGGAGGTAACTTTAAAATTCTTCATAAAAATCTATTTTTGAGCAACCAAATCTTATGAATAAACATAATATCTAATCTGGTTATAAACTGTTCTAGATATTTCATTTATTAGTACTGGCATTAAAAATCAAATAAAATATTTATTAGTATACATGTATTTTTAAAAAGTGGAATAACTCTTTATAAACTGCAAAAAAGGCTATTATCACAAACTTGGCATAACCATGGACATTTTCCTAAGTTTAAGGAAGATTTGCAGCAAATTATTGCTAATAGAACAGCTTTTCTTAAACTGTAAACAAGGCAATAGAGGATGAAATGTCTGACAGGACAACATGTATCTAACTACCCTAATCATTCACAAGCCTACTTTACTAAACACAGCAGCATTATAAAATCATGACATTAGTGCATTTCATAAAAAAAGAATGTAAAAACACAAGTTTTATACTTAAATACAATTCCATAGTTTCAAAAGCAAAACAGCACATGCAACATTTAGGACAAATACATGTATCTTTAAAATGATTTAACCTTTAACATAAATTTGAGTTTAAAAAAAGCAAATGCACTTAATCCAGGGTAAACCATAACACTGTCAGTGAATGGGAATTTAGTGAATTTATTCAAAGTTAATCTAACATATTTTGCAGTCATGCGCCAAGAAATAATTTTTCAAAGACAGGACTTTTGGGCTTGTGGCTACTGGAAATCTTTGGGCCCAAATCAAATTCTGTAGGCCCAAACACTTAAAATCAAAGTCTTGTAGATCAATTCTTACAGGTTCACTGGGCCTAGGGTCTGCCAAAGTTTTGAGGCTAAAAAAGAATTTTACAAGCCACAAGACTGTCACAGCTGGTTTTGCGTATCTAATGAAATAATTGAGTGACATTACATGAGAAATGCACACAAGCCATTGTGCAATATTATAATATCTACCAACATACCTTGATACTGGAACGACCCTCCTGGAGCATAAGCAGTGCAGAATTTTCTTGACGAGTAATAACACTGGGTCCCAGGACTCGAAATGTGTCAAAAAACTAACAGCCATGAATGCTATAAAAATAGGTACTGAGCCGAGGTAAAACAGCCATGTATAGGAAACCTGTAATTACAAAAATTTATCAAGTTTATTGAAACTGTTCTCCCTTGCTTTTACAATAAAATAACAATGCTACAGGCCACAGTCTACAAGTATTCAATAAAAATCGTTGGAACTTAGATTCAGAAAGTGTATTCCATAGTTCTGGTAAGTATATAATTGATGGCAATAAAAGTGGCTACAAAAACATGCAATGCTTGAAAAGATTTTCAGCGTTAAATCTTATCATTTATTTAGTATCTTTCACATTTTATTCGTAAGACATGAGTTACAATACTCATACCCCTTTAATTACTACATCTGCCATCATAGTGAGTGGAGTAACTAAACTCAGAGCTGAGGTCGCAATCAGTGATGATGTCAAAAAACATCCCCTGTAAAAATGGAAAGAAATTCAGTCACAACATTATACAAATATGAGTAAATTCATTATCCTAAACTTGACAACTTAAACACCTTACATGTACCTGAAAAAGTCATGAGTAAATTATTTTAATGACAGATGCCAGAACCAATCGTTACAAAATGAATGCAATTCCTACAGTATTCTAGTTTATGTTTATTCTGACAAAATGCAAGATCTTGATCTGACATGGTTATTCTTCAATTTTTGTATCCACAATATACAAATATTTATACCAATTGAAAATCTTAACATGCGTACATAACCTTTTAGTTGCTATCTATTCATGTACCAACTCATAAATCTATGCATGAACAAACTTATGCATCAAACTCATGTACTTTAACATGTACCAACTCATGTACCTATACATGTATCAACTCATGCACTTATACATGTACCAATTCATGTATCTCTGCACGTACGAACTCAAGTACCTATACATATATCAGTACATGTACCTTTATATGAACCCGTAGTTCTGTATCCTTGAGTTTCTGTACAATTTTGATTTAAGAGTCCCTTATCACTATTATAATTAACAAAATTATTCTTTTAACTTCTGTTACTGTAATTTCTTTTACTGTTATTAATTTTACAACATTGCTGTTATATTCTCAGCCCTCCATAAAAAAGCTTGTTGCTACAGTTGTCAAGTTTTTCAAAGGAACTTATAAACCAAGATCACTGACAAGGTGTTACTAAAATAATGTATCAATTCCTTAATTTAATTATTGGTCATTAATTAGGGATGGCAACGAGTACTGATATTAATACTCAAGTACTCGGTCATTTTTCCGATCAAATACTCGGTTACTTGGAAGACTTCTTATAATCTTCAAAGTTTTTATCACCACAATATCCATACTGTCTGCAGGCTGCTTTTGTTTTTTTATTTTAATTCACAGAATTGGCTAAGTAAAATAGAAATGCAAGGGAGGTAAGTTAGAAAAAAAAAATCAACAAATGTTTTAATCAACATAATTTCAAGTTAACACGTCTATAAGAGTTAATGTATCTTTCTTTCACTTTAAAATAGTATAGACTGGTCAACAATGGATGTAGCCAGTAAATGGTTATAAACAAAATTATTCATAAGACACTGTCAATGATGGCATATATATTTTATAACTAACGGTAAACTGTACAAGCATGATATTTTCATCAATTTTCTAAGTCCAATGACTTTTTATTAAAGAAAATACGACTGTCTACATGTTCAAGTTAACGTCTTTTACCCAAGCATACACTGATACAGCACAATACACTGTATTTTAATTGTACACATCAGTTTCATGATAAAGTTTATGTGTTCCTTTTAGATTTGGCAGGTGGCATTTTGACCCTATGAAATGTTAATATCTTATTCTTATCAAATACTTTATTAAGATATCAGAAGATAATATTTGCAGTTTTTATATGCGTTATGGAAAATCTGAGTTACTGTCTTGTACTGAGTAAAGGAAATAACGTTTATTTGGGTCTAATTACTTCCTTTAATCCAACATTCATAAAAGCAATTAGGTCCCTAGCTGTTTATATTACAGTTAACCTTAAAACAACTTTCGGCAATAAACTGTTGGACAATTAAAGGCCATTAAACATCATAAGAGGCCGAATGATGTAAGTGACACAGCTGTTTATTACATACACTTGTCAAACTGTTGATTGCCTCGTTATTAAACATTGTCAAATTAGGATATAATCTTCCCACCTCTACAAGGATGTTTTGATTATATTTAACAGGTACTGATGCATTTATATTGCAGATACATGTATATCTATGAAATTTCAATTATTCTAATGCAACTGCAATGAAAATAAATGAAGTGATAAATTTTTTTCTGAGTAACCGATTATCAATTTTGTTAACATATAATTGGAAATTCGATCGAATACTCGATTAAACATTTACTTGTTGCCATCCCTATCATTAATGCATTCTAAACAAATGCAGAAAGAAAATCTCACCACAGCCATAAAAATTCGGACAGGACGGTTCCCACTAACCCATTGATCACAATAAACAAGGTTTGCTCCCCGTCTGGCCACTGGAATGGTTCTTTTTTGCTATAGTGAAGTATCAAAAATCCTGGCCACAATAACACAGATGAAAATAAACCAACAAAACCTGAAAGGATGAAATTACATTATAGGTCTGATGCAACTAAATGTTAAGGACAAATATGACTAAATTTACCACCTAACATTTTCTTACCTAAACCATTTTGTACTGACTTCATCAATAAAGAACTAAAAGTACACATGTATCTTATTTCTATCTTAACTTCAACAATAATAAAAGAATAATGTCCAAAGATACAGACTATAACTACTAGTGATTATGTTTAACTTTAGAAATTTAAAAGCTGACCTAAGAACAGACAGCCGGATTGAAAGTTGTCACTCACATTACAACATATCAAAATTTACTTTATTTCATAATCATAAACATCCTGAAACAAGGATAATACCAAATTCATTTTCTTGACTATTCTCCTAAGACTTTCTAGATCTATAGAACTTACCAAAAAACAAGGGTATATCAAGTTTATCTTCATGGTCAACTTTTCTTCTAAGGCCGACCAGGTATACAGCATAGAGTATAGCACCAGATAAGGCCCAGAGGGCACCTGCTGGTATATGATCCTCAAACTTCAGGTCTGATATACTGACCATCACTACACCACTTATACTGTAATACATGTAAATGAAAGATAACTGCTCTTTTGTAATAGTGGTACACCTTAAG
This sequence comes from Cyclina sinensis, assembly GCA_012932295.1. Lineage (NCBI taxonomy): Eukaryota > Metazoa > Mollusca > Bivalvia > Venerida > Veneridae > Cyclina > Cyclina sinensis. Next base: position 4,364,230 of record JAAONU010000004.1, read on the forward strand.
TGTCTTTACAGGCTTATGAAATCCCTTATTCTTGAAACAACTTTACTTTCCAGTGTCTATCCTATACACAAGGTATCTGGTAGGTAAACAACTGTTAAACGTTCTTTGAATATCTTTCAGCTTGACAGCCCACATCAAAACAAGATCCAAGTAGGGATCAAACCTTAACCCTTTCAAACCACTTGTAAATATCAACAAGTTATTCAAGTTCATTCAAATTATGATAATTTGATAATATTTTTTATTGCTTCTTAATTAACCATAAAGATTTACGCAAAATTTTCCATTCCCCAATTTCTGCCAGCTATAGATACTTTGAAATCTTACCTGACTAAGACAGCAACAAGTTTTGAAAGACTGAATCTGTCAACTGAAGAGCCAGGGTAAATGGCAGCACAGATCAAGGTAAATAATGACGACGTAGATGACAGAACATTAACTACACCAACCTCAGTATCATGTAAGGCAATCTGGTAGCAATAGTTAGCAAAAAACCACTGAAATATATTTTAAAGAGAACATTCATATTCATGTATATATTAAAAATCACTTTTATAATCAAAGCACAGCAAGCACTGAGGTATTCATTTCTTGCAAGGCTTTTCCTACCTGGCTTGATTTGTTGACACGTATTATCTTTTTATTAGCTTTGAACATTTGACATTTAAACATCAAGGTGCTTCTGACATCACTATTTATCCACATGTTCTAGCACTATTCAGGAATTTAAAAGATATCTCAACATACTAGTGCAAACTCCAAGAAGAAAATCACTTACTAATATAGAAAATAAGAAGGCCAGTTTAGCCACTTGTTTAATACTAAGTTTGCTAAGGGCTCTCAGCCGCATCTCCTCTGCCCTTACTGCTGCTGGGTAGGAGAGTCTTGCTATCACTTGCTCTTCCGCATACGCATCTATAAATAAATCATTACATAATTACCTGCAAATGCATTAAAAATAGATTTTAGCATTATAAAATGGATCACTGCTAAGAATTTCAGTAAAACTGATTTCATAAACAAGGAAGATGCATGATGGAGGATCTATAGGAAAAATCACTTTGAAGCCTTTATCAGTATCCTCAACCATCTGGGTAATTTTTGAAACTGGATATCAGACAAATACAGAAATAATCTACTATAGCCTATTATTACATAGTAGTTAACTATTTTAACATAATCAAATGTCAGAAGTTTTGCTTCCACAAGCCTAGAGGCTGGGGGCCGCTAGGATCCCCCGTGGGTCCAGAGCAACACTCTGGCCAGGGGTCCAGGACGCGGGAGGCCCCCAGAAGCTCCTGCATTATTGTATAAATTTAATGTTTGTTCATTACTCAAACGATGTATTTGAGTATGCTGTGCTACACACCTGGCTTCAATAAATATAAAACAAACTAACTCAAGATATATTTTTACATAACACACACCTGTGAGTTGTCGAACCTCCATAAGATTGTTAAACCTCACAGATCTGTCTCGCAAATCTGAAATGAAATGGAAAGAAATCCGTTTTAGTTTTATCTGTTAGAATGTATCTACCTGCTATTCTTCTGAATGCCTTTGATTTTTCTTCTCTAAAATGTGAATTAACTGGCTGATGGCTTAATTCTTTTTTCTCTGTGACATGTATCAACTCGACCATGGCCTCAATTTTTCTTCTGTTTAATGTGCATAAATTGGGCCATTGCTTCAATCTTTCTTTTTTGTAAAGTGTATTAACTTGGCCATGCCCCTTATCTTTCTTTGCTGACACATGATTTAATTGTTTAAACCTATTGTTCCCCTCACAAAAAAACAACAGAAATGTTTATATTTCAAGTTCTGACAAAACTTTTCTACTTAGAGAACAGACAAGGTTTATTTGGCATATTCTGTACAATACTAGGGCAATAGTTCGTGAGTGCCAAAAGGACTTTGACTGGTTTATCAAACATGGCTGAAGTGTCATGCCCACAAACATAATAAGCAACTTTGGTGAAAATCAGATGAAAACTCTTTTGAGCGGACCATCTATGGATGTTGCCCACCTGCCATGGGTATTCCCTTTATACATCCTGTCTTAATATTGGCAAATAAAAAAGGAAGTTTTTAGTTTTCTTCTGTTGCATGTCTTTTGACAGTATTTCATTTTAACTGAAAAGTATGTTCCTAAATACCGAAGCCTAGTATTTCCATGTTTTGGTCCTTGTTCTGTCTTTTTTTTTATCAACAACCAGTACACATTTGATCAGTAACAAAACAAGAAAAGCTTGAAAATTCTTCATATAAAATATAATACACCAAGAGTTATCTGCTCTTACCATTAATATCATCATGTTCTGAGCCACTGTTATTTTTATCATCATACCTCAGTGGTACATAGACTGACTCAGTCTGCAATATAAGAATACACAGTGAATATAAGTATCATTCAACATTTTTCAACTTGTTCAAAAATTACTGTCTCTTTGAAATTAGTGCAACTTAGTCCGAAGTGTAACAAACAGAAATAATTTAGTCCAGAGGGCAACACAGAAGTCCACTGCTATTTTGGTCCCTTTTATGAAAACTTGGGAGAATGCAAACTTAATACTTAGAGTTATATCTGTTCTTACACGAATACTGTTACAGACTTTCAACAATTTTCATGTTCCCAAATATGCAGTCATTTTTGCAACAAACATATGCATTCCCCCCCCCCCCACACACACACACAAAAAACACATAATTCTTTAATACTTACCAATAGTTCTTCAGTTTCTAACTTGCCACCATCACCTGACTGTAACACCTGTAAAATAAATGGGACAGAGTTAAGTTATTACTGTTCAGCAGTGGTCCAGTGGTAATGTGATAGACTGGTTATCCAAGGGTTGTGGGTTTAATTCCCAAATTCTCCACTTACACAACTTACTTTCTTTCAGATGAGACATTAAACTAAGGTCCTATGTATCGGTGCTATACACTGAGCATGTAAAAGAACCAGGAGTTGAATGGAATGATTTCTGCACTATACCCTACAACCTGAATTCCTCAGTGGGGGGTCTGTCATATAGGAAACTAATATAAATGTTGAATAAAATCAAACAGGTTAAGTGTGACAATTAAATCTTGCACAAATTCTTTGCTGTAAATTTTGCAGAAATACATTTTGAACTGGAAATAACTTATAACCTAATGCTTCATATTTCTTAATTACATATGCCAAATTACTGTTAAACTCCATTTATATTACATTCTCTTTTTATATCCCTGAAGAGCTATAGTGATTCATGGATGTTCAGGTTTTCCACAGAACAGTATCATGTATATCACTGTTATTTCTTTCTTTTCTATTTTGTTCATATGAAATAGTGGTTTCTGAATGCATATAATTTTACATGAAGTACTATAGTATTGGCAATTTTGTCCAACATAAAAGAAAGTAAAATGAAAATTAAACAAAAATCAGTACCCTATTTACACTCATTTGGAATAATTTTGAAACAGGCTTTTCCTAAAATTTTGAGCAATCCATTTTCAAATCATATGAATGTAAATAATACTGAACAAATCATTATCCTACATCAAGATGTCAGTCAAAACTTTTAAGTACAATATGTTAATTTAACCCTTAACCTGCTGGAACCGAAAGTGATTAGCCTTTGCCACCAGTATAGAGCCAGGCCAGCCTGCACATCCGTGCAGTCTGACCAGGCTCTATACTGTTGGTAGCTCAATTTTTGTATTTTGATATTGAAATCCCTTAAACTTTGAATGGACTGTTCCAAATTCAAAGCTGGACAAATCCATTACAAAAATTCAGCAGGTTCAGGGTTAATGAAATAATATGTTTTTAAACAATGTGCTGAGTGGACAGAAATTTATTACAAATGTACACTTTTTTACTATCTACACTCTCTTATGGAAAATACCTGAGCACATGTTATTCATTTTATTATTAATATTTTTTATTTCATGGAGACTGAGCCAAAACATGCATTTGCAGTGTGTCATCCAGTGTTCCAGTTAGGCCTAAATGGCAGGGCACAGGACCCTGCCTCTTTTCTGTCTCACCCTGCTGCCTTCCCCTTCACACTGCCCCTATCAACTGACCACAGCAGAAAAAACAAGTTGTTGTCTGGATGATTCACAGGTTAATGTTAGAGTATGTCCATTTAAACACTGCAAACATTTTTCACTTACTCCATTCTTTTTACACTGGTTTTTCCACGGATGCCAAAACAGAAATCCACTAAGGTAAAGAGTGAACATTGCTGTCTTGAAGTACGTGCTGAAGAATGGTTTGTCATAGTGCTCATTCTTAAACAAATACTGAAAATAAAATATTTCTCATATTAATACAGCAAGGGTAATAATACTGAACACCTGTTCATATCAAAAAAGCAAATTTTAAACTTTTATTAAAAGTGATAGAAAAAAATGGGAAAACTTTAACTTTGCAACTAACAGAATTTAATATGAAACATTTTATATAAAAATTCTGATTTATATACTTGTATATCATGGACTCACTAAGGTTACTGGCTATATATCTAATGTTAACTAAATCCCTATATAGTGTTTATATACAAACCTTTGTTAACTCAGAAGATGCAACCCATATAAGATCTACGATGATCAGTACAATAACGCCCAGTACAAGACGTTGAGACTTACTCAAGCCAGTTAAACCAAACATCTTTGGTCTTTCTTCATCCAGTTACTGCAATGAGAAAACAATAATAACCATACTGCTTTCATTTTTGATAAAAGCTTTTGAAAACAATCTTTGACTTATTTTAAACCTAAATTTGTATTATTAAATTAGGACATTTGAGTTTTCTTGGTATTTCTTTTAGGGAAGGTAAGAAGTGGGTATCTCTAGGATATACTTAAAGGTTTCTAGCTAATTATTAGTATCGATAAAATGAGGTGTCTGAGGTATGGATCAGGTGATTTTGTTTAAGAGTAACTGCAAGAGCATGAAATTTATAAATTGTGAATTGCATTTTTAGCTTACAATATTTACTCCATGAAAGTCTCAAAGAAATAAAACTTTCAAGCTTCAGTTCTTTCCAGTATCAATGTAAGATCATAGAGCTTTTCAAGAATGTGGCTATAAACAATGTGGCCTTGCCAGATCAGGTATGCAAGCCATTTCCTAAATTCAAAATGGGTATATAGTGCTTACAATTTCAATGCTCCTCCTAATAATGTGAAAAGCTATATCAGTTATTTCAAACAGGAAAACAAGATAGACATTGTTAATATGTAGAGAGGTATATTGGTGATAATGAAGGTAATGGACTATGTGGCTTGGTAGCTCAATATGTAGAGAGGTATATTGGTGATTATGAAGGTAATGGACTATGTGGCTTGGTAGCTCAATATGTAGAGAGGTATATTGGTGATAATGAAGGTAATGAACTATGTGGCTTGGTAGCTCAATATGTAGAGAGGTATATTGGTGATAATGAAGGTAATGGACTATGTGGCTTGGTAGCTCAATATGTAGAGAGGTATATTAGTGATAATGAAGGTAATGGACTATGTGGCTTGGTAGCTCAATATGTAGAGAGGTATATTGGTGATAATAAAGGTAATGGACTATGTGGCTTGGTAGCTCAATATGTAGAGAGGTATATTGGTGATAATGAAGGTAATGGACTATGTGGCTTGGTAGCTCATTTATTAGACTGTCCGCCTAGCTAGTAAATAGGAGGCCTTTGGTTCGAGTCTCAGTCAAGTCATGATTTTTTCACTACCTGTAACATCTGTAGTTGGACCATAACATAAATAAGTTAACTTACAATATAATATGAGCAACGGCCACTGCATGAAAATATTCACAATATTCTCTGTGATTCTAAGAATAACTTTTAAATTTTGAGGGATAAATGTAGCCTCATGCATTAAACAACTTAAACATTGCCTAGATCGCAAAACACTGTTTTTATCCTGCTTTTAAGTCTTTTAACAATTTCACTTGTTTTTCTTTGATGACGAATACCGGCTGATTCGGACCTTGGCTGATTCTGACCCTCCTTGGCTGATTCGAACCACTTTCTTGGCCGATTTGGACCACTTTTTTTGGCTGATTCGGACCACGTAACTGAAAAATATTCCTCATCTTTAACATTTTTTTAAGTGAGTAACTTCCTATTTTCGATACTTATCTGGCTTTAGTTGATTGTAATAGGGCCATGCGAGTTACGCTGAAAATTTGTGATATTTATTGCGTTCATTTCATTCAATTCACAATAATAATAATGGCCCTAATACAATCAAATTAAGCCAGATAAGTATAAAAAAATAGGAAGTAACTCACTTTAAAAATGATAAAGATGAGGAATATTTTACAATAAAGTGGTCCGAATTAGCTATAATAGTGGCCCGAAACAGCCCAGAAAGTGGTCCAAATCAGCCAAGGAGGGTCCAAATCAGCCTGGGCCGAATCGGCCAAAGGTCCGAATCAGCTAGGTTCCTTTGACAACTTCTTGTCATTTAAAAACCTTTATCCTTGCACACCTGCTAGTAATATCCGAAAGAGGAGTCAAGAAGTATAAATAGATAGATAGATAAGTTAAAATCAGGAGCTGATGTGGTCCAGTGGTAACGCCCTGGATTGGTATACCAGGGGTCCCGAGTTTGATCCCCTGCTCCTCCACTAACATTACTAATAGTCTTTCGGATGAGACGTTAAACCGAGGTCCCATATATCAGTGCTAAACACTGAGCATGCAAAAGAACCAGGTGTGTCTCTGGAATGGGATGCTTACTGTATCTTGCACTACCCCTACAACATAAAATAAGTAATCTCTTCAGGGGGCGTTGGTCATATGGGCAACCAGTACCGAAGATAAATAAGCTCAAATAGATAGAAAAGTCAAAATCAACCGCCCATCAGCTCAGTTGGCAGTGTCCACCCTGTAGGCAGAAGACCCTGGGTTCAAGTCCCAGTAGAGCCACTACTTTTCACCTCCGTTCAGATTATTATAAAATGATCTTGTAAACAAGAACAATTAATGGTAGAAAAGATCTACAATGTAACATTATGATTATCAAGGAATGCATCAAGGGAGATAATATTAGTCTCAATTACAAATATTACAAAATATTAAGATATTTACAAGCTCAAACAGTTTTTAATAGAGAAATTATTTACATTTTCTTACTTATGTCATTACTGAATTCGAACATATATCGGATATATCGTTATTTCGAAACTGCAGAAACCTCCACTGAAAACATTAAATCTGACATTTTAGCCGGAAGTTGAATTCATATACTTTGGTACCCGCTGTCTGTTTTGGTTCTCAATTTTTTAACCAATCAGTGTATACCTTCAACTTTTCTCCTGCATCTCTGCTATACGGAATATTTCGGTTATTTCCCTTATCAACACTGATGTCTGTGTTGTTAAAAGATGAAGATTATGGCCGAAAATGAATACTTCAGTATTGGCAGTATAGTCTCCTGCACAACATGCTACCAGCAGAAGATTCAAGGCGAGGTTATGGCCTTCGACCTTGCCACTAAGATGTTAGCCATCAGTATCCTTTAAACACAGAACCAGAATGTTGAAACGAGACACTTGGCAATGCCATTCTTTCCCGTCCGTCATAAATTTTATGCATTTTAGTGAGAAAATATGCATGCTTATTGATTATAACCTTTGCAGAAGGATGTATTTCCAACGTCTTCTTTTTTTCCGACTCTTGCTACGTTTATTGCTTAGAATTTTTTTTATAAAAATCACTTTTCTGGACATACAGTTTCGCTGATGACTTCTTTAATGAAGTTAAAAGACTTCTTCAGATTATATATTCGGACAAAATCTGTTACTTTTGGAGAGTTAACTTTATCACATTGCATTTGTTTAATCATCCAACTCTTAAAGCACGTAGGGAAGGAATATCTTGTAATATATTTGTCTGGGTTACCTTAACATTTTGTCAGAATGTCAGCCAGCTAGTGGAAAGCACAGTGTTCATGATGTTAAGCTGGTCAATTTGTCATATGTCAGTGAAGTGAAAGTGCTGAAGGAGGCAGACAGAGATGTCTCACCCCCGCCATTGTCTAACTTGAGTAACCAGAAGGTGAGAACTCATGTGTTTTCATATCATTGCCACCATCTATAATCTAGAACTTGATAGCTTAGTGGTCAGGACTTTCTTCGATTTACAGACGTTTCGGTAAATGACCAGTTCGGTAAACTGGATTTTTGGGACGTTTTGGTAAAAAGGCAATTATATAGTAATTATATGGAAACATTGAGAATGAATTTTAATCACTTACTGATAAAATTATCAATTCATATTTGTAAAGAATGGCACATAATTAAAGACAAACAATTAGGACAGTCACTAATTAAATTACAGCGGTTTTCTTTAATCTCTTAGTTGTACTCAACACATTAGCGGTCTTTAAAACCCGCTAAATGAGTAATAATAGACGCGTGTCCGAAAATATCAGAGCACTGACTGTGTTAAATAAATAAATAAAATGCACGTATATATCTCTACCTGCATATCATAGTGATGTCGTGAAACCAAAGTATAACTGATTAATGTGGGTCCAAACTGTATTAAAAAATGATGTAACGTTTTAATTCCCATCAGAACCTTTTTGCTACTAATCCCGATCAGTCAGACTGGATCCTGATAAGACGATAAAAGTAAGACAAAAATTTTTTAATTCCTTTGCCAAAACCGATTAGAGCCTATTCAACATGACAGTTTTACCAGACCCAGGGTTGGCTTATTGACCGGTTGATTGAGTATTGACCGGGCCGGTGGTCAATACTGGTCATTATTGGTCAATACTGGTCAATAGTGGTCATTTCTGGTCAATACTGGTCAATTCAATTTTATTCACTACAAAACTGTCCATAATGTTCTTAGAATCATGTTAAAACAGTTAAATCCTTTAGGCCCTTACAATAGACATTGGTAGGGCCTAGATGTTACTTCATTTATGGTTTAATATTGGATAATCCTTAAGTAAACATAATATTTTAATTGGTATGTTCCCATGTTCGATAAACAATAGAAGTGCAAGTCCTGACCCCTCAGTGTCCTGACCATCCTTTGTCATACACAAGTGTTAATTGACAAGTGTATAACACCTACTTTATGGTTATTGGATAATCCTTAAATAAACATATTAGCATCTTAATTGACATGTTCCCTGGTCCAATAAACAACAGAAGTTTGGAACTGTACAAACAAAACTTAGGAATAGACTAGGAATTCAGAGAGCTGCAAAACTTGTTGTGTGTTACCGCTTCCTTAGAGGTAGTGATGAGCTTGACTGGTAGAACTGGTCATTAACCAGTGTGAAATATTGCTATTTAAGCATGTATTTTTAATGTTTATGCCAGAACAGATATGTATGGTGGTGGACATGGTGGTGCTAAATGTTTCTAGCATTTTGTTGGAATACTGTGTGCTAAAAGTTTAAATCTTTTTGTTGGAATACTGTTGTGTGTTGCAAATTTTCATTCTTTATTTTATTAGTATGAATTCTAATACAAGCACATACTTTGTAACTTGATTAGAAATGAAATAAATGTTTAATGGTTTGTTTTCTTCCTTTCTTTTATAAAAATCTTGAAAAAAAGTTCAATTGACCAGTATTGACCACTTGGGGGAGTATTGACCGGGACGGTTTTAACCGGTTAAAACCGCTGGTTAAAACCAGGGGCGGTCGATTGGTGCCAACCCTGACCAGACCACTGTAAATAGTTTAGACACTATCCAATGGGATGAGCAACAGAAATGAGACATAAAACTGGTACATTGCAAATGGAAGAAACATTTTCTTTTACAGTATCATAATGGAAGAAACCCTTTCTGTTTTAGATCAATTCAAGATTTCGACAGAATATAGAGGAGAAGAAACGTCAAGTTAATTACATAGGTGTTGGAGTAACACCTGAGGGACAAAAGGTGTTTAATGCCATAGTGAAAACGTAAGACATACTCCAGATTTAATACTCCAGACAAAATGCTGTTATTCAAGAATCACAAGAAATACATTTCAAGTTTTAAACTTCTGGTTAAGAGTATGTTGACTACTAATGAAACAAGCTTTGGTTGTCCAGATAGTTATGTTTGTATCCTATTTAGTATTGATGTTTTTTTTTCCTTAAAACCACTACTTTCTTATATGCCAAAGGTAAGTTAGATTGGAAGAAAAGATGAGCACTTGTAGCATTCTTCAGTGTGTTAGGAAAAGGAATTTGAACGGGTTGATACAGTTGAAGTATCTGACATTTTCTTGACATGACATTATTTTTATTATATATAGTGTGCATTAAGAAGAAAACTAGTTATGATAAGAGGGTAATATTGTATAGATCTCTCAGAGTTTAAGTTTTGAGTCTTGTTTTCCTTGTGGATATTGTGAAATTGATAATGGAAGAAAATTCTGTTTCAATCTTTTTCTAGAATCACTGATGCAAAATGGGATCGACAGAACATAGTTGTAATGGATGAGGTAACGATACGACCACCTTATGGTCTAGATGATTGCAAAGGAAAAGAAGGTTGTAAAATCTTAGAACATGTCAAGAAAATCGTAAGTATACAATTTACTCACTTTTTTCTCATTTTCGAACTAGACTGCAGGTCTGAAAACTACATTTTTAATTGTGTTAATACTGTCTAAAATTTGATTTACTGAAAACAACGTTTGTCAGACAGGCACAGTTACCAACCAAATAGTTTGACTTTTTTCTGGTTAGGTTTCTTTAGAATCATATCTGACAAGAAATCCTAGAAAAGTATTCACATATCTTCACTTTCTTGAAATGGTTTTCTTCAAAATCACACCTGACAAGAATCTTAACAAAATATTCAGATCTTCTTTGCAGTATTCATATATTCATCATGTATCTCTAGGAAAATTGAAGGGTGGTATCAGCAAGATAAAATCTTAAGTCTCAGGAGATGTGCCTATTTAGTTGTCAAATATCACCTTTGCCAGGAAAATATATGACATACCTGTAGGTAAATATTATTTTACCGATGTTTTTAAAGGTTTTTGTGAAGTTTACATTTTCATACTAGCTTGTGATAAAATATTACACTGGTTTTACATAATTACAGGTACAGAAGCATCTTAAAGACCAGGAGGTACAGAAATCTGGCGACACACGAAAATCACACTCACCTTCCCCGGCTGCCTCGTCATGAAAAATCTCATTTCTTAGTTGTCTTAAACCGAAATTGGATCAACAGAAGAGAAACCAACATGCAGTTATATCTCATAATCTTTTATTAGTTCAGATTGACTTAATTAAGATATGAACAGTCATACAGTTATTAGTTTGTTGAAATCATGTTTTTTTTTTTGTTTTTTTTTCAAGTTCCTATATTTCATCTTAAATATTAATATTGTATCAGCTTAAATGCAGGCAGTCATCCATTTAGATAAATTGAGATTTTTGCAAGATGTTTTGAAAAAATTAGATTTTGTGGTGAAAATATTTTATTTTGTGCATACACTGGATTTGCCATTTAAATGAATGAAATAATTGTCACACTATCTTGATACACCAAATTTCTTGTAAGCGGACAGAATGTTTATTACCAAATGCCTATGTAATGACTTATAAAAAGTTCCTGTCCTTATTGAAAGAAAAAAAAGTTAATTGAAAGCTTTCAATTTGAGGGGTCAATGCAAAAAAGTGTTGTAACTACATATAAAAAAAAATGTCGATACAAACGTTTTGGACTGATCCCTTGATTTTCTATAAAGCAAGTTTGTATTTGCTCATAGAACCATTTTTTGTTCAATTTCCAAGTAGATTTTTACAAACAAATGATTCTGTGATATTTTAGCCACTCACTATCTTAGTAGAAATCTCCCTGCAGTTAAGATTGAAAACAGGAAAACATAGCAGATGAAGGTATTAATCTGTTTCGTTATGCTTTTGAAGAAATGTATTTGCTTTGGTAATCATGATTATGTAAAGAAATTCTGTTCAGAAAATTATAAGCTTTTATGAAATTAAAAAGACTACCAACAGGTCATTATTTGAATGTAAGCAGTTACTTCTATACAGCAATCTTCAAGTGGCCCCCTGTGTGCTTATACATATACCTTGCAATGCTTATTTATAAATTACTGTACTTTGAAGTTAAATAACAAATATTTTGATTCGAGACTGAATATTGCAGGCTTGAACCTTTCAGTACACATTATTTTAAAGTTAATTGATGAATACATTTCATTTTAGTACTATGTTTGTGAAAATTTACCATTCTGTGGATGACAGTGATTTAACCCTTACCCTGCTGAAGGCAAAAGACTGGCTTTTCAACAGTGCAGACCAAGATCACCCTGCACCTCCGCACAGTCTGATCATGGTCTGCACTATTCACCATTCAGTCAGTAAATTTGCAGTAAGCACCCTTCATAAACAACTGATGAATCTGTCCAGATTGAAAGATGGTTTAGTCCATTTTAGATATTTAGCATGGTAAGGGTTAAGCAGATGTATAACAGTTGCTTTGAAAGAATTGAATAGTTGAAATAACTGAAAATCCCAGTTTTCAGAATTGTCAAGTGGTAAAAATTGTTTTTTCTTTTGACTTTTGAAAGTTGAAGGTCAGTAGTAAACTTGTTGACATTTCAACTTCATGTTGAATAGTTCATGTGGTAACAAATATACATAAAACATTGTCAGCTTAACCCTTAACCTGCTGGAACCGAAAGTGATTAGCCCTTGCCACCAGTATAGAGCCAGGCCAGCCTGCACATCCGTGCAGTCTGACCAGGCTCTATACTGTTGGTAGCTCCATTTTTGTATTTAGATATTGAAATCCCTTAAACTTAAATGGACTGTTCCAAATTCAAAGCTGGGCAAATCCATTACAAAATTTCAGCATGTTCAGGGTTAATTTAGTCATATTGTGTACCAGGAGATGAATGAATCATTCACATTTTTGTGACCTGTTTAATTTCATTATTAGGGCTAATTCAACTAATTTTGTTCAGTCTATTACTTTGTGTGATGACCTTACCTGCAAAAGTAGTTAACTTGGTTAAGTCATAAAGATATTTGGTAAATAAAGAAACACATTTCAGATTCTCCACCAATGACACCAAGCCTTTCATAGTGTCACAGGTTTAATTAGTTAGTTTAAAGCAGATAAAATCCAGTTATAAGAAAATATGAAAATTTGGCTTTGTTGATAATTCCATTTATTCCCTTACAGTGGAAAAAAGAAGGAATTTCCTTTTAAAAGGTCAAGGTTATCACATTTTGGAAAATGAATGATTAAAAAAGTTTGAGGAAATACTTTTTTTTTTACCATCATTGTTTTATTGTTATCATCATCTGATTTGAGACTGAGCATTTCTGAAAGTTGGCATTTTTTTCTGTGACATGTCATGAATAGGATTTTATGTATACATACATTTATGTTTTTAAACTGTTTTACATGCTAAGGAAGCCTGTTTTTTTTTCTGTTTGTGGCAGTATTTTTTTTTAACCATTGTTTGAAAGAACAAATGATGACATATTATAGAGAACACGGCAGAAGAGTGAGTCATTGAAGGAGGAGGTGGAAAAAAAGTGTAAAAAAATAATTTAAATAAAAACAGTAAAATGTGATGTAATTTGTTTGTTTTCTTCTGAATTTCAAGAAAGCTGCATTTTTTTTTCTGATCAGTCTTTGTCCGTCGTCAACTTTTCATTCAAACGACATCTCCTCTGAAGCCAATGGGCCAATTTAGTGAAACTTACCTGGGATGTTCCTTGCATGAAGCTCAACCATGATTGTTCAAATGCTTCTGGTCCATTTTATTTCTGGTTCACTGGAGCTAAAAATAGATTTTAAAAGTTGGATCTGTAAAAATCTTCTTCTCCAAAACCTCAAGGCCTGAAGCTTAGATATTTGGTATGAAGCATCATCTAGTGGACCTCTACCAAGTTTGTTCAAATTATGACCCAGGGGTCAAAACTGACCCCACCTTAGGGGTCAGTTGATTTTACATAGCTTTATATAGGGAAAACTTAAAAATCTTTTTGTCAGAAACCACAAGGCCTAGAGTTTAGATATATGGTGTGCAGCCATTGTCCAGTGGACCTCTACCAAGTTTGTTCAAATCATGGCCCCTGGTTAAAATGACCCTGCCCCAGGTGCCACATGTTTTAGATAGAGTTACATAGGGAAAACTTTAAAAAATCTTCTTGTCAGAAACAGCAAGGCCTAGAGTTTAGATATTTTGTGTGCAGCATTGTCTAGTAGACCTCTACAAGTTTGTTCAAATCATAGCCACTGGGTCAAAATAGGCCCTGCCCCAGGGGTCACTTGTTTACAAAGAGTTATATAGGAACAAGTTTTAAGAAAGTTTCACATCAGATATATCAGCTTAGGTATTTTGTATGTAGCATTGTCTAGAGGACCACTACCAAGTTTGTTGAAATCATGGTCCCTGGATCAAAAATGGCCCGCCCCGGTGGTCACGTTTTACATAGAGTTATTTAGGGAAAACTTTAAAAATCTCATTTTTAGGATACTGCAAGGCCTAGAGTTAAGATATTTGGTGTACAACATTGTCTATTGAACCTCTACCAAGTTTGTTCAAATCATAGCCCCTGGGTCAAAAAAGGCCCCGCCCCAGGGGTCACTTGTTTTACATAGAGCTATATAGGAAAAACTTTAAAAAAATCTTCTTGTCATAAACAACAAGGCCTAGAGTTTAGATATTTGGTGTGCAGCATTGTCTAGTGGACCTTTACCAAGTTTGTTCAAATCATGACCCTGGGGTCAAAACTGGCCCCACCCTAGGTGTGGTGTCATTTCATTTTACACAAGGACTTGTATAGAGAAAACAAAAAATCTGCTGCTCTGAAACACCAAGGGCTAGACCTTCAATTGTTCATTGTTATGTCTCCTCCCTCCAGTCCCGCCCTTCTGATAGTGATATATTGTTTTTGCCCTGTCCATGGGTGTCTGTTTGTCTGCTGTCTGTCTGTCAAACGTCGTCTCTTTTCAATAACTTGAGTACCAGTTGACCCAAGGCCTTCAAACTTCACAGGGTTATTGCCCTTATTGAGTAAAAAAACCCGTTTTGTTTTTTCAAGGTCACAGGGACATGTAGAGTGAAAATTATTTCTGCTCAGTAACTGGAGTACCATTACACCCAGAACCACCTTCAAACTTCTAGGGTTATTATATTAGAAGAACTCTATTTTGTTTTTGGGGTCTGTAGGTCAACGGTCAAGTTCACTGGACCTGTAAAATAATTTTTTTTCTGCTAAACAATTTGAGTACTATTACACCCAGAGTTTTCAAACTTATTGCAAACTTATTTGAACTTGCGAAGAACGAACACCCATAACAACCAGTAATGATACTTATAATATGAGCAATGAGACACGGGTGAGCAGTTAAGGGCCATCGTGGCCCTCTTGTTTGTAAGTTCATGTTAAGAAGGTTTTAGACATACAGCCTGAAGTTGAAATAGGCATCTAACAATCAGGAATGTCTACAGGGTCAGTCCTTGTCTCAGTCTGAGGACTTCCAGTCTCCAAGAGCCTCCATTGCCTGCTGTTGTTTCTCACGTATTAGTGTTGAGGTCTGTAATTTCTCACTATGTTTGCATACAGCCATTACTTGCACACTCGTCATTTTCAAGGTAAATATAAAATATTCTATAACCTTGGTTTATTATGGTTTTACCACATAGCGAAAAATTGTTTAATTGTTTAAACGTTGTGCTCTCATACAATTTGGAGAATGAGCTGATTATTTCAACTTTCCAAAGCGGAAGGTCACAGAAAAGGTCACACTTGGTTTAAATTTCGCAGAAATTAGCCACCATAAAATTATGGCATCGCAAAATTAAAAAGAAAAGAAACAAATCTGAATAACTTAAAAACTAATTTAAATTGATATTACTTGCCCAGTTTCTCAAATGTATGTCTTCTGTTTTTTGTGATATTGCATCACAAAACGACGTTTCAGTAAACCCGGAGGCCATACAGTGTCTAAAATGTCGACTATGTACAGCCTCCTCGTCAATCTTCCAATCAGCGCTTAAAATCTTCCTGTTGTCCCTTGAGCTACATGTCATTCACAAAATAATTTGCCAACAAGTATGAAAGCAAGTTAAGTCTTGTTTGGATTACAGCAAAACTTTATTGTCAGTGGAATAGTAGACTTTCTAACAACTTTGGAATCTTAAACGGGTCTCAAGCACAACGCCAGGCAAATATTGTGTTGTCAATTTTACTGGATCTATAGTAACAGTTCTCTGTAACGATTTGCAAAATTGGAATTATTTTTTTACTTAAAATCGCGTCGAATCTGATTAACTGAGAAACCCTTGAATCTACAATTAATTTAAACGATCCATTTTGTTGTTGAATGTCGAGGAGAGTACTAGTATCCCCTTTTTATATTGGCCGAAAGAACAGGGGAAGTTGCTAATCTCACCAATATTTTCTAAACAAGAATTGTTTTGTTTATTTTCATTGGGATTAAAAACGTTTTAACCTATTTTTTTTATAATATCCCAGCGATCAGTCCACATTACAAGTGTTCCAGGGTATCGAACCAGTTTCCAAAGCAATCTCTCTGCAAGCAACTGCACTGTTGTACAGAGTTCACCGGAAATAGCCCATCAAAATGTCTAAAACGAAAGTAAAATCGTCGATGTGGAGTTCACCCAAGGTAATGTTTCAGTTTATTTCTCCATCATATCTTTATCGATTTCTCCAAACTAAACAATATTGTGAAGCTAAATATGTCTGGTTTTAGACCAGTAGTTGCTTTTTTTCTGCAAGTTGGGTATTTTTTTGAGTAATTGGCGATAAATTGTGGCCTCGTTGCTGACTTTTGCGAACAATGTTGATATTTTCCACTAAATCAAGCCCGAAACGCATTTGCTGTGTCAAAATCCATCTTGATTTATCAAATATAGACTTTCCTCCACTTGTATTAGAGCGGCCATTCACCAACTCGAGCTACTTTTTCCAAAATTTGCGAAAAACGGTCATGCCTTGTGTACGGGGTCTAGCAACAAAATAAATTCAAGTGGACGGGATATAGTAGTTCAATGTACAGGGTTTAGTAGCATGTGTACGGTGTCTAGTAGCAACATCTTTTTCAAATTTTAGTCTTTATTATATTAGTTTCATTTGGAAATGCTCTCGTTTCAGACTAAAACATGGAGAAGTTGGGAGAAAAAGAAGAAGACTCGGAGTTGTTTAGTAAATAATTTATCTAACAAGTTTTTTAGCCTAACACACAAATGCAATAGTATGAGAACTACGTTTTATTATTTTATATTCGCACCATCACAAACATAAGCTGAATAGTGTCGGTCGGTATTTATAAGACAGGTCGAAGAGCGGATCGGTGGTCTAGTGGTAAAAGCACTGGACTCGTAATCGATGGGTCGCAAGTTCAACACCCCCCCCCCCCGCTTCTACAACTAACATTACTAGATGGACCTCTTTAGTACTGGTTCTAACCAGGAATAATTTCCCATGTATTGGTGCTTTTCACCGGGCACGTTAAAGAACCTGGCGATGTCTATGTTGTGGGCGCGTCAGTATCATGCAATATTGGTCACTAATACAAACCATCAGTTTTCTGACCCACTCGCCGTATGGAAATGTCCGAGTGCGAGTATCTACTTACCTACTTACAAGACAGGTCGGTAATTGATCATACACTTAAGAGATTGTGTACGAGTGTCATTTTGTACAAAACGGCATTAACAGGTGTTTTCCATAAAACCGTTTTAGCCGTCTTGCAGGTATACACTATATGACGACTTAGAGACATTTCAGAATGTTGATTTGACTGATTTTAATTTGACAGACTGTTAAACATTTAGCTTCAAGGTTTACGATCAACTGCACGTACACGTTTTACTACACGTACGCGTGTACGTTCAGGATGTGTTCCGTAACCCTACTACCTTGGTCAGTTATTATCTACCCACTGAACCGTGTCAGAGTTTGCATTTTAGGGATGTTATAATCGCAGTAGGGTTTCGCAACTTCCGCAAAAAAACCCAAAAAATAAACAAAAAATTATCATCATCATCATCATCATCAAGTCATTATCATCATCAACAGAAGCAGTAGTATTGTATTTGTCAATTAAATATGAAATATACTGCACGCAATTAGAAGTTGGGTCACCTAAGTTTAACTGCAACAAATTCTCGTTAAAAATATGAGCAAGCTTTTATAGCCAGTGATCTAGTCTTCTCCTATAAGATAAAAAAAAAACTAGTCAAGGAAAATATTTTACCAAGTTATCATACTTGTTTGTTTTTAAATGAAGTCTTAAGACCGGTTAAAGGATAAGACCTGGTAAACTAACTTATTTAACAATGCACCACTCTACATTCTTAAGTAATAATTAAGCCAAATTTTACAGTTTAATCAAGTTCTATCAATGTTGGAATGAAATAAGGAATATAGAGTTAAATATTTTTCTATAAACTTATGATCATGCATCAAAAGTGTTGTAGGCGGGCGGCAAACGGCGTACTAAGTGTTAAATTGAAATATAAACATTATAAATAATTGAATATTAATCATGATTTGCAAACAAATAAAATGTTTCGCTTTACGCTCCCTGCCCTCTTCGACACTAATCTCAATTCTTTAATCAGCTGATGTGTGTGCACTGGTACTGAAGTTAATTTGCATTTTGCAGAAAATGGCATTCGTTTACCTACTATACCCCGTACACTCGCAAGACAGTTTTCAATCTACACCCCGTACAGAACTGTGCTAGACCCCGTACACAAGGCATGACCGTTTTTCGCAAATTTTGGAAAAAGTAGCTCGAGTTGGTGAATGGCCGCTCTAATACAAGTGGAGGAAAGTCTATATTTGATAAATCAAGATGGATTTTGACACAGCAAATGCGTTTCGGGCTTGATTTAGTGGAAAATATCAACATTGTTCGCAAAAGTCAGCAACGAGGCCACAATTTATCGCCAATTACTCAAAAAATACCCAACTTGCAGAAAAAAAGCAACTACTGGTCTAAAACCAGACATATTTAGCTTCACAATATTGTTTAGTTTGGAGAAATCGATAAAGATATGATGGAGAAATAAACTAAAACATTACCTTGGGTGAACTCCACATCGACGATTTTACTTTCGTTTTAGACATTTTGATGGGCTATTTCCGGTGAACGCTGTACAACAGTGAACTGTGAACCTCTGGAATGGGAATATGAGGGTCTAGTAACCTATCAAGATTTTAAAAATACACGATAATGATTTCTTCACTTCAGCGTGTTTGATGTAAAATTGTATGAGCTTATTCAAAGTGGCTCACCAAGCTAAATTATAGTTTTATGTCAACATGCAAGGTGTCTATATACATCATATCTAAAATGGCAGTAAATAAACAAAGGGTCTGTGACAAAAAGTACTAGTAGAAAATCAATTTAAGCCTCAGTGACATTGACATTGACCCCAGTGACCTAAAATCCTGACCAATACCTACATGTAAAATATCTAAGATATGAATAAATACATGAAGACTGTTGTAAAAGTACAAAAATCTATTTTTCGCCTCGACGACCTTTTTATTGACCCCAGTGAATGGCGGGGATTCATACAAGGCGCCTTCATACCAAATATCTAAGGTATCTGTCAATAAATAAAGGCTCTATAACGAAAAGTTGAAAAGTATGTTTTTAGCCTTGGTGACCCCCCAAGGGCAGGGACAATTTTGAACCCATGGCCAAGATTTGAACAAACTTGGTAGAGGTCTACTAAGCCATATTACACATCGAATGTCTTAACACTAGGCCTTGTCGTTTCTGACATTTGTTTCCTATGCAAATCTTTACAAAGATCAAGTTTCCCCTGGGGTGGGGTCAATTTTGACCACGGGAGCATAATCTTGGTAGAAGACCTCTAAAGAACTTTCCATGCAAAATATCTAAACCATAGACTTTGTGGTTTTGTAGAAGAACATTTTCCCCCATAAGAGCCTTTATTAAATCAAATGACACAAGGGCGGAGCCATTAATGACACTAAGAGTGTGATTTGAACAATTTTTGTAGAACAGCTCTAGGTGAACCTCTATGCCGAATATTAAACCCCAAGCCAAAGTAGTTTCAGACAAGAAGATGTTTTTAAGTTTTCCCTATATAAACCTATGTAAAATCATATTGCACCTGGGGCATGATTTCAACAAACTTGGAAGAGGTGGTTTAGTCCTAGGCCTTGTGGTTTCAGAGAGGAAGGTTTTCAAAGTCTTCCCTATATAAGCCTATGTGAAATCATATGGCGCCGGGGCGGGGCCAATTCTGACCATAGAGCCATGATTTGAACAAACTTGGATGATACCACTAGATGATACTACATACCAAATATCTCATCTCTAGGCCTTAACTGCGGTTTTGGAGAAGAAAGTTTTTGAAGTTTTTAGATCTATTTTTAGTTCCTGTGGCCCAGATCTGCAAATGGACTGGAACAAGTTAAACAGCTTTGATAGAGCTTCATGCAAGGGACGCCAGGCAATCACCGACCCAAAAGCTTACATGAACACTCGTGCTCAGATGAAAAAAAAGGTTAAAAAAGAAAATATGTTTTAAAATGAGACACAAGCATTGACAGAACTTTAATTCGGGAATTCTAGGCATCATTTCAAAATGAAAATAATTCAAATAATACTTGAAACGTCACTTTTAATTACATTTCATAACACTATTATAATTTTCTGTCCAAATTAGTCATTGCAAAAATCATTGCAGTGCCGTTTTCAGGTCTTTTACGATCCTTTGACTTTACAACACCGGCATTGGTCGCAGCCAGGGTAATCTTCATTGTTACCGGCAGTAAATACATGTCCATGGTCATTCTCACAGCTGGCCTTTTCTTCTTCATAGTTATCGAACTTTGTCACGCTAATCCATCGATGGCACTCGTACACTGCAAAGAAATAGTTTATAGTATTTTCTTAATTGCCATTTGACTTGAGACTTGAAATGCCCCGGTTAAGAACACCAACACCTACGGTCCTACACGTTATGTGATAGGTAACGCCAAGTGAGAAAGTTGTTACTATTGTTAACAGGAATTTGTACGGCGTTCCATTAGGGCCAGCGCGTTCTCCCTGAGAACGCAAAGCACGACAGTACGATGGTGACAATAAAATGGCAAAGCGCGACAGTACGATGGTGACAATACAATGGCAAAGCGCGACAGTACGGTGGTGGCAATACAATAGCAAAGCACGACAGTACGATGGTGACAATACAATGGCAAAGCACGACAGTACGATGGTGACAATACAATGGCAAAGCAAGACAGCACGATGGCGACAATACAATGGCAAAGCACGACAGTACGATGGTGACAATTCAATGGCAAAGCGTGACAGTACGATGGTGACAAAACAATGGCAAAGCACGACAGTACGATGGCGACAATACAATGGCAAAGCACAACAGTACGATGGCGACAATACAATGGCAAAGCACAACAGTACGATGGTGACAATTCAATGGCAAAGCGTGACAGTACGATGGTGACAAAACAATGGCAAAGCACGACAGTACGATGTCGACAAAACAATGACAAAGCGCGACAGTACGATGGTGACAATACAATGGCAAAGCACGACAGTACGATGGTGACAATTCAATGGCAAAGCGCGACATTACAATGGTGACAATACAATGGCCAAGCGGGACAGTACGATGGTGACAATACAATGGCAAAGCACGACAGTACGATGGTGACAATACAATGGCAAAGCACGACAGTACGATGGTGACAATACAATGGCAAAGCTCGATAGTACGATGGTGACAGTTCATCGTCACCACTGTACTGTCGTGTTTCGCCATCGTACTGTCACCATCGTACTGTCACGCTTCACCATCATACTGTCGTACTGTCACCTTCGTACTGTCACCATCGTACTATCGCGCTTCGCCATCGTACTGTTGCCTTCCTGTTTGCATGCATATAATAAAATATAAATATGGGCGAAAACGTTGACTGGCTATTAGCACGGTATGGTGTTTCATTAGGGGCATCGCTTTATGCCTGAGTTTTCGAAGAGCGACAGTACGATGGTGTCTGTATGACAGTACGATTTTGACAGTACGATAGCAAACAGCGACAGTACGATGGTAACAGTACAACAATACGATGGTGAAGCGCGACAGTATGATGGTGACAGTGCGATGGTGAAGCGCGACAGTATGAAGGTGACAGTACGGATATGTCAGTTCGAAAGTACAATGGAGAAGCGCGACAGTACGATGGTGACAGTACGACAGTACGATAGACTGCCACCATCGTACTGTCGCGTTTCGCCATCGTACTGTCGTATTGTCATCTTCGTGCTGTGGCGCTTCACCATCGTACTGTCACAAACGTACTGTCGCGTTTCAACATCGTAGTGTCGTACTTTCACCATCGTACTGTCGCGCTTCGCGTTAATAGAGAGAACACGCTGGCGGAACACCGTGAATTTGAGAATTTACTTTGATTGAACCTATGACATTCAAAATCAAGACAAGAAAAAACAAGAGCCACTGAGAGCGGGGGTCACGCTCACTTTTTCGTATTTCATAAGTCAAACACATCAGAGGAAGCATATTGTCGTGAAGGGTTTTCAAAGGCAACGTCATTTAGGATTATTATTATTGAATCCACCCATTAGTAACAAAGTTATGGCCAATTTTAGCAATATTCAATAATTAAAACCTTGAAGGTCAAGGTCAAGTTCAGTTTATTGTCAAAAGGTAAGTTATGTCCAAATATGAAGACAATAAATCCATTAATAGCAAAAATATAGCCAATTTTAGAATTGTCAAGGTCATACCTGAAATATTCAACATGATGGTTGTGTTGTTTTGTCTCAGTATGAATCAAATCCGTCCATAAATAACAAAGTAATGGCATTTTAAGCAAAATCAAATAACTTGGCCTTGACGGACAAGGTCATTTCAAGGTCAAGGTCATACTTGAATAATTAAAGCGATACTAAAAAAATAATAAGACAAGGTCAAATAAAGGTTAAGTTCAGTTTAATCCTCTTAAAAGCATTGTCCAAAGGGTAGTTATGTCCAAGTATGAAAACAGTACATCCATTAATAGCAAAGATATAGCCTATATCCGAGCCATCAACGTCACTTAAAGGTCAAGGTCATACTTGTATGGTCCAAGTATGAATCAAATCCAACCACTAATAACAAAGTTATGGCCAATTTTAGCAAATTAAATATTTGACCTTGTAGGTGAAGATCATTTACGATTAAAAAAGTTCAGTCTAGTCTACTTGAAGGCCTTGTCCAAAGGATTGTTGTGTCCAAGTATGAAGACAATCCATTCAGATATAAAAATGTTATGATCAATGTTAAAGTTTTCGGACGGGAACGTCAATGGCAACGGCAACCACACCATAACTGTAGCAATTACTCGATTTTTTCTACGAAAAGTTCTAGCTAAAATGGTCAAAATATTCAAGCTTGATTTTTCTAAGTAGAACACGGAATGTTAATGATAAAATCGCTTCCGATGCGTAAATGAATTGGCAAAGGTGGAGGTGCACGCTAATACTTTAACGTCATTTACGTTATTAAGCACAAAAACAGAGCCTATTGAAGCTAAGGTCTGAACAACAACGGATTTTTATATTCGTTTTTCCTTTTAATTTTAGACATTGCTTTTCTCAAATAAAAGTTTTTCACATAACCAAATTTGTCTAAAATGAAGACATTTGATTTACTTACATAAAAGGCTTGGCTGGAAGGAGCTTCAAGATAATAAATGGTGAAAGTTCTTACCTGTTTGCCATGGTGACCATGGCCCTGGGCCAGCCAAAGATGTTGCTCTCACTCTGAATTTGTAGTTATCTGGGCCCAAAAAACTAATGCTATATTCCTGTTTACCCGCATGGTATTGAATACATAACTTTCCTGGCTATAAATGTAAATCATGAAATAAATTGATGCGGCCATCAAAATGAATGACACTCAACAGCTAGTAGCAATTTTCCCCAGCCTTATCAATTCTGAAATCTTGAAGATACTATTAAGTGGTAAATATTTCCTGTTGTTTAGTGTTTCAATGACTACGACGATTCTGAAATACGCATAAACTACACTAATCTCAATCTATTATCATTATAAGTAATATACATATATAAGTTTATTTAAGTTTTAACAGCATATACTTTTAAAACATTATTAGACCTAAAAAAAATATTGTTTGTTTCCCCTCCCGCGACCTATGCCAGTTTGGGTAGGGTAGGTAGGTAAGTAAATACTTTTTTTAATCTAAAATATTTTTTATTGATTATATATTCATATCTGAATTATATGGATTTCAAAGAAACATATATTTTGAGTATCTGTTCAGAGTTTAGAACCAAAATTTCGAAGTTTTATTCAAAATATATATCTCAATTTGTATATTTACAATGCAAAAATATGAGTCAAATATATTGATCTGATTCTCATTGACATATTTTCCTTCCATGTGCACTAAAAAATGTTTTTTCTTTTACAATATTTGTGTGTGTGTGGGGGGGGGGGGGGGGGGGTGCAGCTAGGTAGCGGGAGGGGGAACAAACAATATTTTATTTTAGGCCTTACAGTAGACCAAACACCTAAAATACTATTAAACGACATATGCCCAACATAAGCTAAAATGCCTTCGCTCAATAATTGATCTATTCAGAGATCTATTAAAAAAGATAAAAATCTTGCAGTATTTACTAGAAAAAGCTTAGTAGTGACCCAGTCGGTCTAAAAGCTCAGAAACCCATCATATGTTGTGTGTTTAAAGTGACACACCCTATAACTAACCGATTTTTTTTAATTGCACATTCGCTGTAAAATCAAAAAATAATCGAGAATATATGTTCAGTTTTTTCCTTTAAGCATATAGCCACTTAGAAAGTGTTCATCTTGAATAAATGGCTCTCCACTTCAAAAAAACTTAAAACATCCACACCCTATATAAAGACATTATATATACTTAGAGTTTTTGACCGGGTAATTATTCATTCAAATAATTAATTTTGGCATTTAGACAATTTAAAGAAACGGAATTATCAATTCTCTTTGAGCTTGGCTTGTATGACCCAGCATGTCTTTAGGCTCTTTCTATTTGAGTTTATTTATTGTCGATACCAGTTGCCCATATGACCGACGCCCCCTGCAGAGGTTAGTTATTTTAGCTTGTGGGGGATAGAACAAGATAGAGAAAGCATTTCATTCCAGAGCTATCCCTGGTTCTTTTCCATGCTCAATGCATAGCACAGAAACGTTGGACCTTGGTTTAAAATCTCATCTGAAATTCAGTAATGTTAGGACAGGAGCGATGGATCGAACTCGGGACCCCTGTGTTACCAGTCGAGCGCATTACCACTGGACCATTGAACCGCTCCTTCTCCTTGAGGCTCGGTAAAGTATTCATTTATCCAGTTGTGCATACTTACGATAACAATACTTTCTCACCTTGTCACTGCCCAATGTCATATATTCAATGTCATATGTGAGAATAATTCCATTTGGATTCGTTGGCTCCTCCCATTTCAGTAGAAGACTTCCCTCCTTCTTCTCTATTCTTACATTGTGTACAGAATCTGATAGAGCTGAAATATCAACAAAAAACTCGACAACAACTTGATATTGTCAATGTAACAAAATATGACACGACATTACACCATGCAGGTGGACATAATATAAGAAGATAAAGAACTGTGCAGCATGATATGATGCGCCACTGTAGAACGCAGTACATTAAAAAAGACAATACGACAAAAAATAATACGACTATTACGACCATGTACCGATACAGGATGACACAACATCGTACGACAAATGTACGATACAAGAACGCATGACACCGTACGACAATATATGATGTGGAAAAATAAAATGCAATATACAATCAGGACAAGTCCAGTATAAAACGACACAACATAGTGCTTTATGACACAACATGACGCAACTTGTACACACACATTTCCAAATTATGACACAACATGACGCAACTTGTACACACACATTTCTAAATAAAGTGAAAGGTCGTACCATCGGGCAAAGTTCTTCCGGATGCAACAGCACTTCCACTGCAAACAGTGGCCCGATGGCTGTAATTTCCATGGCAGGCTTCAACCTGTGACGGGCAAAACAATCAGAAATGATTTGTTTTCTTCTTTTAAGACGGTGGACATATTACATCAAGCAAAATCAAAACAACAACAGTAATGACGACGAAAACGTCGACGACAACTTGTGATTGACCTGATATTTGTTTTTTTTTTCTTTTCATTATTTGAATATTAACTGTTACATGGGAGACAAGTCTTATACCACTAGCAGACAATCATGTAGATCAGAGTTCAGTTACCTTGACCCTTTATATAATTTGTTTTGTGACTCACAGATAGCACTTCTTAATTAGACCTCACTAAATAAACACATTCATGACTCAGAGTTAGTTGACCATTGAAGCCACATACCCTAACTAACGTAACATTCACATGGTGATTATTTAATATTTGTAAAAACTACACAACGGTTTTTGCTGCTCTTTCCTACTTTACGCAGATTTCACTTGAATAAATACCTGAAAATTGTAAATTTCGTAATGTCCTAAGTTGGCCAATGTAAATTCTTCAGCGTTTGTAGCAGTGACGTCAATGACAGGCGCTACTCTAACCTTGCGTTCGTTCGTTGACACGTCTTGATGTTTCTTTCTTTCAGTCAAGAATAACAATTGCTGGTTTCAAAAGCATGATCACTAAACGCAATTTTAACTGCCTTCGATTCTACGGTTCAAATGGCTATGATGCGTCATAAAAAAACATCAATTTGAAAATAGGTCTTCTTTTTCTTTTGTGATAATTATAACTTAGTCTCTAATGTTGCCAAAACATGTAAAAACTTATTTCGACGTTTATTAGTAATAACTTCCTGAATGCAAAGTGATATCTCCAGAATCGCTGGAATGGCCTAAGTTAATGTGAGAACTGGCAAGCTGACAAAAAAAGAAAGAAAAAAAAAAGGAACCGTCGACTGAGGGCAGTTGAGTTACGAGTAGCCGTGAACAGTGGCCGTCTTGAGTTGTAAAAAATTGTGGTTTAACGTTATGGCCACTTATTTATATACATGTGTATGTGCGCAAAACATTGAAATTATTAAGTAGGATAGAATGAGCAATAAAATTTGTCTGATTTCACCAAGATACGCGTTGTTTACTTATTAAATAAATATTATTCAACACAATGACACTTGGAATGTGATCAAGAGGGCAGGGTGATTGTGAAGTTACGCCAGTTGGCGTTAGAATAGAAATTTGCGTTTCAGCGTTTCAAATAAGCGTTAATTAAACAATTTTGCAAAGAAAACCTCTTCCGTTTTCAAAAACATGGCATATATTGCTTTAACTGAAACTTGCTGTCGATCAATATTCTGACAGGGAAATCGCGTTATTAGAAGGACAAGTAGCGAAAACTATGTTTAATACTCTTAAGAAACACAGACTGAACCAATGACAAACACTCACCTTTTTATGTAAACATAGTTTTGAAGAAGATCCTGAAATGATAGGGATATTTCGTCCAAGTCTGTAGAACACGGACAACAATCCGTCTGCGTTCCCATTCCTGCTGGCGTCTTAATTTTGCTTCCAAGAAAATCTACAAAGGCGATTTAAGCTAAAGTGACAACATCCATATTTACTTTGATATAATGTGTATTAAACGACGGTTATGAAACTCCTATGCTTTGTTACAACTGCATGATGTCATGCTAATGACCTTAATACTACAGGTACATACATGAATTACTGGTTCTGGCAACAGAGTAACAATCCAAATGACTTAACCCGTTTATGCATAATGGATTATGCCATCCTTCTTAGCTGGACATTTTCATTTTCAGTTTAAAGGGTTTCTGGTATAAATTTTTAATTTAATTCTTTCAAGGGAAGTTTACCTTTATGCAAACTGTAGAACCTGATCAGACGCCGCGTACTGCGGCGTCTGGTCTGGATCTACACTGTTTGCCTATGTCTGAGTTTAGGGACGCTAGGCATTAATGGGTTGATCTATGTGTGTAATTATTAATAACAGAAATGATATTTTCTCCGACACAGACCCACAGGTGACAGTATCACTGAGCAAACAAACCCTAAAAATGAAAAAAAAAATGTTTTTACCTTTTACCTATATATATAACGTTGCATAGTTTATTTATCCAGATTAGAAGCGAACCAGTTGTAACACGCTTGTCTGATAACCCAGAGGTCGCGAGATCGATTCCCCGTTCCTCCATTAATATTACTAATTGTCTTTCAGATGAGACGTTAAACCTAGGTCACATATCAGTTTTTTTATATTGAGCATGGAAAAGAACCAGGGTTGTCTCTGGAATGGGATGCTTTCTGTATCTTGCACTATCCCCCACAACTAACTAACTACAGCAGGGGACGTCAGTCATATGGGCAACCAGTACCGACAGTAAACAAACTCAAACACATAGATTATTATGAATACGTATATAATTATGATTCGTTACTCTCATGCCAGTGATGATTTTCTTCGTATAGGATACGATAGCCTCTATCCGATTTAGTGTTTGCCCTTTCTATTTAGATCTTTCACTTTTTTCGTTGGATTTCTTATTTGGAACATACCTATCAGTAAGCGAATCACTCTCGCACTTGTGCGCCGACACACCTGCGCAGACAACGTGTTTTGGCAGGTAAAAAAAGAATAGCGTTCTTCATGAGTAAACGGAGAAATCGCAATTCTTCACGGATAAATCTACAGGAAATTTATATATCTTTGCTTCCTGATTGCCTAAAAGTAGGACAAGCATTAAATAACAATAAGGTAAAGGTAGCACATTTAATCCTTTGCTTTGCTTATCTCATAGATTCGAGCATATAATAAATGTTGTTTCGTCGTCTGTCGCAATTCTGCAAAGACATAATTTTACGACCATTCATATTTCAAATTAGGCCAATTTGATTTTGTTTTCGATTGTTAATTGATGGCTTATTGTGAGGATATATAAAGGGTGTAGAATCAAATATTTATATTCAAAGCATGATTCCCCACGTATATGCCAATGTGTGACCGAGTATACTTTAAAGAACTTAGTAAAACTAAACAAAACTAAACTATATACCGCTTGTACAATAGTTCCTGAGCCTGTATTCCTCCGCTCGGATAGGAATTTGTTTCCATGTAATTATATAGTGACTTATGTCGCCGTTCGGTTGCGCTGGAGGATCCCAGGTTAAAAGAAGTGTACCCGGTGTCTTGGCTTGTACCTCTAAGTTCAATGGTTCCGTAGGATCTGTGTTATGAAAGAAGTAAATTGTGGTCATAAAGCATGAAAAAAAAACATTCTTGCAAACGTTCTTTCATTAACTCGGATTTAAAGATACCAAATGGTGACATTTCCGGTCGGTTGTTTGCTCGGACCTTCAAGTCAAACGACCATCGCACAGGTGCTCGGCGCGTTGATTGGTCAGTAAACTGAAGTTTTTCAGCTAAAATAGGTTTAACTATTTATTATATGACTGTCATACAATTTTCTTCTCTTCCAAAAAAAATTATATGGTACATATATAATAGAGTAAAGGTATACAACTCATTTCACCAAAACCTACAGTCAACATAGTTAACCGATCATTGTCACGTCAATTTTCCACCAATTTTACACTTTTATACACCAATCTGTACGGAATTGACCACTCTCTATGAAAATCGATCTGTCATTCCAAGTGTTTTTACTGTCTGATAAATATTAAACGGCAAACAGGCCGAAAACGTTACTCGTCAGAGATCTGAGCGCTGGCACTCTTTGAAAAACACGGTATTTTTGTAAGACGTTTTCTCATTGGTCGCACTCTGGTTGAAAACCAATGAGAAAACGTCTTATAAAAATACCGGAGCATGCGCGGAAATTTTGCAAATGTCTTCCTGAATAAGTGTTTTATCAGACAGATGGATATAATGCAGTAAATACTGCACGATTTACGTTTTTCTATGGTTTTACTCTTGTGTTTTTCAAAGAGTGCCAGCGGTCAGATCTCTGACGAGTAACGTTTTCGGCCTGTTTGCCGTTTAATATTTATCAGACAGTAAAAACACTTGGGATGACAGTTTGATTTTCATAGAGAGTGGTCAATTCTGTACAGATTGGTGTATAAAAGTGTAAAATTGGTGGACAATTGACATGACAATGATCGGTTAACTATGTTGACTGTAGTTTTTGGTGAAATGAGTTGTATACTTTTACTCTATTATATACATGATATATGTACCATATCAAAAATTTTTTTGGAAGAGATGAAAATTGTATGACAGTCATATAATAAATAGTTAAACCTATTTTAGATGAAAAACTTCAGTTTACTGACCAATCAACGCGCCGAGCACCTGTGGACCATCGCACAGTTTCCATATGACGTTTCCTCCTTTAAACTGGGAAAATCGAACAGTTAATTGGCAACATCTTGTGTGCAAAAAATAATATACTAAGACATAAATTGGTACTGTTATTCAACAAATTAACAACGGAAGTTAGACGGCGCCCTTGAGACCTTGTCCACTGGGAAAATTTAGTTGAAACTATTTATTTT
This sequence comes from Cyclina sinensis, assembly GCA_012932295.1. Classification (NCBI taxonomy): domain Eukaryota; kingdom Metazoa; phylum Mollusca; class Bivalvia; order Venerida; family Veneridae; genus Cyclina; species Cyclina sinensis. The sequence goes on from JAAONU010000004.1 coordinate 4,394,822, forward strand.
AGCTCGATTGCGAAGAAAGCTTGCAGCTTATATAAATCACTCTCGAGTCCGCTTCCTGGAACCAACCAGTACTGGTGTAAAATGAGGAAACATGGTCGTGACCCTGGTAGGGGCTCGAACCCACGATCCCTGGGTTGAGAGGCAGACACCTTAACCACTAGGCCACCGTTCACTTGGGAGAGATTTGGTATTAACGGTAGATAGTATAATGTCAAATTCTGTTAAATTTTCGAAGTTCTGTTATATTTACATTCAGCGGCTGTCGTAAAGTATACTGTATTGCTGAAGGTATCCTCGGATGACATGGTAATAGCCCGTACATACAGAGCGTAGCGGGTCCAAGGTTTTAAGCCAGCTATATAATCAACCATGATTTGGCGGCAATTGTGGTAGATACAGTCAAATTCCTTACTTTTCCAGCTAAGAAAAGAAAACTGTAATCCGTTATTTTTTTTTTCAGATATGGCTGAAAAACAGATACACGAGTTCATGTAGGTACAAATGTAGGTACAAATGTCTGTTACGGTTATATCATTGATAAACATATGGTACAAAGTGAGCCAGTCGTTATCTACGTTTGTGAAATGTGATCAAAGAAAGCTTGTTTATTGAATTTCGAAAAGATACACGTATGAAACGTATGAAAGGACTTATAGCTTTGAAATAAACTTGTCGTGAGTGTAGGTAGATGAAGACGTCAAAGTATGATTTTCGTCGGCAAACTGACAAAAATTAAAAGCTGGGAGAAGTTACGTCTGAATGGATCGAACATAAATTGTAGAATAAGTAGAAACTGATTATCTTATTTTACGCAATATGTTTTTGACAGTAAAAAGAACTGAAACAATAATCAAAATAAAAAAATCAAAGAAGTTCTAATTTACATTTAGTGTATCTTTAGGTTCAAAGTCACTAAATATGTTTTGCAGAACATGTCTGTTACGTTGATAAACACAAGTAAACACGGCGGATGCTAGCACTGAACTAATTTATTTACAAAGAGTTATACTTATACCGTAGTTATTCCAATAATTGATACATAACTTTAAGTTTAAAAGTAGTCTTTTCAAAATCTATTGTCATGTCTGATATATCGCATTCCTCTCTATACACTCTATGCATACGGTATTCACAAAACTCAGTTTTCATAAAATCATGCATTATGTATTGTAGATGATACTCGAAATTAATGTATACAGCACCAACCAAAGTTTTCATTTGAGACTATCTCGTTTCAATAATTCTAACTAAACATGAATTACACTTTGTCATTTAAAAAGTATATTCATATAATATGTTTGAAATAAAACATGATTTCCTGTAATCTGAGATAATTCACTTATCTCTTCATTTATTAACAGACAAGGATTATTATGCCCTGTTATCTGTAACACTTAATAACACCACTTTTCGTAGTATGTAAATCTATCTGGAGGTTTCCTGTGTCTGACAGGGCAACGATGCTCGGCAGTAATTGTTTATGATTCAGGCCGTGAGTCTGTTTTTATTTGGTTTCTGTCCTCTTTGAAATTACAGTCCGAAATTTCTGGAATTATTTCTTGCGGTACGGATTTTTCTGATGTTTTAACGGTTTGATTTGGATGTCTCCTCCATATGCTATTTTCACCAGTTTTAACCTTGTGTGATAATGATCCCGTTTTCTCTGTTATCTGTCCGTAAGTCGACTTATCAGCGTTGTCCCGGTAATAAAGAACCATTGCATCATCACCAACACTAAATTGTTGTCTTCTGGTAGTGTTAAACTTTGAAACTATGATTTTTCAACAGTGTCCTTGATATTTCGTTTGATTAAGTCCAATCTCGAGCGGAGATTTCGACCTAAGACCAATTTTGCTGGACTTTCTTTTGTCTTTGCATGCGGTGTGTTTCTGTATGCTAGTAAGAAACATTCTATCTTCTGCGATAAAGATCCGCGATCTTCTGCTGCAGCTTTACACGAGAGTTTAAAACTTTGCACATAATCGTTCAACCAATCCATTTGTAGCTGGGTAACAAACTACAGATGTCTTGTGCAAAACTCCATTATTTTCCATGAATTCTTTGAATTGTTCAGAAATGAACTGAGGTCCATTGTCGCTTATTATTTGCTTTGGTACACCAAATCCAGCAAACCGATGTCTTAAAACTTCAGCAGTTCTAGTTGCTATTGTTGAGTTCATGATCTGAACTTAGGTTATTTTAAATGTGCGTCTACGGAGAGTAGATACATATGTCCCATAAATGGTCCAACGAAATTAATATGCACGCGTTCCCGTTGTGTCGACGGCCATTCCCATGAATGTAGCGATGCCTTTGACGGTGGTTTCTGATTGACCTGACAGCAGAACACTTCTTCGCAAGCTGTTCTATATCATTTTATAGTCCTGGAAACATACCAGAAATAACTTTGACTTAGCGCCTTCATACGAGCTATACCGAGGTGTCTACATGTTATTCTTCTAGCACTTTACGTCGTAGCTTCGAAGGAATGATAACTCTTAAACCCCATAGAAGACAACCTTATTAAACTGCGAGACCGTTTGCTGATGAGTGCAAGTTTTAATGGCAAATCGGGGTCATAGTGAGTCAACACAGTATCTGAACTGATTAGTGATTTCACTTTGTCAAATGCTTGTTGTCTCTGTGATGTCCACACAAACTCAATATTTTCTCTTGAGCAGTTCGTGTAGCTGGAGCAAAACAGTAGAATTATTCGGCAAGAACTTCAGTTCACCAGCCCTAAGAATGCACGTAATTTTGAAATATTTTCCGGTCTCGGAGCTTTCAAAATTGCTTCAACCGTTTCGTTGGTTTTGTGCGGTCCATCTGCGTCAATTTAATGACAATTTCATTTTGGAATAAACTGCATTTTTCCTTGTTGACGCGCAAATTGTATTCTTGCAGCCGTTGTAGAAATGACTGCAGATTTGAAGCTGTTCATCGTCTGCTGTACCGGTGATTTACATATCATCAAAAATGCAACTTGTATGAGGAATTCCATGTAGGATTTGATCGATTGTGCATTGCCAAATTGCAGGCCATGACGCTATTCCAAATACAAGTGAATTGTACCGATACAGCCCTTTGTGTATATTTATAGTCAGGTATTTCCTGGAAACATCATCAAGTTCCAATTGATGGAATGCTTTACGGAGATCTATTTTTGTGAAACGCTACCGCGAAGACAATGTTGCAAATATGTCATCAATTCGCGACAAAGGTATCGGGATTGACAATGATTTAGTAAACTCCACATATTCTGTCTTGGTCTGATCCTTTTGGAACTGCAACTGTCGGCGTGGCCCATTCGCTGTGCTCGACCTTTTCAATGATTCCTTCCCATTCAAGACGATCCAATTCATTTTCTACTTTTAGTTTTAAGGCATAGGGAACTTGTCTAGCTTTTAGAAAGACCGGCTGAGCATCCTCTTTTAAAGTGATGTTTGCCTTCATGTCTTCTACTTTTCCAGTTTCCTCACCAAACACAGAACGATACGTGTTTAGTATTTCCTTCAATTTCTGTTTCATGCTATTTTTAGAATCTGACTTCAAAACTTTGTTTGCACTCCAGTTTAGTTTGATAAACCGTGACCTGCCAAACAATGGTGGGCTGTTGGTTTTCACCACAAACAAATCAAAATTGTGCTGTTGAGCTTCATATTTCACTGATACATTAATTATCCCAAGTGGCTTAATTATTTCATCAGTGTAGGTCTGAAGAGTTGTATCTGTTTTAGATAATTGTTTGTGAGAAAAATAATTTTTGAATGTTTTTCTTGAAATTGCTGAGATAGCTGATCCTGTGTCAAGCTCCATTTTCAAACACTTTCCCTCTATAACTGGTGAAACAGTGGTAACATCCGATCTCATTACCGTATTTATGCTAACAGACATTAAGTTCTTCTTCAACATTTTTAACAGAACTTTGGTTTTTGTTTGGAGGTTCTCGTGGAGATTTTTTACTCCAGCATGCTCGTTCATTATGTCCTTTCTTTTTGCGGTAATTGTAGATGTCGTTTTCGAAGAAACATTCTTCTTTTTATTGCTGGTCCATCCGGCATGGTAAGATTCCGTAAAAGTGCATGCGTATTTCCACCCATAAGAGCCAACAATGCAGGAACTTTTTTATTTTCTACTTCATTTACTGCAAAGTACCAATTTACAGGTTCTGTGTAACTTTTTCCAAGTTTCTGTTCACTCATTGTATTCTCCGATGTTTCCAATTGAAAAATTTGCCATTTTTTACTTTTAATCCAAAACTGTCCAAAATTTGAGTTCAGGTGCTTAATGATCAGTACTTTTCATGTAATTCTATAATGCTGTTATCCCAATTCATGTTGTTTTTAAATGCATCCATCCTTGTCGGCAAAATTGTTGTTAAACACAAGTAAACACGGCGGATGTTAGCACTGAACTAATTTATTTACAAGGAGTTACGTCTTGTAAAAGAACTATACAATGCATACTTATACCGTAGTTATAGTAATCATTGATACATAACAATATTTTCACAAAAAAAACATAATAAATTGGTGTATTTACCCTATATCTGTGCAAATATCAGCTTCGGCAAAGACCGTTACAGAATTTTTGGGCCTGAAAAAAAACACACACACATACCAAAAAAGCCTGACTTTATATTATTTAAAAATTGTAAACTATAACCAGCCTTTGCGTAATGGACAACAAAATCAATCGTTACCATCAAGTGAAAATGATGACTAGCCTTTGATACTAGAGACAACAATGTAATCCTTAGATACAAGAGAAAACAATGACCAGTCTGTGATACAGGAGAAAAACAATGACCAGCTTTTGATACAAGATAAAACAATTATCAGCCTCTGATACAACAGAAAACAATGGTAAGCATATAATACAAGCGTAAGCAATGACCAGCGATTGATACAAGAAAAAAACAATAACAAGGTTTACATACAAGACAAAACAATAATCAGCTTTTAATACAAGAATAAAAAAAAGAGCAGCCTTTGATACAAGAGAAAACACTGACCAGCCTTTGATACAAAAGAAAACAACGACATGCCTCTGATACAAGACAAAACAATGACCAGCCTTTGATACAAGAGAAAACAACGACATGCCTCTGATACAAGACAAAACAATGACCAGCCTTTGATACAAGAGAAAACAACGAAATGCCTCTGATACAAGACAAAACAATGACCAGCCTTTGATACAAGAGAAAACAACGACATGCCTCTGACACAAGACAAAACAATGACCAGCCTTTGATACAAGAGAAAACAACGACATGCCTCTGATAAATACAAAACAATGACCAGCCTTTGATAGAAGAGAAAACAACGACATGCCTCTGATACAAGAAAAAAATAATGACCAGCCTTTGATAGAAGAGAAAACAACGACATGCCTCTGATAAATACAAAACAATGACCAGCCTTTGATAGAAGAGAAAACAACGACATGCCTCTGATAAATACAAAACAATGACCAGCCTTTGATAGAAGAGAAAACAACGACATGCCTCTGATAAATACAAAATAATGACCAGCCTTTGATAGAAGACAAAACAACGACATACCTCTGATAAAAGACAAAACAATGACCAGCCAGACCAGAGAAGGTCAGTGTACGCTTCGGTAAGTCGTTGTTTATATAGCAGATTTCACCTCATGATAAAACACATATACTCAAATCTATACTGTTATAAACGAATTTTCCGATTAAAAAAATGCATGTTTTGAGTGTCCCTTGTATGTCACTGAATCACTTATATAGGGCCATATCAAGTTTACATTACTTTTAGGACAAAGCCTTTTGATATTTGCAAACATTGGCAAAAATCAACAAAATAGTGTAAAAATAGAAAACTAAAAATAGACACAGAAAACTCCGAAAACTTTGTGTTTGATTTTTAAAGTAAAACTGTTCTAACAATTTAATCGAATGCAACTCTTTACTGATCTGGTAGATCCTAAGCGTCACCCACAAAATTGCTTCTTGACTTAAATCTTTTCTAAAAAGTGTAGTTGAAACATACAAAAACTATGTTCGCATTTGTGGTCATCCGAGGTTTAGCAGCTTTAACAAATACTTATAACTTAGTAGTCATTTATCATTTAATGCATGGAGTCCTTTAGCACATTTCCTATTATAACAGTTTTCTCTTCAAAAGGATGGAAATTAGCTTTATACAATAATCAATGTTATTTAACGGTAAGTTTATTTTTGCTATTGGAAAGGGACACACCAGTGGGATCAGCTGGACAGCGTATTCAAGTTTATGTATCTTCTAAGCAAAACTGAAGTACTTTGATTTAGATTTTTAATTAAGCTTATTTCAAATTCTTCTGATTTTCAAGATCTGTAGCAATAAATTTATAGGTCAATTTTATAATTTACCTAACGAGGTATGACCGTTTTTATTTTACAGATATGTTATGTGATATTTGACACAACATGCATACCTTTGAAGACAAAACTTTGGATCAAAAGTTGAATTAACATAACTGATCACAAACCATGTCAAACAAAACAAATGCCAATAAAAAGCATTAAAGGCATGAATGTTCGGAGTAACAATATCGAGAACCTTTATAACTTTAAGCCCGTGCTTGCCCGGACTCCCATCTAGTTATATGTATATATGTTTGCTTATTGATACTTACATTTCCTTCCAGTAGGCTGAATATCCTATCAAATTCTGGGAGTCCTCCAAGGGCACTGCCTGCCAATTTATGAATGCAAAATACGCGCCCGCTTTGAATACCTTTAGATTGATACTTTGTTTCACCTCTGAAATAGAAAAACAAAACATTTATACAAGACTTGTATAGATTTTATAATGTTGCAAACAGTGAAGCTTTGGTGATTTTGAGGCTCTTTCAAACTAGCATATTACACGTCTAGAAATCTATTTAGAAAATAATAAGCATAAAACTAACCTGATATGTCTAAATCTAAATAGAAAAAAATACACACAGTCAATCAATTCATCTATTAAGTTTTGCATACTTTAAACGCAGACTTCATTAGTACAAGTTACGTGAGACTGTTTCTCGAAAAAGAAAACAATAAAATAAAATAGAAATAAATAAGTGTTGACAGTTGATATAAGCTTTTTAGCAAGGGGGAAGGAACTTCAATTATCAAAACAGAAAAATCGCCAATATTGGTGCCTCGGTGATTTTTTTTCCACGCAAATGTTGCACAATTACGGGAACAGCGCTATGAACATTAAACAGAAAAAGCAATGATAAAGTTGTTTTTTTATGTTCTAAAATACAAAGAAATATATTTACGTGATATTTTGTCTCCGTTCGTCTGTTTGAAGATGTCAGGTTCGTCCACAGTGTTATCCTTTGCGCCTGTCTTTGACAAGAACTCTAAAATCTTGTCGAAGCTTAGCTTTCCATTGTGTTGAAACAGTACAGATCCACTGTCTAATCTTAATTCGTTAAGGGATTCCTCTGGGAGCAATTCTTGAAGGTTTGGGTTGTTGAACACAAAGAATGAGAACCTGTTTATGTATCAATTTGAACGACTGCTTTAACTTGTGCAATGAATTACAGACCAAATGCTTGCCGTTGTCTTTTATTCTTATCCGAAATTTGTTGTCCGTTTGATGCATGTTTCTAATTGAAAATATTGCTGGATATACGTTTTAACTTCTCTAGATTTGAGAAAGGTGGTTTATTTCTTTAATTAAGCATTGTTTTCTGTGAAATTAATTACGAGTGCAAATAAAATAAATATATTTCTGTAGTTCAGGATTGTAATAATTCTCCTGTTTATTTTATCATTTTCATGTTTTGCATTTTTCCTCTGAGATAAAGAGAACAAATCAGTTGCCGTGGTGAGAGATATCGGTTATATTTGAGTTTTATCGCATTTTGACCACATAAAAGGGACTATATGATGACCAGTATTGACTGGGGCGGATAATGGCCCAGTCGTAACTAACTTAGAACTCGTAATCCAGGGTTCGCGAGTTTGAGCCACTGCTCCTCCACAAATATTACTAATTGTCTTTCAGATGAGACATTTAACCGAGGTCCTATGTGTCAGTGCTGTACACCGAGGACCAGGGCTGTCTCTGTCGCTTTATGTGTCTGCACTATACCCCACTCTGAAACTCTGCGTTGGCCATATTGCCAACCAGTACTGACGGAAATGGCCATATTGCCAACCAGTACTTACGGTAAGGGCCATATTGCCAACCAGTACTGACGGAAAGGGCCATATTGCCAACCAGTACTGACGACAAATAAACTCAAATAAAGAGTTTATTATTGACGGGATATTCTTTATGATTACAAAACTTTCATAAAACGACAGTGTTGTGTGTATTTACTCACTTGTCCCTTATTAGCGTTTGGCCACCTATTTTGCGTAGACCCTTCAACATATGTAGGGAATGTAGACCATACGAACTGCTGATTTCTATAAACCCTGAGACTTCCTCTATGTTGCTTAAATATTCTTTCAGTTTTTCTTCGTCTACGCCTGAAAGATATACGTCATAATAGAAATTTCTTTTCAAAAGTTCATTAAATCATGCAATTGACATAATACCCTACTCGAGGATCCTAACACAACTAAAAGCTTATAGTTGCATCTTTTGATAGCGGCCGCGCAACATCAAGTCCTGTTATACACCAGGACGAATTTGTAAGTTCGTATAAAATCAAACAACATTGTTCGACTAACCGACGGACAAACCAACCTTCCGACTGTCTGTTTTTTAAAGAAAAAATATAAAAATACTATGAATAAAAGGAAGAAGCCATTAACTAAAGAGGCGGTTTAGTGGTTAATTTGTCGTAAAGGCGGTGGAAGTTTATATCTGCTTTAAGATGAGAGTTCAAAAACTTCAAAATAACTCAAACAACAGAAGCTGATATAATTCAACCGACAATACACTTCCATTCCGATTCAAGAGACATTTACACACACACACACACACACACACACACACACACACAAAAATATATATGAAACGCTTGCATTACACGAATATGAAACAAAGTATTTTCCCAAGACCATCATGCCATTTAGCAGAAGTATTTGCGAAAAAGTCTCTTCTGATATAATTTGATAAAGCAGCATTCATAATTGCTGTTCATTTCTCCTGTGTTCAATGAAATAAAAACACTTACTTTCATTACAATGTAGGATAATCAAAGAACTAAAAGGAACTCTGGTATTTCTTTCTCGAAGACGTAGAAAATGACATTTATTTTTTTCTCGGAATATACAAAATCCCGTCACTCAGCAGCATGGCCTTAATGAAAGCAAGTATTTTTCTGCCTTTAAACTTGTTAAGTGTGTGATTTGCCTTTGTCTTTGGCAAATAAAAATCAAAATCAAAGCACCAAACTACTCTGATGACCTGGTTTTAATTGGACATTCCTTCCGTATTTTTCTATATTCATGTGTAGCCGTCTGTAACCATTTTAAATCGTATCTCATGCATATGGAAAAGTTAGCAAGAACAGCAAAAAGTAACTATTCGATGTATATATATATATATCTTATTATTTCCTGTTGACGCCTTCCGAATTTTTTGATGTATTCAGTTTTTTCTATCATGGTTTGGCCCGATGATAGGACTTCCAGTTCTTTTGTTTCACTTTACGGAGTGATATTCAAACATGGAGATTACGGTAGTAAACCTGAATGATGTCCTTGAGTTTTCTAAACAAGAGGGTCATGATGGCCCTATATCGCTCTTACCTGAAGCTTGTTCATTGTGATCTAGTTAAAAATATGGCCTCTAGCCAGGTGACCTAATTTTTTTTTACCCCACATGACACACTCTTGGACATGACTTAGACATCATCAAGAGAATTATCTGATAAATGTCCATGATGATTGGGCTGAAAATGGCCTGAAGGATGATGATCTGTTGTAATATACTAAAGTGACATGATCATGATATATTCAAAACAATCATTCTGACAAATCTGGCTGAAAATATGGCCTTTACACTTGCGACCTACTTTTTGACTCCAAGTGACCAAAAAAAAATATATGACCTTGATATCAACATCACAATCATTCTGACAATTTTTAACAAGCTCAAGACAGTTGACCTACTTTTCACTTCACATGACTAGTTTTTTTTAACTTAACGTAGAAATCATCAGTACAAACATTTTAAATACATAATCATAATGACTGAATTCAAAAATTTAGCCTCGAGGGGGTTAACAATATTTTCCTTCGATTTAAGTCAGTGACCTAGTTTTTAACCTAGGTAATCATTCAAAGTTGACCTTGAGATAATCACGCAAATATAAAGACAAAACGTCATGATGACTGAATTTGAAATATGTCCCCTTAAGCTTTAGAAGGTTTATCTTTGCTTTAAACCTGTGAGATAGTTTTGGACGCTTGGTAAACCTTGAAATCCTCAAACTTAAATCAAAAACATCTTAACCAACTTTCATTTACAGTGAATGTAAAATGTGCCCCGTAGAGTTTTAACAAGCGAAGTGTGGACACACACACACACACGGCACACAACGAACACTCAACGATCACAATAGCTTACCTTGTGCACTTCGTGCTCAGGTGAGCTTGACGACGAAAAGTGACAGAAAATTGTGAGCTGGTAAAATAGAAGCCTTACAGTTTTTAATTCTGAACACCAGAGATCCATCTATAATAGTACAATCTTTGAGGTCCTCGGCGGCATTCAGGCTGTCAATAATTTTGCCATAACAAACTGTAAAATAAAGAAATAAAAAAACATAAATAATATAAGACAAGATAAAATTATGTTTATTTTACTTAATAACGGTATATTGCGAAAACAACACCAGTGAATGCTATGGTAAAATTTTTAGCGATATTCTGAAGTACCAACATCTCTGTCTGTCTGTATTCTTGTTCAAGCAAACGGAAATTTTTGAGTATTTATATAAAACATTGATCAACATGACCAAAAAAGCTGTGTTAAAATATTTCAAGATTCCTTTCAATATTTTTGCTCACTGTTAGTTTTGGTGCAATATATTTTGATATGTGTCTCAATAAAACTGTTTACGTCGGACAAAGCCGTCTTTTGTTATGTTTTGAAGGTAAATTCTTCATGTTCTTTGTAACTGTTAGATTCGAATATTTGAAAAGATAAGGATAAAATAGTCAGCAGTTAATATTTATTTCATTACATCTTTACAAGAAGAAATATTGACTGACTGACTGTCTGACTGATTGGTTTGTAACATTACCTTTGGGACATTTTCCATTTTTACATGGGCTACATCTGGTTTTGTCCTCTGGAACAGGCTGATATCCGGTAGGACAGCCAGCAGAACATACCGAAACTTCAGGAGAAATCGTCACTAATTTCATGCAGTCATTGCCATCACACTTTTTCTGGTTAGGTTTATAGTCGCCAAAGTGAATGCATTGATCAGCGGTTATGCATCTTCGGTTATGATACTTAAATATGACACAAATAAAGAACAACATTGCCTCATTACAACGATATTGTAGGGATATATTAAAGGTGAATCAATGGTCCAGAGGTAACGCACATGACATGCAATCAATGAATTCGATACTTCTATTTATGCTACCTTAATGCTATTAAAAGCACACAATCATTGTAACAGATCTTTTCAGACTAAAATAACATAGGGTATAAAATTAATGATACCTATTTTTTTGTCCAGAAGAAAAGCTGTATTCTTTATAAGTCTGTCGGAACAAGGTAAATAAACTTTTCGCAGGGCCTCTGGTACAGTAGCTATTAATATTCATTTTCTTCTGCAAAATAAGCTTAAATCTTACCAAGTAGAGTCCGACAGGACATATCTGAATGCACGTGTCTTCGCCAGATTGGTCACTGTACACCGCTGCTTCACAGGAAGTGCACTGTTTAGGTGACGGCCCAGTACATCCTCCTACACAGTGAGGATGACAACATACGCCGTTCTGACAATATCCGTTCATACAATCATCCGGACAGGCTGGTAAGTTTGTTTTAATAAATTCATTCATCAGTGTCGTGATTTATAAAAAAAAACATAATCAAGTGGAAGTAACCAAGAGCTGAGAGTAAATGGAAACACGTTACATTTTAATCAATAAATACAAACTAATCTTGCTTGTTCCTTCACAAGCTGTTAAGTTTGTTTTAATTAATCATTTCATCAGTCTCGTGATTTATTAAAAACGTAATCGAGTGGAAGTAACCATGAGCCGACAGTCAATGGAAACACATTACATTTTAATGAACAGATTCAAATTAATCCTGCTTGTTTCTTCACAAGAACGTTTAGGAAAACCACGTGTGGAGGAAAAGGTGAAAAAGCAATTTTAACTAAATGCCTCTCGTGGTTGCTTTCTTCCATTTACAAAAAAACATGCCGTGACGATTAATAATTTTTGTATGAATATTTATTTTTATGCCACCGAAGGGAAGCATATAGTTTTTGAACTGTCCGTCCGTCCGTCAGTCCGCCTGAAAACTTTAACATCGACCATAACTTCTTCATTAGTAAGTGAATTTACTCCATACTTGGACACAACACCCCTTTGGACAAGACCTTCCCACTGACCTATATTTAATTGACATTGACTCCTAAATGACCTTCACCTTAATTGAAGATCCAATTGTCCAAAAACTTCATTGTTGACCATAACTTTTTTGTTTGTAAGTGGATTTAATTCATACTTAGGTACAACAACCCTTTGGACAAGGCCTTCTCATTGACTTATATTTATTTGACCTTGGCCCCTGAATGACCTTTACCTTGAAGATCCGTTTTTGTCCAAAAACTTTAACATTGGCCATAACCTCCTTATTAGAAAGTCGATTTACTTCATACTTGGACACAACATCCCTTTGGACAAGACCTTCTCAATGACCTATTTTTATTTGACCTTGACCCTTTGAATGACTGGTCCTCAGCTCGAAGTCAAAGGCCCACTTCAGGGGCATTGTCATCATACAGTGACAGTTCTTGTTGCATTTTTAATTTCTACTGTTGTGGAAACAGCTTCAGTTTATTTATTTAATTCGTACTTACACAGCATTTTCTGACAATTATTAGCATTCCAGCAACGTTGGGTTCTTTCTGTTTCATCACATTGCGTAGGGCACACATTAGCACATTCAATGCTAGGTCTGTTATATCTAAAATAGTTCTCATTCGCAGATACACCTTTTGTTATCCTTGCCCAGTCTATGGTGTCAATATAACACAACCTGCGGTTCTTTTCGAACCGTACCGCTCCATTCCGGATCACCGTGAGGTTTGAAAGACCTATTTCTTCTAGGTCAAAAAGTTCATATACCACAAACGCGTATCTGGTGAATAACGACTGCCCACCGATTACGGCCAAATTCGGAAACAACTGACCTAAACTTCTAAGTCCTTGGACCCGGAAAAACAGCAGTACATCCGTGATTTCGACAAGATCAGGAAAACTTGGTTGACTATCTCCCCACCATTCGTCATCAATAAGTACGATGGTAAGGTTGCCTTCAATCACTCTACAGTTCTCAAGTTTAGCAAAGTCCTTTATTCTTCGAATATCGGTTGTGCCACACACTGAAATTGCAGAAAATGAACATAAGATGGATTCTGTGAAATTATATGAAATCCAACAGACTTCATCTAATTCCTCAAGTTAAAACATGGCATGCTCTTTTTTTGTTGACCAAAAAATGATAACACAAACTGTTGACACAATGTATTAAGAATCTTTCACGTGTGTCAGAAACAATGTTCTTGATCCGAACCTCAAATACATTAATCACTCATGTATTATTTAAAGCTACCTAGAGGGAACACGCGGAAAATATTGTTTAGGATCTCGTATTCTATGAGCAATCACGAAGAAGACATGCGGTTTTTAGTTATTTTGTGGCAACGATGTAGTAAGTGAGAAGAAAACGAGAAATAAAAGTAACTTGTTGCCAGGCAATGATAAAAAATAAACGAAGTGCTTAGTCTCATCAAAGAAATAGCTTCATTTTACTTTACCACCAAAAAAAGGAATAATACTAAAAGTTATCTCAACGAGATAATAAAAAATCCGAATGTCTAAACTGTGCTTCCGCAATAAAATGAACATATCGTATTGAATAAAACTTACAAATTTTTCAATATTTACGCCCAGGTCTTTGCTATCAAACAGCTAACGATGGCAGCTTGACGTCAAAGTGACCGTAAACTATCACACTTTACTGGAATCACGTGACTCTTCTTACATGTCATACTTTGTTGAGTACCGGATCAATCTTTCAGACATTGTTACCCATGTAGAAAAACATAATAGATAGTCTTACCTACGGAATACCGTTAGGGCCATCGTGATTAGGCGTTATAATCCAGAGGCGACAATGCGATAATGCTATGGCGACAGTGCGATAATGCAATGGCGACAGTGCGATAACGCGATGACGACAATATGATAGTGCGATGGCGACAATGCGATAGTCATATCGTATTGTCGCCATCGCATCATCGCATTGTCGCCATCGCACTATCGCATTGTCGCCATCGCACTATCGCGTTTTTGCATTATCGTACTGTCGCAATCGCATTATCGCACTGTCGCCATCGCACTATCGCATTGTCGACTATCGCCTTCCGGTACACATGCGCGCATCGTTTTTTTTGTATTTAGTTGGACACACTTGGCGACAGTGCGATAACGCGATAATGCGATGACGACAATGCGATAGTGCGATGGCGACAGTGCGACGGCGATAGTACGATATGACAATCGCATTGTCGCCATCGCACTATCGCATTGTCGTCATCGCATTATCGCGTTTTCGCACTGTCGCCATCGCATTATCGCATTGTCGCCATCGCATTATCGCACTATCGCATTGTCGCCCTCTGGATTATAACGTCTAACTACGATGGCCCTAACGGTATTCCGTTATTACCTCCCCTTACCAACCCTATCCGTTCTAGCTCAACAACCAACTTTAACTGAATATAGATCTCGGAGCTTGCTATAAATTCAGATCGGTGCTAAATTTAAAAATTCGATTTTCTATTTCGGTACTTACTTCACGCGCTTCGACGCCTTTTACGAGTATCTGGTTATGAAACAAAGGGTTGGTCATGAAACAAATAAAAGAAATCCAAATTACCCTTTCCATTGTCAGCAATGGCAATGCGTAGTAAAACACTACACACAAATGCAATTAGGACAGCAAATTGTAATTTGGTGCACAAGATAGCATTTAGCCAAGTCATTATTCTACCTGAAAAGAAGAAGATTTCTTTGGTCTTTCTTTAAACAAAACACAGTTGAAAGTTCATTATATTACTAGCATAGTTGCTTGCCAAAGTAAAAAAAACCTCATGTTTTGCACGAGCCCTTTGATAAATAAAAGCTGTTGCAAAACATCCACCAAGAAAATAGGTCCAAATGAAATGTCAAAAGAGGTCGGAAATACTGAACATAGAAGACATCTCTGAAATAGTACGTCTATATGATAATAAATTTTAAAACAATAAATAAAAGACAAATAAATGAACAAAAATAGTATGAATTAAGAAATAAATTCTTAATCTTTTGTTAGCCGTTATATCAAATGCGTGTGATATGTATTACAAACAACATTTGTCATGTGATAAATGTTAATTGTGGATAATTTCATGTTACATCTCCTATAATATCACATCAAAGTTTCTATCACATTGTTCGTCTCGGTAAAACTAACCACGCAATCCAGCTAACACAGGCGCACAAAAAAAAGAACTGGAAAAAAAGCAAGTTATATTGGGTTCCACGTACAACGTACCTTACACAAAATCCTCTCTCGTAGCTGTCGATTAAGTCCGGTAGCAATGTTATAACTGTTTCGATCCTACGATCATGTTTATTATATACTAGACGCTGTCAGACAACAAGTGGAAATTTAAACATTTTTAAGTGGGCAGATTGCGGTAATTGGTATGCTTATAAGTAAATTGAAGTATTTTACCTGATTATCTTGCAAGTCTATATCAGTATTACGATGCAAATGATATAACAAGCCAATTATAGCGTTTTTTATGCAAAATATATATATTAAGGTTTCATCATCTGACCTTTAGGATGTCCTTGCAGTGACGTGGCTTACATGAAACCAACCACTCTTCATATAATACTGAGGTCTTTCACTTGCTTAGAATATATGTCACATATCTAAGAACATTGAAATGTTTCTCCAAATCTACTTAACTTTTAAGTCGACAACGTTAATGTTTAGAAGCTTATAATTCACGTATTTGCAGCATAAGTCAAGTTTTAAACAGCATGTTTTTTATAATGAAATAAAAGTTCTGACCATTAATAACAATCTCAATCCTATATCGAGGATTCAACGCAACAGTGTCGTAACGCATCCTTTTAATTAATGGCATTTTGCTATTTTTTGTGATGCTTTTATCGTTTTACAAAAATTGGTAATTAATATTTACGGAAAAGTACTTTAACTGATAGGAAATGTCTATAGACTTTTTCTGCAACATTGTCGTTAATTCAGATAAAATGTAAACCTAACACGCCATTCGGCTTGCGTTTTGTGACAGGAGAGAGAGAGAGAGAGAGACTTTAAACAATCAAAGTACTCTAGTGGTCTCTGTAGTCCCAGAAAGTATCCTCGAAAGACATTCACTGTCATTTCCGTATCTCAGGATGTTCAAGTTTAGCTAACAATAATACTACTTTTATAACCAAAGATAATAATTGTAAATGATATAAACTTATTCATTATGACTGTCATACTGTGTGGCAATGATAAATATGTAATTAATAGCAGGAACAAGGTTACAACGAATAAAAACATTCATTTTTACTGTCTTTGATGGTATGAAAAAATATACTTAGTACTGCAAAACAAAATTTTGATTCACTTTTTTCAGCATTTAATTTTAATTTTTTTAAAATGCGTATGGTATTTAAGGCGGCAAGAAGGTGGGGGGGGGGGGGGGGGGGGGTTGGAGGGAGACGGGGTATACTTCCACTAGCACTGACATAACAGGTTTGAATATGAGATTCAGTAATGGAAGTTTTTAAACTCAACGCTATTAAGTCATTTAATATCAATATTTCTGAAAGGAACAATTGTTTTATTGTTATAGAACATATCCAATAGTTAAGCTGAGGTTGTTTTACAATTTTATTTTATGTAAATATTAATTAACCCATTATGTTAATGAACGTATAAACATTTGTTTATTGTTTATAAATAATTTATTTCCTTCTTTCTTTTTTGATTTGGTCATTTTTTTTCTTTTAAAAACATTTCTTGAAGTTATGAAATAAAAAAAAGATATTTAATTGAAAGAAATTAATGTTTTACTTGCTACCATTATCGGCAGTTATAACCGTGTTATAAGGGAAGTAACGGCTGCACCGGGTTTGTCATAATTTCACATATGGATCTTATGGAAGCAATTAAGTGACCCAGATGAGAATTTTCCGTGTCAACTATTAGAGGCAGTGATTTAAATGGCTAGTCGTGTAAACAAAGAATAATATTGCTGGTCTTTGATTATGAATAATGAATTCAATGTTATAATTCTTTCTAAGGCATGAAAATATTCACGTAAACCAGTTTTTACGAACAGTGAAAGTCAGTAACAGAAAGATGCAGTGCATCTTAGAATACACAACCCAGAGTGAGATTCGAACTCCGATCTCCCGCGTGACACGACACCTGAGCCAAAGAATCGATTTCCTGACGCAGTTGTCAGAGGTTGTATTGAAACAATTATCGAAAGGTGTGCACTAGACCGTAACACAGTGCTTAATAGCGTAAACAGGTGTTTTTTAATTTGTTTTCACCAAGTCAAAGTATTTTCAGTAGGGGCATACATTATATTTTGGTGCGTTTCAGAGAGTCTGAAGTCTGAGAGTGAGTCGCTTCTGACCAATATCTCTTGAGCGAAATTTCAATGAAGTTTTGAAAGCTGGCAATTTGGCTTAAAATTTGAGCCAATGCCTGGCGCTAACTGTAAATGAGTGACTCCCATGTCGAAAAGACATTGGTAAAAAAATTGTCATGCAAATTTCATGACTAAGTCCCAAAAATAGAACTTGTGTATTTCATTTCGTTCAGATTTACTTCGATATGGCGCGACTTTACCGCAAAGCTGAAAAACTGTTTACTGCCTCCTTAGCCATCTTCTTCCTAGGTTGTTGCGCAGATAACGACGATAATAGTTTTCTGCGTCCCCGACACAGCTAGTGACAAAACATTGTTAGTTCAAGTACCCACGCAATACTGGCAATGCTGCGATAAACATGCTGTTGGAGTAGCAACACCAAAACAGAAACAACGAAAAGGAATAACTTCTGTCTTTATTTCAAATATTTCAAAGAGGCAACTACATTTCATTTACGAAGAAAACTAGAACTGTGTCCATAGGACACGGATGCCCCCACTATGCATAAATGCTCATAAACAAGAGCATGTATATTCTGTATGTAAGATTTAGGTGGGGAACATTTTTTTTCTGTAGTTGCAAATGAATTGAGGTGTTTTGTATATTATTAATGCTGTCCTTTTATTTCAAAATTAGATATTTTATACTGAAACAAGGGCTGTCGGATGGACAGCACGCTTGACTATTCTTAGTGCTTGAAGGTATAATAAAAGCCTGAAATTAAAGATTTTTCAAAGTCTTAAAAGGGGAATAACTAATAAAAATACTTAACAGAGTTATGGGCCTTGATGGAATGACACTGTTTACGGCCAAGTTTGAACCAAATATCTAAGGGAAGAAATAGTGAAAATGAGAAGCTTGCCCTAAAACTTTAACCCGAAAGCCACGCCGCAAGTACAACAGACCTCCTTATTCTTTGAATAGTCGACATGAAAATGTTGTAAATATTTATGTACTATCAGGAATCACATTAGCGAAGACGAAGAAAGAGACACAAAAGTAATTACATGTTAAGTAAGCAGGTAAAATTTAAAAAATGTTACACATGAAAGTTAAATACAGATTTAAGTATAGAAACCCCAGGTGTGTCAGGTCCAGTTAAAAAACATTACCCTTCCTTTACTATCATCTACACATTAAGGTTGTTCATTCCTGAAAGTTTAAGCAAAATCTGCCATCCAGTTTATGAGGAGTTGCGTTCACAAATTTATTTGGCTATATGGTATATAGTGAAAAAATCAACAAAGGACCATAATTCCGTTAAATTTGGTCGCAGCAAAAATTCCTTCCTTTACTATCATCTAAACATTAAGGTTGTTCATCCCTGAAAGTTTAAGCAAAATCTGCCATCCGGTTTATGAGGAGTTGCGTTCACAAATTATTTGGCTATATGGTATATAGTGAAAAAATCAACAAAGGACCATAATTCCGTTAAATTTGGTCGAAGCAAAAATTCCTTCTTCTACTATCATCTACACATTATGGTTGTTCATCCCTGAAAGATTAAGCAAAATCTGCGTTCACAAAATTTCGGGACGTACGTACGTACAGACGTACGGTCGTACGGACTGACGGACAAGTGCAACGCTATATGCTCCTACTTTGTGGGGGCATAAAAACGAACAAAATTAATGAAATTATTTATTAATTATGAAATTTTTTATTAGACTTTTGCCTTTGTTCTTTCATTTCTGCCAAATTAAAGAAGTGGTGGAGGGGTTTCAACTGGCTCGTAATATAAAGCTTCAATTTCTTGCCATGCTGAAAAATTTGTTGCATCAGCAACACACCTCTCTTTCTCTAGTGTTTCCATTGCACTTATGGATATCCTCTGGTTGCAAAATGCCCTTGAGTACCAGTCTCCCACGCATGTACACACCTTCTTTCCGACAATCTTAAATTCTCCATACTTTATAACGGTAAGACCTTGTTTGCATGTCTTTCCTGGAAGGAAGTGGTAATAAAATGACGTCATAAGTGACATGAAAATCATCATAGCTTCTCTTATCATGACATTCAGAATGTGGAACCATGAATGAGAGATTATAAGCAAATGAATTTTAAACACTGATTGTTTAGAGTCGTTAGTTCATCTAGAAATTGACGCTAAAAAGAAAAAGAAACGCAAAAAGCGCGCTGTACCTATTCCGTTATTTTTCAAATTTCCGTAGGGCCTATATCTACGCCAGGAAAGAGGAAAATACATCGCTTGAATAGTATGTCTACTTTTATAAATGTATATATAGAAATTCCAGTATTGCCAAAACATAAATGTACAGAGGATATTTACTTGTTTCAGTGTAAGATTGAAATTTACTTGGAATGAACATTAAATGTGATATTCTACGAGTGTCAAAAGCACAGACAGAATAATTGTTCAGTAGTTCTTCGAAAGTCATTCTTCCTAACTCTTTTCAAAATTGGTATTGTTTTACACATTGTACAATGGTCATCTAACTATAATTGTTTTTGCTTACCATTAGGACAGATATAGTTACAATCAGCGTCATAATCCGGATCCACACATTGTGGTCTGACAGTAGGGCATGCAGGTCTCCTGCATCTTACCTCGCCATTTAGCCTACATCTACAGCTGTCACATGGGTGCCCAAAATAACCTAGAATAATTGTCAATAGTCCTAGAATCATGGTGAGATCTTACGACCGACTTGGCAAATGATCAAACAAGAGGGTCACGATGGCCCTATATCGCTCACCTGAGTCTCATTGCTGTAATTACAATTATCATTATTAGTTGTTATGGGTGTTCGTTGCTTATAAGTTTAAAATAAGTTTGAAGACTCTGGATGTAATGGTACTCAAATGGTTGAGCAGAAATAGTTTTACTCTACAGGTTCCTGTTTACTTGACCTTTGACCTATGGACCCAAAAAACAGAAGGGTTCTTCTAATATAATTACCCTATGAATTTTGAAGGTTCTGGGTGTAATGGTACTACAGTTACTGGGCAGAAGTAGTTTTCACTCTACAGGTCTCTGTGACCTTGACTTTTTACCTATTGACCCCAAAAACGATAGGGTTCTCTTACAGAGTAAGAGCAATCATCCTATGAAGTTTGAAGGCTCTGGGTAAAATGGTACTCCCGTTACTGAACAGAAACAGTTTTCACTATAGAAGTCCCTGTGAACGGAAATGAAGTGTGACAGACAGACAGACGAACAGACACCCATGGACAGGGCAAAAACAATATGTCTCCACCAGAAAGGCGGGGTTTGGGGTGGGAGAGGCATAACGACGAGCAATTGAAGGTCTAGGCCTTGGTGTTTCAGAGCAACAGATTTTTTGAGTTTTCCCTATAAAAATCTTTGTTGTTACGGTCTAGTGCACACCTACTTATAACTATATAAATACAACATCTACGTCAGGGAATCGATTCTTTGGCTCAGTGGTTAGTGTATTGGCGTGTCACGCGAGAGATCGGAGTTCGAATCCCGCTCTGGGTTGTGTATTCTAAGATGCATTGCATCTTTCTGTTGCGGACATTCGTGTTCGTAAGATGGAGGCTCGTCCGGGAAGACCTATCCTATAGTTATTTATAAAAAATGAAAATGAAATAGAATCGTTCAAGATTTCTGTCTGATCCATTGATCTATAAAAATACTAGTACACAACACCATTCGTCATCATAAATGATGACTTTCTTTAGAGGGGATGTGTTACGGTCTAGTGCATACCTACCTATAATTGTATAAATACAACCTCTGACAGCTGTGTCAGGGAATCGATTCTTTGGCTCAGTGGTTAGTGTATTGGCGTGTCACGCCGGAGATCGGAGTTCGAATACCGCTCTGAGTTGTGTATTCTAAGATGCATTGCATCTTTCTGTCACGGACTTTCATGTTCGGAAGATTTTGTAAAATATAATGACCCCCAGGTGGGGCCAATTTTGACCCCAGGATCATGATTTGAACAAATTTGGTATAGGTTCTCTAGACAATGCCACATACCAAATGTCTAAGCCGTGCACCTTTTGGTTTCTGACAAGGAGATTTTTAAATCTGTTTCCTATAGATAACTAAAGGTAAAACAATTGACCCCCGGGGCAGGGCCATTTTTGACCTTGATTTGAATAAACTTGGTAGAGGTCCACTACACAATGCTGTACACCAAATATCTAAACTCTAAACCTTATGGTATCTGACAACAAGGTTTTTAAAGTTTTTTCCAGTATAACTCTATGTAAAACATGTGACCACTGGGGCGGGGCATTTTTGACCAGGGACCATGATTTGCACAAACTTGGTAGAGGTGCTCTAGACAATGCCACATACAAAATATCTAAGCTCTATGCCTTTTGGTTTCTGATGTGAAGATTTTAAAAACCTTTTCCTGTATAACTCTATGTAAATAGTGACCCCGGGGCAGGGCCTATTTTAACCAAGTGGCAGTGATTTGAGGAAGCAGAGGTTCACTAGACAATGCTGCACACCAAATATCTTAACTCTAGGCCTTGTGGTTTCTGACAAGAAGATTTTTAAGTTTTCCCTATATAGTTCAATATAAAATCAACTGGGTGGGTAAGTTTTGACCCCAGGATCGTAATTTTAGTATAGGTCCACTAGATGATGCTTCATGCCGAATATCTGAGCTCCAGACCTTGATGTGTAGGAGAAGAAGAATTTTAAAGATCCAACTTTTAAAATCTATTTTTTAAATCCAGTGACCCAGAAATGCAATGGACTAGAACCATTTGAACAATCTTGGTAGAGCGCCATGCAAGGAACATCCCAGGCAAGTTTCATTAAATTTGGCCCAATGGTTTCAGAGAAGATGTCGTTTGAATGAAAAGTTGACGACGGACGGACGGAAGACGGACAAAGACCGATCGCAAAAGCTCACCTTGAGCACTTTCTGCTCAGGTGAGCAAAAACGTATTGTTTATCAATCTTTCAAATCATGGATCAGTCAGTTGATCGGCGGTCGTTTGAAGAGCCAACCAACCAGTCAAGAAGCCAGCCAGCCATCTAGTCAGTCAGTCAGTCGGTCGGTCGGTCATGCAGACAGGCAGGCAGCCAGTCAGTTACTCAGTTAACCAGCTTGCAACCCTGCCCTTTAAGTTATGATGTAGTCAGTCGGTCGACCTGTTGTTTGATCCGGTCAGTCAGCCAGAAAGTCTGTCAGTCTCGATCGTACGGACGGTAGGTCGGTCTGTGAGTCAAACTGAAAACATTCGGATTAACTCGTCAGTGTTAAAACATGTTTGTACAATAAACCCTACCTACCCGGGTTGACAACTTCTCCTTTATATCTACAGCCACACTCAGGGCAGCAATTGTCTGGAGCGAAGTAGAGTCTATCTTCAGGACAGTCTATTGCAGGACAAACAACACCCTCACACTGTCTGGGACAGACCATGCAGCATCCATCTGCAGAGAGCCTCAGGAGTTCTGCCCCGCACGGAGTGGCGGGACATGCTTTTAGGCTGCATGTGAAGGTCCCATCATCTTTACAATCGCACGTGCTGCAGGGGTCACTTGGGTCATCAAATTGTCCTGGAACGTAAAGATGTCTTATTTAGTTAATTTACTATTCTTACTGAAGTACACGTATATTTAAGATTGTAAATTGTTAAGATAAAGGGCAGTATTTAAAACAAGAAAGTAAAGAACAATGCCACTATCTTTAAAATAACACTCATTTACGTGAAAGAGGTTTTTAACATGGACATCAAAAATCTTAAAAATTAAAAAAAAAAAAAAGAATTTAAATCTAATTACTTTTTTTAAATTCTGCATTTGTTTCTTTTCTTTGTTTAAGATGCAAGGTAAACTAGTGCAATTTATACCGTATTTTCAATTGTTTATTTAAATAACATTCCGTTTTTTTTTTTTCAGAGTTACGAAGTGAAGTGAAGGAAACAATAAATGTCACTTCTTACCTACTGGAAAAGATGTGCCGTCTTTGGTGCACAATGCGTTTGCATTAGTAATAAGTCCAAAGAATGCAAAAAACACTATATTAATGAACCAAAAATTACAAAACTTCATTCTGTACATGACTTCGTGAAGCAATGTCTTAAGATTAACTTGTTTATTATTTTCAATAGCTTGTATTGGATCAAATCTGTTAGCACTTCGTAATTTTACAAGCGATATTTCAACCCCTTTATGTTGCTTCATAAG
This sequence comes from Cyclina sinensis, assembly GCA_012932295.1. Classification (NCBI taxonomy): domain Eukaryota; kingdom Metazoa; phylum Mollusca; class Bivalvia; order Venerida; family Veneridae; genus Cyclina; species Cyclina sinensis. Next base: position 4,418,861 of record JAAONU010000004.1, read on the forward strand.
ACAGATGTTCTGCAATAAAGCTTGAAAAGGACTTGTTGTTGTTGTTGTTGTTGTTGTTCTCTTGTTATTTTAATAAAATTTGAGTAATAATAATTGAAAGCAATACTGTGTTGCAGTGTTTCAGCATGATTATTATTAAGCCAAACATTGAGGTTAAAATTTAGGGTTCTAACAAGTATAAATGGTCTACATATACATTAAAGTACCATATACAGGAGACAAAATATGAAATACGCATAAAAATTTAAACATATAGTGTAATTTCTTAAACTTGCAAGCATGTAAATAGAGTTAAAGGTAAGACGATAACTAGAAGTGACCTATGTGCTTTAATATATCACACCATCTGCTGCCTAGCAAATACATGACGTCTATTTAGAATCATAATGTTTTACAGTTCACTAACCGTTTCTGAAAAGCACCTTCATAAAAGGCATCTCTTTTAATTAAGAAATGTGGACTTATTTGACAACAGAGAAGGGGACGTTCAAAAATTAACAACAGGAGAATTTCATTTTTTTCATGTTTTTGAGTGTATGCAGTCACAGTAAAAAATGAACTTTTGGAAAACTGATAACAGGAATAAGTCGAATTAAGTAATAATGATTTAATTCGAACAATTGATAATTGAACCTCGCTTCTGGACTGAAGGTGATTAAGTGGCACGTCTGCGAAAATGATTTTTTTTGAGAACTCGACTTTGGATTTATAGATAATTTATAGATAATTGACAGAATGGTAAAAGAAAAACAAATCAACAACAAACGGGTTTTAAGTGAAAATGAAGTCTTAATATCCTGCTAAATCTATGTAATACGTAAAATGTACTTTCAAAAATACGTGTATATAACTTCACAAAAAATGGGACAACCCTCACCATTCGGCTACACTCAATGTGTTACATGTGCTGTTCGGGGTCAGCTGTTTCCTGTCTGGGTCATTTACTGAGTTAAATACTTACATTGATTATATCTGATGAATAAATTTATTCACTTATTCAAACACTGATTTAAGTTAATGATGTCTATTCAGACTCCCCTGGAGAATAACAATGGTCTACACACCGGTATAGCGCTCCGGTTTTCGACTGTCTTATTGATATCTTTAATACCTTTCTTATTTTGCGTTTTTTTTTGGCTAAAGTATTTTCATAACACCCAATTCTTTAACAAAGTTGAGAAAAGATATGTCTCGTGGGTCACTACTGGCACAACAAAAGAACAACCTGTTTTACATACAGTTATAGATAGAATTAATTAAAATCTTCTCAGCTGAAACAATAAGGGCCAAAGCGCATGCATAAACTCTTCATAAATGTTTTCTTTCATCTATTTCATCTTTCATCTAATTCTTTTAATGTTTTGATTAGACATTTCATATTTTAAAATGTGTTCTCAAATGGTAAAGAAAAAAAAACAAATTACTGCTGTTGCTACCATAATCACGTGACAAAAAGCGACAACGGTAAGGTCAAAAAATTAGTTTCTTCCGGGTAACCCGAGTCTGAAAATAATGTTTTATTGCATTTTAAGTATTACAAATAGATTTATTAATGATATTTCATTAAACATTATTTTCATGTGTTTTTAATAGATAATTGAGTGCTTTTCGGTGATGTGCGTTTCAATTTAACGGGACCGGAAAGCACTCGTTATTCAAATATACCTCAGCTTTCGTCAACTTAATGATGATTTTGGTAAATAATTCATTTTATTTCATTGAAATATCATTAATAAATCTATTTGTTATACTTAAAATGCAATAAAATATTATTTTCTTGTGTTTTAAATAGAAAATTGAGTGCTTTTCGGTGATGTGCGTTTCAATTTAACGGGACCGGAAAGCACTCATTATACAAACATACCTCAGCTTTTGTCAACTTAATGAAGATTTTGGTAAATAATTCATTTTGTTTCATTGAAATATCATTAATAAATCTATTTGTTATACTTAAAATGCAATAAAATATTATTTTCTTGTGTTTTAAATAGAAAATTGAGTGCTTTTCGGTGATGTGCGTTTCAATTTAACGGGACCGGAAAGCACTCGTTATACAAATATACCTCAGCTTTCGTCAACTTAATGATAATAATGGTAAATAATTCATTTTATTTTATTGAAATATCATTAATAAATATATTTGTAATACTTAAAATGCAATAAACATTATTTTCATGTGTTTTTAATAGAAAATTGAGTGTTTTTCTGTGATGTGCGTTTCAATTTAACGGGACCGGAAAGCACTCATTATACAAATATACCTCAGCTTTCGTCAACTTAATGATGATTTTGGTAAATAATTCATTTTATTTCATTGAAATATCATTAATTAATCTATTTGTAATACTTAAAATGCAATAAAATATTATTTTCTTGTGTTTTAAATAGAAAATTGAGTGCTTTTCGGTGATGTGCGTTTCAATTTAACGGGACCGGAAAGCACTCATTATACAAATATACCTCAGCTTTCGTCAACTTAATGATGATTTTTGTAAATAATTCATTTTATTTTATTGAAATATCATTAATAAATCTATTTGTAATACTTAAAATGCAATAAAACATTATTTTCATGTGTTTTTAATAGAAAATTGAGTGCTTTCAGGTGTTTCGGTGCTATCCGGTGCTTTCCGGTTTTTCCATGCACCGAACATAAAGCAGTCTTGATTTAAGGGAGGTAACTCTCATTGTCGTACAAAAATTAGCAGATGTTTTTTGTCCAATATTTTGCATAACGCAGAATTAAAATTAAAATTTCTTTTATCCTTTCTAATCAAAATTAATACGTTAAGAGCAAGTTTAGATTTTACAACAGCCATGCGCGAAACCTGCGCAGAAGACTCAAATTCGTCACCATTGGACCACCTTAAGAAATAATAAGTATCCAGGCGTGGTTTATCGTAGAATAACCCACGTTTTGAGTTCTTATGCCTAGGAATATATCACGATGGCCATAGGCCTGAGTGATATATTGTTTCGCATAAGAACGCGGGTTATTCTACGATAAACTACAACTGGATACTTATTATTTCGATTCTAACACAACAAACAATAAACCACATTGTGAAATAAGTGTTAACTACTTCTTACGATCGTAAAAGCACTTGTGCGGTACGCCCCTGGGTTTGGCCGTTAAATTTCCTCCCTAGATTTATGTAAGAGTTGGCTTTCACATAATAAGTTGATCTACCCAATATATGAACAAATAAACAACACACAAATTTCTTGTCAATCACCTTCCAGTCTCATATACCACGGCGAATTTCACAAATTGTGCCCATTCTAAGTAAATTGGCTTTTTGTGTCATTTTGCAACCGAACTTTGTTGTTGTTGTACGCCGGTAATACTACGATTCCTACGGTAGTATTTACAAACATCACGTGACTATCATTCATAAAAATGTTATACGTGGGGTGACGGCGGTTCACGGAACAGCCAAAACAACAAGCGCACGCGCGTGGTATACTGCAGGATAACCCGAGTTTATTTTCTTCTTTGTGTATATAGGCTATTTTTAGATCGTGTTAGAATTGTAGGTCTAACGTTAGCCAGACAGCAGTTATCCAGAATTGTTTATATTTTCGAAGAAGCGTAGTAGTTTAACTGAATTTTCAGTTCTTGAAAGTGGTACTACATGTCTACCGAACTAAACTTGCCAAAAATTCTGATAGAAGATTTTTATTTATTGCGATGGGTCTCTTCGCAAATCTTTTTGTCTTTTTTCCCGCAGATTTAAGTTATTTTAGGTTGTGGGAAAAAGTGCAAGATACAGAAGCGACACCAGATTCTTTTTCATGTTCAATGTACAGCAGTGATACATAGGACCCCGGTTTAACGTATCACCAGAAATGTTAGTGGAGGAGCGGGTGACTGTTGTTGCGGCCCCCTACAATGTAAGTGCAGAGAATTACCACTGGACAACTGTTCTGTCCTAATCTCTTCCTCTGTAAGGCTCCTTTTATATGATGCTGAACAGTTTGAATGGCGATTGAAAATTTCGAAAAGGGCATTACATAAATCGTATTTTATGTTTGCAGTTTTATTGAAAAGTGTCGGTCACCATGGCAATAGCGCGGAGACTAAAATTATGCCCATATTGTGTATCTGACATACTGCATTTTATTCTATTGATTACACGCAGAAAATCGGTGCTTAGTAACCCCGAGCCATATTAATAAAATTATGTTTAACAATGCTCTCCGAGTCATTCCTGTGGTGAACTTTTGTATGGGAAACAAAATTTACAGAAACTTAAATAATTCTTTCATTATTTCAAGAGAGGTACACTTATTTAAGCTTCTGTAGATTAGGCGTCTCATACCTGTGGTCTCTATGAAGACCAGCTCGGATAAGAGGCTTACTCGTTAAACGCATATTTCAATGTTTAATTATAAGGCCGCGACCAACTGCATGAGCTACGGGCCTCGAATTAAATGTTGACCACCTAAGCTTTAACTATTTCTCAATGGGCTAAAATCTTGATTTAGAATAACATACAATTTTTACTTGATTTTTGGTTCAATTTACCGGCGTTGGTCACAACAATAAATACTGATGAAAGAATTTTGTCGCAACCAAACACACACAAAACCTTAACCGCTTTACGCCATTAGAAAACAACATTTTATTAATCTGGACAAGCAATGTTGTACTCAACAAATGTATTGTAAAGTATTGAAAATTTCCCTTCAATGGTATCTTTTCTTAAAAACTCTAACCTAAATAATGCTAGTTTTTATAAATAACATGTACACGTTTTCAGCAGTAATATGGCAAGCAATGACCCAATGGTAGATCCGGTTAAAGATACAGTGCAACCTCAAAATGTTGGAAAAAGCTCACCCATAAGATCTTCAGCCGCGACGAAAACAGGTGCTACTCGAATGGCCGGCACAATGTTTTGGATCACTACGGCAGGGGTCATTCTTTTGATAATTGGTTACGTTTCACCGGGTTGGCTTACAACAGATATGAACCAGACATTGTACAAGTCATCTTCATCTTGGGACGGAAGTTCGACATACAAATACGTAGTGCAAGACTACGGGCTTTGGTATATCACTCAATGTGAATCCGTTGGTGACAAAACGTTATGTGAAACCTTGTCCTATCGACTGATCGACGCTACAGATTCGTTTTATAACTACGAAAAACTTCAAATAGGCTCATGGGAAATGTCTGGACAGTCAAAATTCCTTGTCTTCTCTGGAGCTGGCCTTGTTAATGTATTTAATAGCTTAATTTCTAGTGTGTAGCTACCAAAGTCAATGTGTTATGTTTTCAACACATGAGTGATGCGAAATATTTTGGGCTTAACTTTCTATCCGTCAGTTTTTCCGTCAGTCTGCCTGAATACACCGTCGTCTGCTCAGATTTGAGCGTAACGTAAGAATTGATATGATTTTTTTTCAAACTTCAAATACTCGTGCGATGTAGAAGAAGCAAAACCTTGCTTGATTCATGTTCGATATTTAAGAATTAATTCCTGTTGCCACTTTTTCTTGCAAGTATCTTCCGATGAAATCGTCACATTCATAATACTCTACAGAAAATTAAAGAAAGAAAGCAGATTGCTGACAGCGGTGAAAAATAGAATGATGATGATGATGATTTGATTTCGATCATGAATATTATTATTATCAGGATGAAAATCTCCATTGAAACGACATTTTGTCTTTTTGTGCTGTTCCTGATGATATTAATTATGTTGTTGATAATGATGTTCATTATACGGTAATGATGATGATGATGATGATGATGATGGTAATGATTTTTTCAGTCTTCAGTATATCAGAGATATACGGAATGCAAGCATTATACACTTCCGGTCTCCTCTTGGCTCTAGCTGTTTTAAAAGAGTGGTACTCATGTCGTAATCAAGTAGCAGAAAAGGGGTTTCTCGTGCTAAGCAAGAAAAGATGCGTTTTCTTGTTATTATCTGCATTTCTCTCAGGTATTTATATCACCGCATACATTCAAATATTTAAATGCGTAAAGAAAGAAAAAAACAACAACTGAACTGTATTTTCTTCTTTAAGATAGCAATTACTTTATTATTATTTATTTAATAGCTAATTGTGGGGTATGTCACTTAAAACTAAAATAGACTAGAATAAATGACTCGGGTAATTTCGAAATAGTATTTTGATTAACTAGTTTTTTCTACGGCAGTTTTCGTTTAAGTAATTACTGAGAAAAAAAATTTAAATGGGGACAGTAATTGATCCCTTCTCTAACTAAATTTAATCATTAAACCCTAACTTTCATGGACGCTAGCAAGTTATAATTCAAACATAAAAAAATCTCGCATTTGTTAATAAGAACAATGACGTATTTAACATTTTTGTCTTATTCCGTTATAGCTCTTCTGTTGTTTGTGCCAGTGGGTATATTCGCCTCAATACCAGGGAAGTTTGGAAGCAGTTATAGAGATAGGGTGGAAGCCCCAGTCGGCTCTGTGTTTGCGGGCTTTGGAGCTGCCATGCTGGCGCTAAATGCCTTCCTAATACTCATGCGGCTGCTTTGCTGCATGAAAGACAAAGATGTGTACCTTTGTACTTCCACGTCGGAGCTCGGGAGGAGGCACCGGTACCGGCGGACAATGCATAGAAACTTTCGTCACAAATAATCACTTAGCCGGAAATGACGTCAGAGGTGTAATTATAAAGTATAGAAGTAACATTTATTTTGTTTGTCTTTATGGCCAGGCAGTTTAGTAATGCAGTGGACATGTTTTCAGCTTCGAAAAAATCAGACTGGAAAGAATTATCAAACTAAAATTCATACTCACTTCGAAATATACTAGAGCTTGTTGGGATATGATCACCGGAAGTGTTTATTTATGCAGCCTAAATTGTGATTAGACAAACATAGATTTAAAGGCGGTTCTGAAAATAGGCTTCGTGAATTAATAACAAGTAACAATGCTAGGTGTCTTACATGAATTTTGAAAGAATCACTTTGTACATTTGTAGTTACACTCAAATCAGGTATGTTCTAGTCTGTCTGTTATATAGTGCCATTTTTTATATTTGACTTTACCTTCTTTTTACAACTGAAAAATTTAATTTAGCTGCTTTGGGTATTTTTCTGTGCCACAAAAAGATGTAATAGCATGCCTTCTTCATCTGTCAGATTGTCGTACTTATTGTATTGGATTGTTTTTTATCTTTAAGCTTTTTATACATTTTGCTTAAGAAATGCCTCCTGTCTATACTCCCGAACCCTTCTGTTATACGTAAGGGTGGAAAATATATACACAACCTCTTTTGACACATATGTATCGTGTTGTTGCAATGAATCGTGTTCTTAGATCTGCAAGTCAAATTATCATTTATTCTTTGTTAAAAGACCTGTGATTCTTTGCGCATTCCTGCGTTCGTCTGTCAGAGGTGATATTTATCCAAGACAATGTTGCTTCTGCACTTTGCTTGACTCTCCTTTAACTTCAGGAGATTTTTGATTTTACTCAAATTACTCCACTACCTCAGATGGAAACTATAACTGTGTCCATTTAGACTGTATTTTTTACATATTCTATACTTAGAAATATAGTGATTATGATATAAAATATGATTTGCCTTATCTTTGATCGTGTCCTTATGTTACAAGATCATTTGAGAATGTTGCATTTATTCTTATTCGTCTATCCGTCTTTCTTTCACACATTGAAGGCATTACTGAAACGTGGTATATAAACCCGCAAACAGAACAAAATTGCCCGATATAAGAAAGATTTCTTTTTTTATCCTGTTTATATGTCAAGGTCAAATTTTCTAAGTGAAGGTCAAAGCACCTGAGATATTTTACCTTGACAATGTCCGTAAAGTCACAGACTGTTAAATTAGAGAGTTAATTTATAGCTCGTTAAAAGATAGCGATATTTCAAAAATAATGTGAATGTTTAGCCCTCGTATTTGTATTTCAGGTTTAGCCTTTTTTACAGAACAAGTCTGTTCTGTATGTTAACATGAATTAGTGATCTACTAAATAGCATTATCTAGTGATTACAGGATATTATTAATTAACTTTTTAATATTGAACTAGATTCTGACCATGTTGTTGGCTTGATACAACCAAAGCCTCGCCAATAAAGCTCGAAACTCGGCCAATACGAAAAAAACACGGCCAATAAGTAAAAAGTCGGCCAATACGAGATTTAGCCAATCAGGATTCAGGAAGAACTCGGCCTTATATGAGCCTAGGATTTTCACCATGTTGGACGCCATTTTGAATATGCTTCGCCTAATTTTTACATAAAAGTTTTTATCTCTTAAAAAGTTCAAAAAGTAGCAAAAAAGTTCGCGGAGACCCTGCGCTATCGGATCACAGTAAATTTAGCAGTGTTCAACTTTTCATTTAGTGATTTTCATATTTACCAAATATTATGTTGCGCGAAGTGAAAAGCAGACGATCACAAATTTTACCCTGTTATAAATTACGAGTTTTGGATTACTTAGTTTGATAATTGAACATAATATTATAAAGTTAATTAATAAAATTGTCATTAATTAGTCGAATTCATATTGGCTTTGTTATTGGGCTTCAGACGTCATATTGGCCTTCGGCCTCAGGCCAATATGACTGTCTTCAGCCCAATAACAAAGCCAATATGAATTCGACTAATTAATAACATTATAATATGACCTATTGATCTGCTTGACAATATGACCTATTGCTCTGCTTGACAATATAATCTATTGATCTACTTGAAAAAATTCAGACAGTCATGATATCAGTCGTTTTAGACTGAAGATTTTTAAACCATTTCTATAAAGAAAAACACGACACAGCTTTCTGAGAAAAAACTGAAACAATAACATTTATGAATAAAGGACAGAACTAAAATAAGTTGAGTCTGTCAGATGTATTATCTGATCAAGTAGTGAACGATTTCAAGTTACCCCATGGACTTAGAAATAAATGCGAGTGTTATCTGTAATCCTTGTAAGGGGCGAGGATCACTAGTCCAGTAGTATCGCACCAAACTCCGCGCACCGGTTACGCTACGAATCACGTGATGATTGTCTTTTCACATGATTGTGTCAAGATGGCGAATACGCCAAAAAGAAACCGTTGAAAAATTGTTTCATCTGTGATAAACAGCGACACTATAATTTGAGCTCTGGTGTCAAGTCTGCCGATATGATTTACAGAATTTCATTTCTGTTAAAAAAGAATTTTAGTACAGTAGTATTGATGACTTGAGTGATTTCTTTTTCAAAAGCGGTCATATTGTTTTGAAATAAACGGTGCGATATTAAAAATTATTCTCATTACATTTATGTTTCCAAAATTATTTGTTATTTGAGCTCACATCTAACACCTTATTGTCTTGAAACATTAGCAAAACGGTGTTTACTTTTAAAAAAAAATCAAAATTGAAAAAAAATCATATCTTCAAAAAACTCACCGTGTCCAATCGTTACAATTGGAAGGAGGATTTGTAACGCACCCGCAGTCGTGTATTTCAGGGATTTAGGAAGGGGTGATGTAAATATTTTCCTCGTTATTTCTTCATTTTTTCTGTCTGTTTTTTGTTTAATAGTCTAAGATGACCTTCAGTCAATGTAGATTCGTGCTCCAAAACTTTTTTGTCTCAGAACTGTGCCATTTTCAAGATCATTCAGGAAAACCTAGCGTTAGAAAGAAAAACGCTTGATTTTAGCACGATGTTTTGAAGATTTCTTGACATAAACGTATGAGGACTTTATATTTTGTTTGGTTTACAAGAATTTCATTGTAAAAATTGATTTTAATTTAAACTTTATCCCTGCGTTTCCAATTAAATACTGATATAATCGTTTTTGCTAACGAAACACATGTAACGTAGGCGCAGTTATTTTTGTGACGCACGCGGAGCAAGGATTCAATAACTTTCAAGTACCTTTTCTCACCGTATTTGACCAAATAACCAATAACTAGATATATTTATAAAGCGTTAAGAAATATTCATATATCTGAGATTAATAGAAAGAATTTGCCAGTATGCAATGTATTTTCTTTTAAAGCTAGAGAGGGTTTCAGCCTAATGAGACTGGAATGAGTTCCAGTTTTTAGTTCCAGAATATTCAAAACTTTTCCTAAAAAAACTGTTCTTAGCTTTGGGACATGCAAGTTCAGTTTTGAGCCTATTGATCTGATATCCATAGTGTCCTACCTCCCACGAACGGCATCCTCTTAATAACTATATTTTGATTCCCGGCCCTCCCCCCCATTGGAAATATGTGTATTTTCACCTCTCTCGAGCTGCACCTCTCCCAAACGAGCATCACGTTACTATTTCTCCCTAATGACAAATGAAAATCTCCCATGAATGTCCCAAAAATAATCAGCGAGTTGTATATATCCGGGATTTCCCAAAAATATTAAATAGGTATTTTCAGCGCATGTGCCCAGCAAACATACCCATATCGGACCGATATCGGGTAAATGATGGAATATCGGCATCGCTTTTTGATATCGTACCGACATCGGCCCGATATTGACTTTATTCAGGGTCTTTCAAATTTCTATATGAAAGACCCTGCTTTATTCTTTAAAACTTGATTTTTTTGTGATGTAGACTTTAATGAAAAAAACGCCGCATAAAATGCCAAATTTTGAGAACTACGGCCTATTTCGGACTTGTAGGAATACTAGTAGAATCATTTTATGTGTCTTAATTCTACCTGTACACCGGCTACATCCGTAGACTTGAATTTGGAAACTTTCGCGGCTAATAAGCCAAACAAGTAAGCAAGTAATAAAAACAGCGATTTGTGTAATTAATTTGTTAAATAAAAGATGCATATCAATGTCTATTTTATTTTGTATTAGTATTGACATTTTTTGTATATTGCATTGTGCTCGATGCAGGAAAAGTACGAACTATTGTTAAAGTAATGTAATTTCGCGACTGTTTTGGTTTTGTCAGTTTTAAATGGGTTACATAAAATTATTTTTTAAATTCTGCTCTAGTCTAGAAGAGATTGTGTCAGATTTAATAATTTTATATAAATTGGTTAATATTGAATCATTACAACTAAATTTCTTTATACCCTAATAACATGTCGTATATATGTCTTTTTCAGATGCTTAAATGAAAACCAAAAAAAAAAAAGCTCAGTTCCGGATGTACAGTTTCAGAGCTGGGAGTGGTTTCGTCTCGCCTGCGACCGAGATGGTGGCTGCAAGACACGTCAAAAGGCTTCTCCATTAGAAACTAGTGGGAATGACGTGTCTAGAACATTCAGTCAGATTTGTATATGGCAGTTTCTGTTGGACAATCAGTTTAGAATGTGTTAGAAACTTGATAAATTCTTGCCAGGATGAGACGTTCAGATAAACTTCGGTTTGTTGAAACAACTCTCGTTTCTTGCAACTTGCTACTAGATCTAATTCAGTTCAATTTACTTTAATTTGTTACTCTGATCGATATTTTGAAGTGTGCAACATGCACATTTTTTGACATTGTCATTTGTTTATATACATATGTCTATCTTTTGCTTATTACTGAATCTTTTATAATAGTAAGAATTTATTCATTTCAAGGTTTTCTTAATTTTCTGTTTCACTTTGTTTTAAAAACAAGTGTTATGCAGAGATGTTTATTGCATTTTATTGTAAAAGTTTGAGGAATTTTAACATTCTCTTTTGTATTTTAATTGCATTTGTTTTCTTCATTTTTACATAATAATATGAATGTGTGTGTTTTTTAAACTTATCCAACATCTAGTCACAAGAAGTTATCTCTCTCTGTACTCAGACTGAATTTCATTATGATGAATCTTGAGAATTAAAGAAACAGTTATCAATTTGAAATACTTTTGTTGTTTATATATTTAAGGATTAAACATCCCTATTTTAATACAATAAAAAAGCAATGTAGGCATTGCATCGGCTCATGATCTGTTGCCAGATATACAGCCAATATCGGACCGATATCGAGCCGGATTGCACTACCGATATCGGGCCGATGTACATGCCGACATCGGACCGACATTGCAAAATATATCGGGCCGATGTCGGACCGATATGTAATGTTTGCTGGGTGCGCATGTATTGAGTCAAAAATCATAAAGTTGCTAACAACCTGCGGTTCTAAATAAAACAAACATGAAATACCTGCGTGAAATGATTAAGCAATTTGATTGTCAACTTGCAGGTATTCTTATTATGGATGTACAAGGTTGTTTGTTGATTCACCCAAAAATAGCGGACATTGAATGTGAGAATTCACAGCTCATTAAAACTGAATACACCAATATAGTGTGTGCAGTTTGAATCGTGAATGCTCTGTTGAGTTTTATGTATGGTAATACCTACTCTGCTTTTTCCAAACTATTAAAATATGTTATCTCTGCTTGTGCATCCGCGTCATGCATCACAACAACAAGATTTCTGTGAAATCAAATTTAAAAGGTACAGCGTTTAGACTCATTTATTTTACATCGATTGCGATACAAGTTCTCACAACTTAGAATCACCACGCTCAATGACTGCTTCCTGGGTTCCATACCAGTATTCGCGTCGAGGTGAGGAATGTGAAGATCGTAAGAGAATCTCGCCTCTGACGGGATTCGAACCCGCGACCTCTGGATCCGGAGCCCTGCGCTCTACCCCTGGACCACGGTGGCTCCCCAAGGAGTGTAAAAGATAAATTTGATGAAGATTTTTAATAAAATCAAATGTAAATAAAGAAAGCTTTTTAAGGAAGCAGATTCTCGTCTTAAGCATGACGTTTTTCTTTCTAACGCTAGGTTTTCCTGAATGATCTTGAAAATGGCACAGTTCTGAGACAAAAAAGTTTTGGAGCAAGAATCTACATTGATTGAAGGTCATCTTAGACCATTAAACAAAAACCAGACAGAAAAAATGAAGAAATAACGAGAAAAATATTTACATCACCCCTTCCTAAATCCCTGAAATACACGACTGCGGATGCGTTACAAATCCTCCTTCCAATTGTAACGATTGGAAACTTGACGAAAATGTTGTGACGGCAGAGATCTAATCCTGTAAGGGGAGATCACTGTGTGGGAGATTGGTATCGTACATGACTTGTATAAGACCCAGCAAGCGGCATTTAAACATGCATCAATAAAACCAGAGCTGATCCATTGCCTAGCGATGACACACACGACCTTTTTGGAAAAGTTCTAAAACATAAACTTAAGGAGAATAATACTAAAAGACAGTTTGTCTTTCATTCTTATCCTTGTCCCTGTGCGATTGTATTTGTAATTCTCTGTTATTTTTGTATGAACATTATGGGAATAATCTGTGTTTAAACTAAACATAAACTTCATCTGATCTTTTACAACTCATTGTCTAAGATTTACGCAAAATGATAACAAACGCCAAATTCAATAACCCAAGAATTCATTTCAGTTTGAAGCTCTTGGGTCTCGCCACGTCGATGATGACGGCCATGGCAGCCATGACGGTTCACCTGAGGTTTTTAAAATGGATAGAGTAGCTCTCAGGATGCGTGGAATACTGTTATACATTCCCAAAAAAGAAAAAAAAACTTGGATCAGGTGTGACTGAGTACGAATATAAAGTTAACAAATGAACACTGATGATAAACTTTTGGTAATATTTACTGACAACCAAGAAAGTAAACAACACATGCAGTCAATTGAAAAAAAAACTCGATACCTGTTGGAGTTTGTCTATAAAAGTAGGTCAAATTAAACAAAAGCTCGATAATCTCGTGCAGAAACAGACAAGTACTGACTACAAGTCCATTGATCAAGACGCTAGAAGTAGGCGAAATAATTTATTATTCGCTGGATTTCAAGAGACGCGTCATGAAAACTGTAAAAGCACAATTATAAATTTTCTCAAAGATTATCTGGAAATTCCGGAGGAGCCTTATATTACTAGGGCACATCGGTTAGGACCTTATAACAAAGACTTTACCAGGTCTATAATCATTAATTTCCGTGATTATGGGGACGTTGAAAACATTATCTCAAATGCTTACAAACTTGCCGGATCGAAAAAAGTATCTATCAATAGAGATTACCCGAAAGAAATCGTAGATGCTAGACGTATACTCTGGCCAAGAGTAAAAACACTCCGTGAAAATTATTCCAACAGCAATGTAAAGCTTGTATACCCTGCCAAAATCATTGTTCATGGAAAAAGTAGTGTATGGCTGTTTTTCTGACTGGATCTTGTCAAGTCACGGATACGAATGCCTCCACCTATAGAATACAAATACAATGAGAACTTTCCGCCTTCTCCGCCTCCACAGCAAGCCGAACTGATGGCAAATCGTCAACTACATCTGTGGAGGGAAGCCACCAACCATACCGTGCTAAATTTCCCTTGCCAAAAAGAAAAGATAGACAATCCCGTAGTAAGTCAAGATCGCCGCCTAAACCACGCGAACATCGTCAGGAGCGTGCTACCCAGCATGCACCGAGGCGCTATCGCACAACGAACGCGCCACGTTCTGAAGCAGGACCGCGTGACTCAGGATCACGTGATTTTGTACGCCCATGGAACAACCCTTCAAATGTACTTAACAAAACACTTGATCCTCAGAAATGGCCAAGTGTTAATAGTAAAAATTTGAACTGTAACTCAAATGGAAGTGTCTAGGGTCACGGGGGGAACAGTGACAGCTTTGGTGACCTGAAATTTTTAAGTTAAAATGTCAGTGGTCTGAAACGAAGATTGCAATATCCAGAATTTCTAGATACGCTTAAAATTTATGACATTATAATTATCTTAGAAACCAAATTAGATAGTACAGACACAGTTGATATCGATGGCTATACTTTTTTTGCTATACTGGAGGAATAGGTATTTATGTACGTGACACCCTCTCAAATTATGTCCAAATGTGTGATAGTAAATCTGAATATATTTTATGGCTACAAATAAGTAAACAATTGTTGGGCTATGATGAAAACTTTATATTAGGTGCTATATATATGCCACCGGAAAATTCACGTTTTTTAATGAGAACGGCATAGATAAATTCGAAAATGAGATAACTTCAGTGTGCAGCAAATACAAATATGTATGTCTTGCCAGCGATGTCAATGCCAGAACGTCCCAGCTCCCTGACTTCATACCGTCAGGCCCTTTTTTAAAAGAAATTTTTGATATCGATCAGGAATCGCAAGCTTTTTTGATAAATTTACATTGCTAGAAAACTTAAGTATTCCATTAGGTCTTCTCAAGATAAGAAATCAAATGCACATGGCATGCGGCTAATTGAAACATGTAGAAATAATAACTTATTCATAATGAACGGCCGATTCGGCGTTGACGTTAACGTTGGTAAATTAACTTTCAGAAATAAATCATTAATTGATTACGTGATAGTAACAGCTGAAATGTTTCAGTACACAAATTCTTTCGAGATACTAGAAACGGATAGTCTTTTTTCCGATGGACACAGTGCCATAAAGTTTTCTGTCAAGTTGTTAAATACTTTCAGAAACGCACAGTTTGGTAATCAAAATATCATTTATAAACCATTTTGGCAACCCGAAAAATCCGAGAATTTTAAATTAAACATTAATTTGGAAGATATCGAAACCATAAGTAATCAACTGAGCATGAGCCCGCAATCTATGAATACAGTAGAGAATGTAACAGGAACTTTTTTCAAAATCTGCCGAGCTGTCGTTCCAAAAACGTACTATTAACAAAATTAAAGTATAAAATGAAAAAGGTAAATCTTGGTTTGGACCAAAATGCCACAAAGCACGAAAAAACTACCAGGACGCTAAAATAAATTATTAAAATAGAAGAAATAATGAAAATAAAGTAAGACTCCAAAACGCCAGCAAGCAATATAAAAGGACTATGAATTATTATATACGTGAAAATAAAAAAAAGGCCCAAAAGCTTAGAAAAATGAGCACTGAGAACCCAAAACAATATTGGAAATATTTGAATAGCCTTAAATATAAATCGAAAATGCATGATTCGCCAACCATATCGGAATTTACGATTACTTTAAAATGGTAAATAACTCGGACACTGATAATAATTAATTTGACTCGAGCGATTATGTAAACAATCCTAAAGCGAACTACTTTTTAAATAAGGAAATAAACGAGGACGAAATTTCAAAATGTATTAAAAAATTGAAAAATGGAAAGGCAGCTAGCCCCTAGGATAATGTTCTAAACGAGTATATAAAATATACTCAGGACCTTCTATTGCCGATTTACACTAAACTTTTCAATGTGGTCTTAAATACTGGCTTTATCCCTAATTCGTGGATAGAAGGCTTTATTATTCCAATATATATAAAAATAAGGGTGATTCTAAGAAACCTGAATACTATCGTCCTATAACAATTCTAAGTACACTAGGGAAATTATTTACTTCCGTATTAAATCATAGGATTACACTGTATCTAGAAACAAATAACCTTCTTCATGAAAACCAGGAAGGCTTTAGAAAAGACTATAGCTGCTCAGATCATATTTTCACGTTATATTTCCTTATAGAAATTCTAAGGAAAAAAGAAACAGAAGCTGTTCTGTGCCTATGTTGACTTCTCTGCAGCGTTTGATAAGGTCTGGAGAGTAGGTTTGTGGCAAAAAAAAACTCATCAAAACGAAAATAAACGGGAAAATTTTTAACGTGATTTTTAATATGTATTAAAACATTAAATAAAAAATATTGCACTTAGGAGAATTTTCTGAGAGTTTTTGTTCGAATACAGGCGTAAGACAAGGCGAAAATTTAAGTCCAATTTTATTTTCTATCTTTTTGAATGACTTACAGGAACATATTGAATCACGAGGATCCGTCGGTGTAGAGTTAACAGACACACCTGACGCTGAATATTGGCTAAAACTTCTAGTCTTACTCTATGCCGATGATACAGTGGTTATATCTAATTCACAAACTGATTTCCAAAACACGTTACAGAATTTTTACCACTTCTGCCAAGAATGGCACTCAAATATTAACACAAATAAAACCAAGGTAGTAGTATTTGGTGCACGAAACATAAGAAATTTCCAATTTAAACTAGGAGAGTCAAATCTTGAAATAACAGACAAATACCTATATCTCGGAATAATTTTCACGAGCAATGGTTCTTTTTTACAAGCTCGTAAGTACGTCGTCCAACAAGCCAAAAAGGGTTTATACCTCCTTTTAACTAAGATAAATAACTCCGGCTTGTTTACCATTTGATCTAATTCTTAAACTCTTCGATCACACAGTCCTTCCTATTCTAATGTATGGATCTGAAATCTTTGGGTTTGAATTTCTAGATATGATCGAAAAAGTT
This sequence comes from Cyclina sinensis, assembly GCA_012932295.1. Taxonomy (NCBI): domain Eukaryota; kingdom Metazoa; phylum Mollusca; class Bivalvia; order Venerida; family Veneridae; genus Cyclina; species Cyclina sinensis. The sequence goes on from JAAONU010000004.1 coordinate 4,436,119, forward strand.
CAATATGATTTTCTCAGAAAGATAACTGGTGCTAGAAAATCAACCTCTAAATATATGTTGTTTGGTGAAACTGGTGTTATACCAATATCAATACTGATCAAAAACAGGATGATTTCTTTTTGGAATAGATTAGTAACTGGAAAAGATTCAAAATTATCTTATAAATTTATCAATACATGCTCAATTAACCAGAAAAAGAATTTAAATGGCTTAGACATATTATTATTACTTGAATCTAGTGGCAGAGGAGACATCTGGCTATTTCAGCCATTTCTAAATACTCCTAACTTAGGCAATAACATAAAACAAGTCCTCATAGACCAATATCACCAAGAATGGAATACACAACTACAATCATCCAACAAGGGCAGAACTTATGCAATCTACAAAGAAAATTACAGCATAGAAAAATATCTAAAATTTTACCTAAATACGAACGTGAAATAATGTTTAAGTTTCGTACAAATAACACACATTTTCCAGAAGAAACGGGACACTGGGATGGGACGGCTTTTGAAAATCATTGGACGATGCGTAGTTTGCACAGAAGACGCCATCGGCACTAGCAAACATTACTTATTACGTTGCGAAAGGTTTAAAGATCAAAGACAACATTTTCTACAAAGGTTTTGCCTTGACGATAATGATTTTAACTTTAAACGGATTGTTACTTCAGATTCCGTCGATGCACTTAAATTACTATGTAAATTTTTAGCAATATTAATTAAGCATGTACGATAAGCCTGCTTTTAACCAATTAAAGTATAGCCATCGAATATTAACCATCGAATATTAATTATTGAACATTTATCCACTTGTTTAAATGTATTATGAATTTTGATATGAAAAAATATCGACTATCTTAAAGTTCTTAATCATAGAAATTTCTAAAGGCTAATATATACCCACCTGACCCCCATACCTTCAAAATGTCGATTATTAAACAATTTTTGCCATACCTAAAACTGTGAAATGATGTTTGAATTGTATTTTCTTTTCAGGACTTAACAACCGGAACACCTATATCAAATTTTGTTTAAAAAAAACCCATATGTATTGTAATGATACCTAGGTGAATAAAGATATTTGTATTTGTATTTCGACATACGCCACGAATTGCACAGCAAACTCTATCCACATTAAAGAAAACATATATCGTTTAGCATAATTATGGAGAGTAATGTTTTCGTCTACACATCGGATTCAGACAGGCGCTTTTAATATTAATTATTCATAGAGGTGCGCCGCGCGCAACCATTGATAGACTGAGGTAAAAAAAAAGTAATCTACAATTTCGTGCAACCAGTTTGAATACGGCAAAATTATCATAATAAATCGTTTTCATATCGTTCCAATTACAAAAATACTGCATGAAATGATTAAATTGTTGATTTTGTGATAGACCTTGAGGTCCTCTGTGGGTTGAACGGCAAGTCAATATCAAGATCGACATAAATATATATTTAACTCAGTTACTCTGTGCTGGAAATATTTTCACGAATTGCAACTTCTGTTTCGGAAAAACAATTTCGAATAATCATTCATCATAATAAAGAGGTAAGTCATATGTTCTTATATTTGTTTTTTGTAGGTGTATTGTATACACACATTTAAAGAGACTAAACTAAATCTTCATTTGGAATCATTTGGCCGAGACTTGTCTACTTTCATTTTAAATAGTATCAAACAAATGATATATGCTTGATAAAATCAAGGAACGTGTATAACATGTTTAAATGAAAAGATTTAGATTAATTATACATGATCTCATGCCCCCTTTTGTTTACATTTCTAAAATTCTAACACTTGAATTTTAACCTACACTTATTTCTAAGTTATTATTAATTTAAGAATATTAAAAATATTTGATGATACATACAAAAAGAGTTTTCTTTTTAGAAGCTGCAAAAGCTTTAAACTTGAAAAAAAAATATTGTTGTTGTTGTTGTATTTGATGTTTCATTATGACAGACACAGTAATCTAAATCTTATAGATATTAAGACGTTTCATATATAATCTCTAATTTTTAATTGTTAAAGCTTGCTGTAGGAAACATAAACATTAATAAAATCAAACAATAAATGAAATAGAATAAAAATGTGTAAATGTATGTAAAGCAATATTATTGAAGAGCAGAGAGAGAGGGCACACGGTTACCTCCCGTCTTTTTCGCCACGCTAGGGTAACCATGCATCATACCGCAGTGTGCAAACGAACAGGTATTTGCACGCTTTCGTTGGAAATGAGGTAAAGAGAGGTAAACCTTTTAATTTATCAACTGTATACATTTTAATCTCCTGCAGTCATTTTTAAGGTTAAATGTACACAGAACTTAACGATGCTTCGAAAATAAGGATGCTCGTTGTGTCCGTAAGTGCATGTTTTTGCCTCTTTGCTTTTACAATATTATCATTGCAATTGTTTACATTCTAATGGAAAACAGTCAGTAGATATATTTGTATGTTTAATTTCGAAAACGGCGTAAAACTGATGCAATATTTGCATAGTAACGCTTCTTAAAAAAAAGAGGATATTGAGTTTATTCCGTATAGAAAAGTTATGTATTGATTTGACACATTTTTAAAGCAGGTTAGGACATCACCAGGATTAAACATCCCATAGCTAGCTATAGCACGTGACAAGTTTTGGTAAAAAAATCCCCATTTTAGCTCAGAACTTTTTGGTCGAAACCTTTTATGTATTTGCCAAAACGTCTTCACTTTGAATTACCTTAACCTGAGAATTGACATTTGTTATATTGAACGCAGACGCATAGTACATGATGTAAAGACGAATTAAACGCAGAGAAGCGTGTCACTGATGTTTACTAGTATATTCGATTTATGTTGTGTATAAACTTTAATACTATTTTATTGCATCTTTCTATACAAATACAATTGTTCAATACATAAATCAAAAGAAGAAGTGCAAATGGATTGGGCTACAAGTTATTACAACATTAGTTACAGCCCTTTCCATTAGGTCAAAATTGAGATCATTTTTTCCGATTTAGATAAAGATATTGGAAAACAAGATAATGTGTTTTATACAGGAATAAAGTGATGACACTTAATTGAGAAGACAAAAAAAGAAGAAATAAACATATAGAAAAAAAAAATAAAATGTCCCTATGCCGTTGCCTCCCTCTGATCACACAAATTTCTTATTTTTGAAGACAGAATTTACAAGTACGACTTCATTTTTATGAAACGATTTTTAGAATAATATATATACATACACACATACACAAACACAAACATATACACACATATATGTGTCAATTGTGTCTTTTTACTATTAGGCTAGTCTCTTTGTTTGTTTAATGTATTTCTGTACTTCAAGGAATATGAATTTATTTTCTTCATCAGTAAGATTAAGATTACCAAATAAAAGTGTATTAATATCAAAATTACTAAGATTACGGATAGCAAGAAATAAGCAATGTCTTTGTTGAGTATATCTGCGACATGTAAAGAAATAGTGTTCGGCATCTTCGTATGGACTTCCGCAATCACAGCAGGGGTTTGGTCTTAAGAAATTTCTATAAAGATCTCCATTAAGATTGCTACATTGGTTTCTGATTCTAGCATGAAGGACGGAGTACGTTCTTTCTCCGCAAAGGAAATAAACTGGAACAGTAACTGACTTAAAGTAATTTTTAAGATTCAATTTAAAAGAAAAAAGTGTTGGTGAATTACGAATGTTTATGTCAAATTCATTCCAGAGTTTAACTGATGACGGAATAACTGATTTCGAAAATATTTCTAAACGTCTTTGAACAGTAACATAGTTGTGGTTGGATCTTAAGTCATAGGGATTAACTTCATGTACATTAGGTGGAAAAAGTTCAGAAAGATAATTTGGTAGCTGCCCATTTTCGTTCTTATACATTAAAATTAATTTTTGCATGACACGTCTGTCGGAGAGTGAAACCCATCCTATCTCAGTTAATAGTCTTTCTGTCGAAACAGAGCGTGTAAGGCCGGTTACAATTCTGGCAGCTTCGTATTGTATTTTTTCTAGGGATTCCTGATCTTGTAAAGTGCAATTGTCCCACACAATAGAGGCATATTCTAATATAGGTCTAAGGTACGAAATGTAGATTTGATTTAACGTAGCTCGTTTTAATTTAAACTTAAGAATTTTCATTGAGTTTAGAACTTTTAATGCAGAAGAGATTATATTTTTGATGTGTTCATGCCAGGAACCGTCTTTACTAAGAGTTACACCAAGATGTTTATGATTGTCAACATAACTCAGTTCAGTATCTTCGAATATCAACTTTGGAAGATCTCTTTGCGTTAATGAGAAAGCAACTACTTCTGTTTTAGTAGGATTAAATGTAACCAACCATTGATGTGACCAATCAGATATTTTTTTGAGGTCTGAATTTAACTTTTCTTCGATTATATTTTTATTTACCGAAGACACTGATAATGAGCAGTCATCTGCAAATAATCTTGAAGAGCTTTCTAAAGAGTCTGCGATGTCATTTACATAAATCAGAAAAAACAGAGGTCCTAATACTGAGCCCTGTGGAACTCCAGCTTTGATAAATTTTGTATCGGACAATGATGAACCAACCATAACTCTTTGATATCTGTTTTTTAAATAATTTTCAATCCAAGAGTTCAGCTTACCACTAATTCCGTATTGTTTTAATTTGAAAAGAAGTCCTGCGTGCCAAACTCGGTCAAAAGCTTTTGATATGTCACAAAAAGCAATGCAAGTAAATTGTTTCTCATCGTACGCCTTGCATATTTGATGGTAAATGTCAATAAGTTGGAATACTGTGGATTGTCCCGGTAAAAAACCTGCTTGATTTTTATAGATAAGGTCATTGGATTGAAGATAGTTATACAAATATTTAAACATTACACGTTCCATAACTTTGCCTAAACAACTTATAAGTGAAATTGGTCTATAGTTTGATGGAATGTCTTTATCCCCTTTTTTAAAAAGTGGCATAACATGTGCTGATTTAAAGCAAGAGGGATAGATACCTTCTTGTAGAGATCGATTGAATAGAATAGCTAAGGGACGATTAATTGTGTATGAAGATTCTTTTAGCATACGATGGCTAATTTCGTCGGGTCCGCTGGATTTTTTAAGAACCAAGTTGCATAATACGTCTGAAATATCTTTTTCAGTAATTGTTAAATCGGTTAAAACTGAATTTGTCTTAGATGTAAACGGTGGAAGTGTCGCTGATGAATCATCTACGCTGGAGATAGAAACAAAATAGTCGTTAAGTGTATTTGCTATTTCTTCATCAGAAATCGAATAATTACCATTTGCATTTTTTAGCGGTGGTATTTTGTCGCATTTAGAAGAATTTTCCTTAATAAGCCCTCTGATAGTTTTCCAGTAATGAGACAGATTATTATCTTTTAAGTTTAAAAGCGAACTTTCTAAGTTGCTAAAATATTGTTCTTGTGCATATTTTTTCATATTATTAACCTTGTTTCGTAAGCGCTTATATGTAACCCAGTCAGATATATAATTTCTAAGAACTGCTTTTTGTTTTAGTCTATCGCGTTTACGTGAAAGTTTGCGTATTTCGGCATTATACCATGGTTTATCATCTGGTCGCACGTTTGCGAAATAAGACGGAATGCATAATTTAGCTAATTCTAAAAAGGTATCAATAAAAGTTTGACAGGCTGTGTCAATACTATTATTATGTAAGAAAGTCCAGTCTTTTGTTCTTATAAGATCGTTGAATTTAATAAAATCTGCATTTTTATAGTTCCAGACACGTCTTTTAAAACATGGACTAGATGTGAAGTCAATTTTAATGTGAATGTAGGTAGCAAAATGGTCACTAACTCGTGACTCAGTTTCAAAAATACCAGCATCGTATAAGTTAATCTGATTAGAAATCGCTATGGGATCAATAAGAGTGCGTGTAGACTGTGTTACTCGGGTCGGCATTGTTATAACATTGCGCATGTTGTTGAGATTAAGTATGTTACGGAATTTGCTGTTTGTTAAATTTAATTGATCTTCATTTACATCACCGACCAATATAATATTACTGCATTTCTCAAATGCCTTTTCCAAACAAATATTAAGCCTGTTCCAAAATTCAACATTGCAATGAGGTGGCCTATAAACCGTACATAAAAGAAAAGATTTATTTCTATCTTTAATTTCTACCCATAAAGATTCTGGGAGAAAATATTCTAGTTCAATCGATCTTTTAGGCCTTAAAAGAGATGATACGTATGTAAGTATTCCCCCTGAGTGAGCAGTATTATCCTTCCTAAAAACATGATCTAGATTTAAAAGAATTTCATTTACATCATTATTAAGGTGTGTTTCGGTGAAACAAATTATATCAAAATCTAACAAGTTTTCTTTTACATAGGACATCTTGTTTCTTAAGCTTCTGATGTTTTGGTGTACAATAGAAAGGCAATTATCAGTCCCGAACATTGGGCCCGGATTAAGTTCAATATCACCGGATAATAAAACAAGTATAAGGAAATACAGTTGATACAAACACTCAATGAAATTGTTAAAAACACACCTTTTGAATTTAGAGTCGTGACCGTCAAAAGCATTTCGGTAATTCAATGCTGCTAAAAAGTAAAATGCATATGGAAACATTAGAGATACAAGAATGACGCTTGAATACACGTTGAAAAAATATACAAAATTACATAGAAAGTATACAATGGAATTTCTCAGTTTCTTGAAAAATTTCTTTACATACTCTAGTGGGTATATAACATATTGATATGATACTGTTATTTTCTGTCTTCGGTTATAGTAAAGCCCAATCGCCACCCTCCACCCGCTTATATCGTCACCCATTGGGTAAAAGTATTATGAGGTCATGATTGGTGAAAAGTGACATCCGGGCTTCTATAAAAGCCATATAGGGATGGGAAACAGAGGAAAGGCAGAACGGCACAGCAAAAAAACAGATACATGTGAGCAACATGAAACATAAACCAAACATAACTATAGAATAACCGATTTCTAACGGATATGAATGTGACATTGATTAAATTGTGAAAGCGAAATTCAAAAGCATAACAGTTACAATAACCGCTAAATGCGAAAAAGATTTCACTCATCTGAATAATAGTTAATTCACCATTGAGTTTAATATAAATAAATGTTTAAAATATAGAAGGTCGTAAGAAAAAATAAAACGACAGTTTTCTCATACTTCGTACTCCCAATATTGATAGGAAAATTATTATAGTTTGACAAAACTATGCACTGTTTATAAAATTGCATAAACTTAGGCTTTACCACCATTAATATTTATAATAATAATAAAAATAATGATGATGGTGATGATAATAGTAAAAGAACAATAAAATGTACAAAGAAATGACACGAAAACGTGTTTATGTTGATATCAAAACATTGGGATTTACAGCTATGAAACAGACCATGCAATTCTATTATGTTGTGTATTAATGATCAACATTATTTTTTGTCCAATCACATTGCAGTATTTTTAAAATTTCTGCTAAATCTAACTTTGGTTTATGTGTACTAACTAAATTAAATTTGTCTAACCAGTCTAACTAATTCAACTAGAAATGGGTTTTTGATTGAACAAAAACATATGTCTCCCCCAAGCCAGTTGCTGCAGGCAGTATTGAGTCAGACGATTGTAAAATAAGGGGGGTATTTTTGTCAAATGTACATGATGAACAAGTAACTCATACTCTGTCAAGAAAGGATTGAGCAGAAACCTTGTTTCATATTGTACAAAATGGTTGTATTCATTCAGTCAAGTACCTATAGCATGTTGGAATCATGTCGATGGCAGTGCTGTTACATAGATGTGGGCAAAAAACATGAAGCCAGTTACAAGGTGTCTTCTTCAAGCACTCAAGTTTAATCTATTTCCATTGATAAGGAGAAAAGTTACATCATGATAGCTGATGTTGTTGGAACTACTCCTATGTTGGAATTTGACATTTAACCTCCAAGTGTGACCTTGACCTTGAGACACCACACCTGCAAAGTGGGTTCTGCACGTCGCCTTGATGAGGTGAACATCTGACTCAAGTTTTATAAAAATCCTTCAAGGGCTTTTGAAGATACAGAGCGGACACGATTTTGTGGCATTTGACATTTAACCTCTAAGTGTGACCTTGACCTTAAGACACCACACCCGCAAAGTGGGTTCTGCACGTCGCCTTGATGAGGTGAACATCTGACCCAAGTTTCATAAAAATCCTTCAAGTGCTTTTGAAGATACAGAGCGGACACGATTTTGTGGCATTTGACATTTAACCTCCAAGTGTGACCCTGACCTTGAGACACCACACTAGCAAAGTGGGTTCTGCACGTCGCCTTGATGAGGTGAACATCTGACCCAAGTTTCATAAAAATCCTTCAAGGGCTTTGGAAGATACAGAGCGGACACGATTTTGTGACGGACAGACAGACGGACGGACGGACAGACAGACAACCGGGGGAAAAACAATATGTCTCCCCCATTTTTGGGGGGAGACATAATTAGAGATGCTTTGAATTTAGTTGAAAAATAATGTTGATCATTAAATAGGTTAATGTTTAATAATACGCATTAACAAAAATAATTGGTCGCACCAATTTATTTTTGTTAATGCTTATTATTAAACACTAACCTATACTTGAAATGTTTCAATCATCCTTTTAACAGTTATTTACCTATATATAGCAAAAGTATGTAAGCGTTTTCTTTTACTTTCTGCCTAAAATGCCAGTTTACTGTAAAAAGTAAAATACCTTACAAGAACCCATTCTAACCCCTTTTATTTGGGTGTTCCATATATTTTAATTTTGAAAAATAAGACTAGGGCTGCAGGGTCTAAAAGAAGCTACGCCGGTGTCATCTGTAACCATACCGTTGTCACATTGTAGCTGTTCAAAAGAAAGTAGTTGTGATTCATTCCCTTTTTATCACGTGATCTCTTTATACCTCATTTGCAATCTATCTCCTTCGCAGTGATCTCCCATTCATTCTTCACGGGTAAACTTTAGCTTATTTCAAGCTATGGACACATATATGGAGTTTGACTATTTTTTGTCTTTCTTTGTTTAGTTTAATAAGAACTAATCGATTTAAAATGTCTGGAAGGTTTTAAGAGATTTTTTTTTAAAAAAGAAATACTTTTTTGTCTATTTACCTTTAACCATCACGTGACATGCCATTTGCCTTACTTTGACTAAATATTACTCGATTAAAGCCAATTTATATTTACTACTGCATTTCTAGCCTAGAAAGTATGGAATCATACAAAGAAAAAGAAATACACGCGATCCCGAAGCGGCAACGGATTTCAAAATACCATGTTGGATTTCTGTTCTGGACTAATGCCCTTGCCGTGATGTTTCTACTTGTCGGTTTTGCCGTTCCCGGTTGGCTGACCGTCACCACTCGGCAAATTATGACGGACCATAATGATGACGTCACATATGACCTAGTTTACCAAGATTATAGCATCTGGTACGTGACGCAGTGTAACTGGGCAAAAACGGCGCCATACAAAAGTTCATGCGAGACGAGGTCTTATCGTTTGCTGAAGTCTTTAAAAGAGGTTCTTGCTGCAAAGGTAGACGTCGAATTCACCGGTCGTGCGGAATTGTACTTCTCTGGATTCGGTTTAGGTAAATATATAGGTTGAAAAGAAATATCTTCTATCTGCATTATAGTGTTTATAACAACTATTACAATGTATAGGCTTATAATATGCTATCAAAGTAACTATTAAGTTATGAATTGGTATTTACTGTACTCTTTGATTCATGATTTGCAATATAGTATGTATTTTCGAGACTATTTGCACAAAATGTTCCAACCAGGGTTTCGTTACCCATTATCAATTCAGGAATATACTTCTTGTATGAAAACTGTCTTCAGACAATTTCCGTGACAGTTTCTGAAATGAGGCTTACCCCCATGTTAGCTCACCTGAGGGTAGATTATTCTATTTAGGCTTTCCATTGAGTGTGATAAGAAGATAAGTGTTTCCTAAATAGCACGTGGTCACCTATCTTGTAGACTTTTTTGGCACAAAACACTTACGTTTGCTTTAGTGACCGACCTTTGTCAGTCTAACCGTCGTCAATATCTTAGGTTAAAAATACTCTTAATTTAATGCCACGTTTTTATCCTGCGTTCATAAAATTTGCTCGGAGTGTTTGCACTGATGGTCAAAGCTCTGGTCAGTGGAAACACTGTTAATGAGTCATTGTTGTAAACAGCCTTCAAAAAAAATTTTTTTTAGAATGTTAGCACTAATGGTCTGAACAATTGGAACACCTTGTGGACACTCGTAATGCAACATTTATTCATTCATAAATCTTTTTTTTTAAATATTTGTACTGATGGTCGATAGAACACGTTGTTAACACTTTAGCGTTAACATTTTCATGAAAATTTGTTACAGTGATTATTCTGGTTAATTCTTCAAACTTAGGCGTTAGCTGTATGGTCAAATATTTGCCCAGTCGTAATAAAACTGGCTAAGAATTAGTTGGGGGTATTAGTTATCTCGTAAAAGAAAAGTGATCAGGGCCATGTTTGCTCAAATCTAGATCACCAGCTCAGGTCAGTGAAAATCTGTGATCACACACTATCGGTCACATATTGAAATCTAGCCTGATGAAATTGAGACTTGATCATGTAGTGTCAAGCAGGGTAAAAATAGTCCCTTGTATAGAATAACAAAAACTGTATGATCACTGGAAAGGTCTCATTCCAAAATCTGGCCAGAATGACTGTCTTCATTATAGCTTTGATGACAACAGTAAGGGTCATGCAGGATTAAACATGTCATCAGCTCTAAACAGCGAAAAACTATTTGAATGCTTTCGATGTAAATGTTCTTTTCCAAGTTTTACTAGACGACTTTGTAGATTTTCTAGTGAGAAATATTAAACTTGATCACGCGAGTTTAAGAGTTACACCAAGTCACACAGAATGAAAAACTCTTACTGAAATCTTTGTATGACAGGTTATATACTAACATAATGACGGTGATACTTAGTTGAGTGATAAAATGTCATAAATGCTATCTTATCATGCATTTAGTTTTCAGTGAGTCAGTGGTTACCGCGTTTCAGACACTATACACACTTAGCATAGCGGTCGCTTTGGCTTTGCTGGCCTTGCTGAACTCCACTCGAGGTTCTGTAAACCAAGGAAGATATTCCGCTACAATCAAGGTCAAGGTTTTATGGGTCATTCTGGCTCTTGTCTCAGGTATTTCCCTTCTTTCCAACGTGACTAACATCTATATATAGGTTGGATTACATTATGTTTAGACTTTAGTTAAAAACAGTATCAATAAATAAATTTATTTCAATATCTGTCTTGAGTACCGCATTCCGGTTTTTGGTTAAATGAGACATCTTACTCTATCAATATAGATAATTTCCAGAGAGAGTGATGCTATATTTAGGATGCATTGATTTTGTAATTGAGTTTTATAAAACGTAACGAGTTAAGAGTTGTAATTCATTTAAGCAACTGTCCGATGACCTATGGCGACATTATAGCACATATATACACTGCTCAAAAAAATTAAAGGATCACTTAATGTTTTGCATGTAGGGTATTTTTATGTACACAAAGATGGACACTGATACATGTACATGAAATGGCAATGTGTTTCTCGAAATCCTCGTGCAAATTGAGGAATTTGTGACAATTTTAAGCCGTGTTTAAGTTTTGCGGCTTTAAGCGTACTCCTTTCATTTTACAACACCACACGTGAAAGTTATTCATATCAAAGAGTTCACTGTTTTGGCACAATGAGGTTTTATGTTGTGTTTTCCTGTGTTATTTCTATTGTAACAACTCTTAGTAGTGTGCGACGTCATCTTTTCACCGTTGACGTAGCGAGGGCCGTCCTAATTCTTCAGCTTGGACTGTCCCAACGCCAAGTGGCAAATGAGTTTGGGGTATCTCAAATTGTGGTTGCTAGACTTCGGGCACGCTATCTAGAGACAGGACGTTATAGAAGACGCCCTGGGCAAGGCCGTGGACGCTGTACAACGTAAGCACAGGACCGCTATATAGGCAACATGGCCCTGAGAAAGGTCAGGGCCACAGCTGTACGTCTCCCTTAAGAGTTCCAACTTGCTACAGGGATTTGATTATCAGACCAGACGGTCTGTAATAGGTTACATGAACTCCATCTTGATGAAAGACGTCCAGTGATTAGTCCACATCTGCAACGGATCCACAGAACTCGCCGCCTGGAATTTGCATACACGTCTAATGAGTAGGGATGAATGGCAGTCAGTTCTCTTCACAGATGAAAGCAGATTCCGCTCATTATCTTGAGATCGATTTGTCCGCGTGTTGAGATGTCGTGGTGAACGTTATGCGGATTGTAACATTGTCCATCGTGACATCTTTGGTGGGGGCCTGTTATGGTGTGGAGTGGTATTTGTTTACGAGGCCGCACAGATCTTTACGTCATCGATAGACGGACTCTTACGGCATTACGTTATCGGGATAAGATTCTTGAACCAATTGTGAGACCTTTAGAGGGCGCTGTTGGTGATATTGGTGATGACTTCATTCTTATGCATGACAATGCCCGACCCAACACTGCTCGTCTGGTCAGCGATTACCTTGATCGTGAAGGTATTGACGTGATGGTCTGGCCGGAAAGCTCACCGGACCTAAAACCTATAGAGCATGTGTCAGACTACATTTATACCCATATTACAAGACGCGATAACCCACCGCTAAAGTTATGAATGCTCTCATACTGGAGTGGGATGGTTACCTCAGAAATCTCTTAGTAATCTCATGATGACCATGCCTAGACGGTGCCAAGAGTCTATCAATAATCGTGGTAGTCATACCCATTATTGACATTAGGTATAACGTTTTTTTCTAGTTTTTTTTTCAGTTCTTTTAAATTTCATTTGAGTCAAAGACTTTGGACATTTCTACTGTCTTTACATTTCTTTTTTCCAAACAATTGATTGTTTACTCATTATTGTTAAGATTTTGTTAAAATGAAAAGAGATACGTCACTATCGATAGAAGTTGTTTTCTTAAAACTTTACATCATGTAAAAAATAGAAAAATGTGTATGATCCCTTAATTATTTTGAGCAGTGGTTTATAATTTAGCATATATCAATTGCAACTACCTTCAATATATATTCGCTTTTCACGCGATTCAAATATGCGTCATTGTTTCTTTCTGATTTCGTACTGGCTGTCCGAACGACTTTATCAAAGTTTGATTCATCGCTTAAGTGGTGACATAAACTCATCCGTTTCTTTTATTTCAGTGATTTTCACTTTCGTTTCGGTTGGGATGTTTTTAAAAGTTAGAGGGAAACTCCACCAGCCATCAAAAGAGTTTGGTGATAATGTCAAATCGTCATTTGGAATAGTGTTTGCCGGAATCGGTGGGGCTTTGATGATTATACTAGTTATTGCGATACTATTTTGTCATTTCGTGGACTGTTCGGCTTTGTTCGGGAAAGTACCTAGCTCGAGTGACAAAGGAGAGGAACCAGGTAATGAAAACCGGAAATCGGACGACGCCGAGTCTCAACAGACACCCATGTGAAATGTGAAAACAAGAGCAAATTGTTAACTTCAGTTGACAGACCTAGTTCTGACAATATTTTAATTCCTTTGCCATACGGCATTTTAATACATATATTAAGCATTTTTATATTTTTTGATATAAAAGCCACGTTTTTTGCCCCAATTATGGCATTATTATATTGCTAAAGCATCTCACTTATCGGTGTACATAAGCAAAAGTCTTAACAATATAGGTAAAAACATAGTATTTCCAATGTTATGATTCCAAACCTATATTTATTTCAACCGATTTGTCTAACTAAAAACAGTGCAGTCGCTGAGAACATAAGCAAGAGGGGAATTCGGCGACTGTTTTAGATTCACAATTGGTTGTATAACTTTGAGGTCATAAGTAAAAGATGAACGCAGACAGATGTCACTGACTTACAAATTTATCGCTTTGAATACATTGTTGTCATAGATTAAAATGAATCGCTTTGAAGTCATTTGTAAGGGAAGAATCCAGGTGAGTGTTTAAGATCTACAAATGTATCGATTTGAAATCATAAGCAAGGGAGGAACACAGATATCTATCACAGACATTTTAAGTCATACGTAAATGGAGGAACCCAGATGCTGTTTTAATTTAACAAATTTTCAGATTTAATTAATTGCATGCATTCAAGATATATATTTGTATCATGGTATACCAATATTAAACATAGGTTACTAAATATCTGCAATGTATTTGTCCATTTTTTCAATTTGGGTAACACTACTTACCATTTTCAGGGGATATTAGTTGTAAGAATACTAATTAATAATGAACAGTGCAGATCATGATCAGACTATACGGAACTGCAGGTTAATCATGGTCTGCACTGGTCACAAAGGCAAACACGATTGACGCTAACAGGTTAAAGGCTTATTATTTTGCTTTATTCAATCTTGAAATAAAATTGTCTAGATCAAAACATTCGTCTTAAAGCCATTTATTATAAGTCTAAAAACAAGCTGGATTAAAAGAATGCTACAAAACGAAAATAGTGGTTGGTATTCACTTACAAACTTTAACATTACTAAGATCTTGCAACTAGGGCCGACATATACTAAAATTGTGAGTCACCAAATCGTAAACCCTTTTTGGAAAGATGTAATAAAAAGCTGGTACCTTTTCTTGTCAAAAACTTGTTCCAAAGCACATAGGAGACATTCTTTTATCGCCTCTTTGGTACAATACAGCTTTTACCGATGAATCTTTATTTATACAAAACTGTTTTTTTAAAAAAAACATAAGAAACGTAATTGATCTTGTTGATAACAATGGAAATTTGTACTCTTTTAATCAACTCAAAGACATTTATGGAATCCAAGGAACATATCTGAATTATTTTACTGTGATAACGAATATACCGGCATCATGGAAAACTTTGATCATGGAAAATCAAGATAAAATAGAAATGTTTAAAACTAACGTTAATCGCAACATTTTCATGCACTTTCTTTTTAAACGGAAAAAAAGGTTGAAGAATCTATTTTATTTTAGCAAAAGTCATACAAATTGAACCACCGGCGTCCTGGTAGAGGAACCAATGATATGTCTTTGCAAAGTAGAAGAATCAATGATATGACCTCGGTAAGTGGAAAAATCGATGAAATGACCTTGAAAAGTTAAAGAACCAATGATATGACCTTGAAAAGTTAAAGAACCGATGATATGACCTTGATAAATTGAAGAACCGATGATATGTCCTTGGTAAGTTGAAGAACCAATGACATGACTTTGAAAGTAGTGAAAAAGATGATATGACCTTGAGAAATTTAAGAAACGATAAAAATGCTTAAGATTTTCTTGTAAATAAAGCTGTAAATGACTTTTGTTACAGTTCAGAATAAATTGACCAGAATGACACCAATACCTCTAGCTACAGATACTTTTTTAAGAACTGACAAGACAGACAGACGATGGTGCATCGTAAAAACCTCGAGAATACACGAGGCGCATCACAACCGAAAAGCATGATAGAATCTTTAAGTATTTTGTTACCATTGAAATATTATCATTCTTATAAGCATGTGTGGGTTATCTGCAACTCTCTTGCCGATCATTTATGGAAAAGAATGCTGTATCTTATTACTAACAATACTTTCACCTCTACCCCTATAAGTTCTGAAATAGATTAGACCCTCTCAGTCTCGACAATGCCAGTTATAATTCAAGGGGTCGAGCAACTAAAACCTGAAGATTGAAGATCAATGAAAAAACTGCCTCTTTGTCTATGTAAATATGGGTATACACTGTTTGTGAAGACAGAAATCTTAGTCTTCCGTTAAAGATTAGTATTCCTCATAGCCTGAAGGTTTCAGGGACTGTCGTTCGACCTTGGAGCCGAATCAGAGGGCGAGTTGTTCTAACAACATCTTCAGAATAATTTAGCATTATAGATTTTGCTAGTTTTAATTTGTGTAGCAAGTTCTGGTAAAAGGGAACACTATGACTATAACATGATAAGATCAGCATACAATTATATTAATATTAAAAAACAAACCAACATGGCACAAATAAATATTAGTACAAAATGTAAAGGTAATCTGGCTGATACATTAAACAGGTGAACAATATGAATTAAAAGGTTATAAAAAGATCCGAAACAATTACACATTGTGACTTCCAAACTCTCCCTTTTCATTGCTCCTTCTGAAATACACGAGTTTGTGGGTGTGTGTGTTTGTGTGTGTCGTTATTTTTTGTATGTATATTACATTTAAAACCTCAATCGTTTTAATGTTTATAAGACAACTCCCGAAATTAAGAGCTTCCAGTTCCATCCACACCATATTAATGTGAATGGAATAAGATGGATTTACCAGTTATCAGGAACAGTCGAAAAACGGCATCACATCAAGTAACATAAATACATTAATATCGAACTTTATATTAGTGTTGTTGTTGTTGTATACGTTTTGGAGGATAACACGAATTACTAACAAACACTTCCTTTGTGTCTAAATATCCTTAAGGAATTTGTTTTTGAATATATTTTCTTTATTTTATCAATTAGTTTTCAATTATAGAGTTTTTTAAAAATATATAAGCAGTATATTATCGATTAATTGTAGGGTATGCCCCTTTTAACAATGATGCAGTATAAAGTTACAAGATAAATAATAACACATATAAATAAACTACGATACAGGTTTTAACAAAATATTCTACTCTGCGGAACAATAACGACTTATACGTCAATAGCTTGTATATAACAGTCACCTGACACCTTTCAGTAACCGATAGGTGTTAATAGTTTCTTAGAAAAATCTAAAATAGAAATTTAAAACTTGTTTCCTTTTTAACTGGTCAAGGGACAAGCAACTGGTCAAAGGACAAGCAAGTCTACATGATGGAAATATTGTTGAGGATAGTAAGAACAATAAACCAGCCTTAATTTATAACAAAAGACAACAGTTTAAAATTGAATTTGCTCAAATTGTCAGTGTCTTAAAGATCATATTCAAACAATCACTCTACTGTTTTTCGCAAAACAATTAAGCCGAGGTACCGCAGACATATATACAAATTCTCTTCTAAATCCCCTCCTGTGACATTTTAGATTCCTCTTCATCCAGGCAACTGCATATATAAACATCTTTTTCGGTTCTACAACAAATCAACTGCATGAATATTAAAACAGAAGTCAGTGCCATTAATGCTCCTCCCGTACCGGAAATCGCTGAACCGACTGGTGTTTTAACTTCCGCTGCGTCACTCTCTTTTATCTTGAAGTACGCCGAGACGAACATGATCGCTGGTATAAGCACAAACACAGCTGAAAATTCAAAAATCAGAAACTTGCAAAGCGCTTGATTATTGTTGGTTTTTAACAATTACAATCACGCGCGAGTTAGGTTTAATTAAAGTATCAACAGTAGCTCAGCTGTATGAATTTGGATTGAAACAACAAAAATAACAACAAAACAACAACAACAATGAAACGAATGAACGAGCGAACGAACGAAAGAATGAAAAAGAAAAGTGATATGAATGAATGAACGAATGAATGAATGAATGAATAACTGATTGAACGAAAAAACGAGGAGTTAATGAATGAAAAAAATGAATGAATTAAGTTCCACTGAGGTTCTGTCTGTAAATCTTTTTTTAACTGCCCTTTTTGTCCATTTTTCCAAATTTGGCAGGAAATAGTCATTTTTTTTTAATTCTACAACAAAAGGAAATTTTAGTAATGTTTTCATGTTTACTTTCTTATACCGATCACAGTTGTTTTTAAAGAATTGTAAATTATAAAACAATACGTGTATCCAGCATAATTAAGTTGGCAATTTATTCTGCTATTCTTTCAACATGAGTTCTAGCGTGTAAATTCTGAGCATGAGCATAAAAAGTAAGTACATGTAGTAATCTTGATAATGCAACAGATTGTGGGGCGGATCAGTGGTCCAGAGGTAACGCGCTGGACTGGTAACGCAGGGGTCCCGAGATCGCTCCCTCGCTCCTCCACCTACATTACTAATCGTCTTTCGGATGTGACGTTAAACAGATGTCCCATGAATCAGTGCTGTACACTGAGCAGGCAAAAGAATCAGTGGTGTCTCTGGAATGGGATGCTTTCTGTATCTTATTAACTTGTCTCTGCAGGGGACGTCGGTCATATCGGCAACCGGTACCGACGATAAATAAACTCAAATAGATAGAAACAGATTGTTCATATTGTACATACCCGAAAAAAGCGCAAGTAAAAGTACGGAAGCCCATTTCATTCTGTTTAAAGTTATGCGTTTTTCCGCAGTGACATCTTTGCGAAATAGGTACCAGTAGTACAGTGTGGTAAACGATAGCAAAATACCAATTGTGTAAAAGGCCTGCATCCGAATAAATTCCGGGTATCCGAACACTGTTAAAGTAAGCAGATATATCTTAAACGTTATGTCTGCAAATGATATCATAGACTGTATCATTCTATGAAAAAGCTCTTGAGGATAAACAACTTGAACATAATTGTGTCGCTTGGAGAAAGTTTCAGTAAACAGGACTTTACCCATTGTTTTTTTTTTTCTTTTTTCTTGTTTTGTTTTCTCAAAGCACCACTTTTGTTTAGATAGTATTTAGAATTATCTTATTATTTCACCAAAAACAACATGTTAACTATCCCCAAAAATCTTTGGTCAAGCAAAATCACTCGATATTTTTCTTTAATGTTTTCATTCGATTTTGCTCTATGATTTTTACTTATTTATTAATTTTATTTTTTTTGCTATCGTGTTATTTCCGACTGATTTAGATAAAAATACCGAACAACAGTAATGAATTAGAAGCAAGTAACCTACCTAACCCCGCGCCGGAGAAAATGAACAACTTTGATTTTTCACTGATCTCTATCGAACCAATTTCTATCTTTTCACAGTCATTATATGTGTTACACTTGTTGTCATAGACGGCGTCGATGACTCGATACGGCATAGTTAGACAGGTTGGCTCTATGCCAGGATTGTTACACTGTGTAACATACCAAAGCCCATAGTCTTGAAACACGTAGGTTTCCCGCACAATTTCTTCAGAATATCTCGAATAATGAATTTTCTGAGATACTCTGATCGTCAGCCAGCCAGGCATGTTGCCTCCAATTATCAAGAGCACCACTGCAGCCAGATTTGTCCAGAACAACGAACCAGCCATACGCGCAGCTCCTATTCGCCGCTCTTTTGTATTCCGACAAACTGATTGGTTTATGTCCTTTTCGACCAAAGATGAATCCGGATTTATCTGAATCGGCTCGCCGGCCTGTTCAGGGCTTATTTCTTGATTGAAGCCAGGATGCATCATAGCGTGATCTTTCATTGTCTTCTATATACAAAGATAAAAATCGGAATATTTGAAATTGATAAAATCGTAGAAAGGTGATAGGCCGCTTATAACAAGTATTAATCTGCAGCTGAAATGTTTTAACTGTAAGTTTTAATGTTGTTATTACGTAAATATTCTACGCTAAAGCAAAAATAAAAACAAAACCAAACAACAACAATAACAAAAACCACAAAGAAAACCAACAACAAACAACAATAAAAACAACAACAAACAAACGCTGAAACGCCTGTACGCTGAAACCAAGACTGAATAGCAGTTCCATAGTCAAATAACTACACGTTATCATGTTCGAATGACCCTTTTATCGCTTTTCTGAGAGTCCGTTTATTTCCTCTTTTCAGAAGATAATGATAATACAATGTAATTCAATGAAAATAAACGAGATATGATACATTTCATTTAAAACAATTTACATGTTGATGCATCAAAATCTGATATGAAAATTCTTAAGCACATTTACAAAAGGTAAAGGCCATGTGGTGTAAATTATTTTATATCTTATAGATTGTAAAAGCAATAAAATTAATGGTTCTGTTTGAACTGAGCAGATAACCCAACACTCTATCTTGAAGCAATATGTGCAATACATAAGCTAACCTGTTTTCAAAAGCTAGATTTATTCTAATTCTAATACACTCATATACAGAGTTACCTGTCCTTTACTGCAACATAAATAGTAACAATTTAGCGAGGTAAATCGCAGCAGATACCATTTCTAGGTTTTAAGTACTGTAGCTACCTAAATGCTTGTATCAGTTATCTAGCCGGTAGCCAGACTATATAATACCATACAGCTATCAGGCACTGCATCCAAGTTAGATATCATAACTACAGCTAATACAGTTCAGGCATACGACTCATAGAAAAAAAAAGAAAAAAAAAAAGAAAACGTAATTAAGAGAAGGAAATAATATGCATCTTTTCCTTATAACAACTAACTGCTTATAAGAAACACATATCTAGAAGTTATAATAAATATAGGAAGAACAAATACATGAATCTGGCCTAGAAACTCCAGTTAATCAGTGACCTTCTGTGGTATTGATCCAGAGTCACAAAATGCTCTTTCCTGAGTCAGCGAATTCAGCCAGTTAACTCTCTAAAATATCGATCCGTTATCCATTACAAATGGCATTACTGTTAGAAGGGAGGCAAACGCGCTAAAGTAGAAGCTAGGCGGCATATTCTATAATGCACTTTTTTTCTGAATATGCTAAGATCTTGTTCTTTAATTCTAGACGACCGTTTTATATTCTGTTACGATCTAGATCTTAAATTCTGAAAGGCGTTTTACAACTTTTTTCTTGAATTGCTACGACCTTCTTGTTTTATTCCGCTACGACTTTATTCTTTGATTTTCCTACAACAGTTCATGTTATTAGTTAAAGGTTGTGATACAATCTTATTCCTTGATTCTACTACGACTTTACCAGTTTCTCGTAGCTGATTCTGTTACGACACTTTACTTTGATTTTGCTACAGCCCTCCACGTTTGATTCTGCCTCGACCTCAATGTCTGATTCTGTTACGACCTTGTCGTATCTTATTCCGCTAAGATCTTATTAATTCTCTTTTGACCTTTCCTATGATTCGCATTTGGTTCTGTTACGATCTAGTTCTGTCATGTGACTTGGATTTTATTCTGCTTCGACTTTACATGTTGTGTTATATTTGCTTCTATCCTCCTTTTACTTTTCTACGACCTTTCTCTTTGATTCTGCTACGACCTTTAAAGTGACTCGTATTTGAATCTTCTACGACCTATTTTCTTCAATCTACTACAATCTTTCAGGTGACTCATTTCATTCTGCAGCATTACTTTTGAATCTACTATGATATGTCATGTTTATCGCTTTTCGCTTCGCAACGAGGAACAACATAATTTCTTTCTTCTGTTTCAAACTCCCATTTACTCGTTTTCAATTGTGCTACATTTTAACGCCTTAATTCTGCTACAGTCGGTCATGTTTCTCGTATTTACCTCTGCTACGACATTATTTAAACTTTCACGTAACTCGTATTTGATTGTGCTCGGTTTGTATTCTTTGATTCCAAAACGATCTTTTATTTGACTCCTATTTGATTCCACAACGACCTTTCATTTGACTCGTGTTTGATTCCACAACGATCTTTTATTTGACACAACGATCTTTCAGTTGACTTGTAGATGATTCTGCTGCGACTTTATTCTTTGATTTTGCTTTGATCTTTCAGGTTACTCATATTTGACTTAACGACAATCTTTTTCTTTGATTCTGCTTTATTGCCAGTCGTGTATATTCAAGCTTCTCCTACAGCCCTTTGACCCTACAAGCATTTACGAAGTCAAAGTGTATAAGACCCATTTATATTTTCCCTACTCTCTTTTGATTCTATAAAACCAAACCACTCTTATGTATGGAACATGCGGTAGGATTTATTTCAAGGAATTCCCATTTTAACTTTACTTGCTTACAACGACTTTTTGTTAGAACGTATTATTGCTGAAATGATAACGGTCAGTTGACATAAGACGGGTCAATGGGCGACGGACGTTTTACTTTATAGTAGGGTTGTTTCTAACACAAAGATACCTCTTCACAAATCATAAATATACTACTACTTTTATTATGTTATCAGCATAAACTTAATAAATGTACATGTAACTTCTAAGCATAGACATACATTTTATACAAAAAATTTTCCCCAAACAATCATCCTTTTCACAGCGAACACTTATGATTAATACCCGTTAAGATGATGAATGGGTTTGTTCATGTTGTAAAATCGCATAGTCCCTAAGGTCCTGGGTCACATTGGTATATTTTACAATTTATAACATTCTTTCAATACTGATGGAAACATTCGCTTACAATTGTAAAATGAGTGGTTGTTATTATATATAAGCCAAACGTTTACAACAGTACCATATAAGATACATGATAATTACACACAGTTCAATTTCATTTATCATTCACACATTATATCATAGACACTATAAATTACATTTACATAACTACAAAAAAACACTATATAAAAAGCACTATATATAAAGAAATATATAGTAAAAACAATCTCATTTGGCAAATAGCTATCAACATATACTTAACTATAAAAGGTAAAGGTAAAGTGTTTGTTTCTTATAGTGTCACCCCTTTTGAAAGAGCCAGCCATATCTGACTGAGACACATTATTCTGTTGCACGTTTACCTCCCGAATCCTATCCTTTAATGCCAGGCATCAGGCAGGTAGGCATACGGTAACCATTCTTTAACTAGCTGGCGGCTCACCAACCGGCCGCATCGGAACGAACCCCTGGTGGGATTCGAACCTTCGACCTCCCACTCCCAAGGCGGATGCCTTAACCACTAGGCCAGGGAGACGGTTAACTATAAGGCATCCATTTTGACGAGGTAACATTTCTAGACATAAACGTAGTCTGGTGTTATCTGCCCCTGATTCCTTACGTCACTGCGGAAAGTATGCTGGGTACCAGACTGGGCTTAAATAAAGTATACTGTAAACATTGTGACTTCTATGCACCATGGCGATGAAATGTTTGCAGCGAACTTCCGTCTTCTGGACAAAATGTTTTTATGTTCGATATACAAATAATGGGTGAATGTTCCATTTCTCATTCTGCCGATAACACAGATTTCAAAAACTTTAACTGACAATTTTGTTTTAAAGACAGATGAAATGACAACATGCAATATGATATGACATATAATAGTCGGGACATAGTTTGTCATATCATGGTTAAATTGCCTCTGCTTGTGTTAAGATGTCCTCATAAAGGCAGCATTTGTAAAAGCCACTTTAATATAAATAATGAGATGTGAACTTTCAATGCCCTACCCGTTAAGGTACATTGTGTCATATGTACGCGTCCGAGAGGTTGTCTAATAAGATCTACCCTATATGGCACACGGCATAAAACCCGTCTTTCATGTAACAAATGAAAAACACAAACTTTTATTTTTTACAGCGCAAGAACATTACTCGTCTCTTCATTCTACTGTGTGTGATGTTAAGAGACAATGAACAGTAAAGATAAATATTAGTCACTACAAAATGACAACAACATGTAGAACAAGAATTACACGTCCTTTATCAACATGTACAAGGTGTCTTTTGCTGGGTATATTTCTTATTCCCGTATGCCTATAATCCTTATAATCTAAGACAAAAGAAATTTCATTGGTCGAGGAGAACTCATACTTCGTGGATTCTGTAATATTCAACGGTCGGGCGTTCTTATAAAATATCAAGCACTATATTTGAAAAATCTATGTAATGATTATCATGACAACAGTTATTTCTACCACCTCGATCAAAATTCATATTTTCTGGTGTATATCACGTTGTATTCAACGCCTTAAAAAGAAATTTACACTGTGTTTATTTTGGGGGTATAATTTTAAAAAATATATTTTTCATCACTTCGACAGGGACTGCACGTCCTTGTTTTCGCGTCATCTTCCTACACGTCTTCTTCGTCCTCTTGTAATGCTTGCAACGCTCTTTCGTCCACAGGACTATTCGTACAGATGTAGAAATCTTTCTCACTCCTGCAGCAAATTAAGTGCATGAGTACACCGGTGTAACAAACAACCAACATGGCCCCTCCAAACCCACCAAATACTACACCCAGTGGGCTTTTCACATCGCCAGTAAAGTCATTTCCAATTTTGCCACTCACTGCTGCGTACATGAACACTGGTATTAGCACAAACAATGCTGTAAAATAAAGCAACAGATTTGCCAAATAAATTGCATTTTTAACCTTAAAAGCTGCTTATAGTATTTCTGGTCATTTTACTAATTATTTAATTGGAGTATTTACCGTGTTCAGCCTAAAACTCACACACACGGATGGACACAAAACACTTTTCAGTAAAATTCTTTGAAATTGTCAGCTTTAACAGTACCTGGTATATTTTAAGTGTCCCTGAAAATTAAAAAAAAATGAACATGACAACCATTTACGATCATTTCTAGGAGTCAGTTACTCAAAGGACAATGGCAATGTTCCTAAAAATTTAGAAACCTGTTAAATATATACTCCATATCGTCAAGATTTATCACTTGACTCGTAACAGATAAATAGGTTTTTGCCCAGCCTACTGTGCATGTCATTTTTATTAAGATACAGTAAAAATATATCATCTTTTAGAAAAGACTCTGACTGTTAAAAAAATAAATATGCTGAAAGTTAGCTTTCTTAAAATATCGAGTGAAAATAGCCAAACTTGTGCTTTTTTTTCTTTGCCGGAAATTTTAACCAATTTTCTTTATACTTTCGGTGATGATTGTCACTTTATTAGTTATTATATTTCATCCGAATAAACTTTACAATGTAGATATGGACATTTTCGAATATACATAGTAAGATTTTTGATTTTGAAAGTGAATTATATACTTTGAGAGCAAACAGACTTTGGTGTGTAGTCATATTTTTACGGGTGCCAGCAATATGGTTATAAAACTTGCATAGTTCTCAGACATATTGCTGTGTTATTATTAATCACTATTTAAGGAAATTTAAAAAGTACTTATAAATACCGATTAAAGAATCCATCAGAACTCTTTGTAACATCTGTAGAAATAAGCTCTCAGTATCGCGTGAATATAGACAATATTTAACGCTTAACCTGCTGGAACCGAAATTGATTAGCCTTTGCCACCAGTATAGAGCCAGGCCAGCCTGCACATCCGTGCAGTCTGACCAGGCTCTATACTGTTGGTAGCTCAATTTTTGTATTTTGATATTGAAATCCCTTAAACTTTTAATGGACTGTTCCAAATTCAAAGCTGGACAAATCCATTACAAAAATTCAGCAGGTTCAGGGGTAATGCCGAACTTGTACCCTTATTATATTGGGTTCGGTGAGGGTAAGCCGCGTGCAGTTTTTTCATTAATTTTAACAAATTTTCATCCTTTACTGTGAATTCATTTATTAATACTTACATTGAAATGAAGTTGACAATAAAGACAAAACTATTTAGCAATATCCAAAATAATAAAACAATAATTATATGCATAAAATTTCAGGATCGCACAGAATTAGAAACTTTACAAGTTTTAAATCTTCAAAGCCGCACGAGAAATAACAGCTAAGTGATAAATAATAGCTAAAACAAACGAAATAATCGCTGAAGATATAGCTTGTGTGAAATTATAGCTAGTGTGAAATTATAGCTAGTGTGAAATTATAGCTAAAGCAGTGAGAATTAAATAAATTAATATTTCAAAGAAAATCAATTCTGTGCATAATTTTTTTTCACATGATTGTATATCATATCTTTTCTGTGAAGGAAATTGAAATGTTCAGACATTAAACCTGAGAAATCATTTGCTCAAAACTGAAAAAAATGTCAATTTCTAGAACTTTATCCGAGTGCCATTTTTTCCATGTCCGCTGTCACCTTTAGTAATTATATGAGTCTTTTATCCCCATTTTGGTGTTTGTTATTGGTATAAAATGTATATTCTTTTTGCAAGATTCACCCCATTTATTTTTTCGTTATATCACTTGATGTTTGTACACATAAATATAGATTTTTCATTTCATTGAAAACCATTGAACAAACTTTTAAGATGAGTTAATATCATGTGATGGTATTTTAGGTCTTTCTTCTAACTTCCAAGCGTTATTGTAAATTTATAATATATTTGCTTAAAATCAGTTTGTAAATAAAGAAACAGATATACACAAGTAAAGACAATGATTGTACATTCCTTATTTCATGAAGTAGCCTCTGTTTAATACATTCACTGAATAAATTTTCAAAGAAGATTTCCCATTTCTCCGACACTTTGTGACATTTAGTTATTTACTAATTTAATTATTCAATAAGACAATTTATTTCAATAAAAGCAGGATTTACCTGAGAGTTTTGTTGAAGAAATAGAAAAAAATAATGAAATAAATCCAGTGCTTGCTGAAAGTTTAGTATCAAAGTGTGAATTAAAAAAAATTCCAACAGACGGACGGTTTCATCCGAATCTTGCTATATTTTTTTCTGAAAGACCTTTCCTTAATATATTCTGCAATTTGTATTACCGAAAACTTTGGAAATAACTACAGGCTGTCACTATGTCTTGTTTGCACTGTAAAGAAGAAAATGTTTTGTATAAACATGTTCTTGACTATTGATGAATGTGTTATATTATTTATGCAAGGTCAATTTAGTATTATCTTTTAGCAGCTGTCAATCTGATTAAAATCATATCCTAAACATCGTGAACTTCAGTCAGATTGAGCAGCTGTAATCCTCTGGTTCTGCACTGCATTTGGAAAGGCGTATAGGATGTTTACCTGTTTCAATCACGTGATCAGGTTGTTGATACGGGGTAAAGTGATATTATAAGAAAATACATTAATCACAAATAAACTGTTAAATCATTGTTATATTGATATTTACAACAACTTTATAACAGGTTGTAGTCAGTATTATATCTTTGCTTACCTGATAGAACACCGAATAAGAACAGAAGCAACCATTTCTTCTTACTGAAACCGAGGCACTTTTCGTCTGCTACACCTCTACGAAACTTACACCAAACGTACAGAGTGGCACACGATAAAAGGAGGCCAACGGTGTACAGTGCTTGCGAACGAACCAGCTCCGAATAACTGAAAACTAAAATAAGGTACATACAGATGTACATTTTTGTACTTGGACACATATACTAGAAAGCTTTGACTCTTAACATGCGATTGGAATCCTAGCAAGCAGTCATACAGTATATAAGGCTTGTGGTTTAGAATTTGAGAAGTTAAAACTTCTATTTCGTGCGAAAGTGAAGGGTGCCAAATTCACAGCACTTCTTTATCTAAATAAAATACTTTAAGTAGGTTAAAGGTCATATAATACATTTCGAGAGAGTTCTAGCGACCGAAACATTTAGATTGTTTAAAACTCTAGAAAGTGAGTTTTGACAGGTTCATCTTCTTCTGAGACACGTTTGATGTTTCTCAGTGTGGCAATACCATGTGATCGTGACGTCACTAAAGACATCAAAACCAAGACAAAACTGTCAACATTGGCTCCGCTTGAGTACAGAAAATTACCCGTAAGTATACCATTTCTTTATCGATTACTATGGGACATGTGTCAGTCTAAGGAGAAACATTTAAGCTTTCCACTGCATGTAGGATCTCCATCAGCAGCTGAGCGGTTTTTTAAGCACTGCGTGTAAGTTGGCATTTGTTTGTATGCAGGGTTTCACGCAGTGCATGATAAAACGGCTCAGCTGCTGATGGATATCCTATATTCCGTGGAAAGCTTATATTTTTCTCCTTAGACTGACACATGTCCCATTAAAATCGTTACGGATCGTTAAAAAATGAAATAGTTACGGGTAATTTTCTATTTTCAAGCGGAGCCAATGTTTACACTTTTGTCTTGGTTTTGATGCCTTTAGTCAAAGTCACGTGGCATTGCTACACTGTTTCGGACACATCTTAAATGACTCGAAATATGAGTCAACATACTTTCTTTATCATAAAATAGTCAACTAACCTAAAGCAGCATCAAAGAAATATAAGACGGATGATTTATCTGTTATTTCCAAAGAGCCAATTTCAATTTTACGACAATCATAACTTTCGCATATCCTTTCGTGAAGGCCTTCGATTGTTCTGTAGGACCTTGTTTGGCACTTAAAGCTTGTACCGCCTAGGTCATAACATTGAGTGATATACCATAACGAGTAATCCTGGAACACGTCCGTATATGTCACTCTGTCTCCGCTGCCATAAGAAGAATATTTACTGTAATGCAGTGTCTGTCTGACGTTCATTGTCAGCCATCCAGGTGTTACAAAGCCGATAAGCAAAAGCCCAACGGCAGCGAGGTTTGTCCAAAACAAAAAGGCAGCCATGGAAGAAGCCCCTTTCTTTTTCCAGTTCTTTTGCGGTGAATTATCCGCTGGTGTAGTGACATTTGGCACCAAATTTTGTTCCACTGCGTTTTCCTCGACATTGTAAGCGCATGGTTCTTGCTCGCCCTTTGAATTCTCCATGTATTGAGTTCCCGGTTGTAATTTAGCAGTTTCATTCGTGACGTTTTCTGTGCAATGGGCATCAATCGTCTCCTTGGATTTATCCATCATTGCACAAATAAACCTTCAATGAAGTTTACGTAGATATTGCGATAAAACACGATCTGAAATGCATTCAAAAGATACAATTATTCCGGTCTGTTCCTATTATGCAGGCCTATTTAAAACTGAATACACAGGAAAATCAAAACGATCAAGGAAAAGAGACTGTATGTGGCTATTAATAGATTGTGCTGTGAACGAGTTTTCCAATAAACATGTAAATTCTCAGTGTATGTTGGTGTGCTGTAGACGTAGGTAGCTTGTTGAATCGGGGGAAAAAAGCAGATATAATGAGCAAGTGCGATACTGTGTTATCAGCCTGCACGGCGAGGAACTGTGCGACTGAATCGTAAAACTGAAATTTAAACAGATTACAAAGAGAACATAATTAGAAAATAGATTTAAAGTTTGAGTGATCTACTGTTCAATAAATTATTGTATTATAGCACTGTGTCGAGTTCAGATGCGTAGCTATTTAATCACGAAGGCCGTACTCCTGAGTGGTTAAATAATTACGCATCTGTACGAAAAACAGTGCTGTATTGGACGGTAACCACCAAAACTTTAAAATCTATTTCCATTCTATGCATAGTTATAAGGGACACAATTATGTGCACTACTTATCATGCCATTTTTTACAGTTATTGTTCCTGTCAATCTATTCAGTTTACCCCGCTATTCATTTCCCACGTGAAAATGTAAACAATGTCATTTTTAGTTGTCAGTTAATATTTTACGTTAAAACAAATATCTATATTTTATCATAGTTGAACATCAACGAAAATAATTTAGTCCATAACAATATTTCACTTATAAAAATATATCAAAATAAATATCGGTTTACAATGAAAATAAGAACAGCCAAAAGTAGTTTGTACCGACGTCAGCGTGCGCGCGCTTGCATTCAGCGTGCTTTAATGTATATGATATATCACGCTTAATTCTTTCTTTGTTTATTGTTGGCGAATTTCGGAGAGTGTTAGAATACATCGTATGCTATGAAGATACACAATTATCATGAGAATGTATAATAATTTTGCGTACAACAGAATGATGTTATTTAGGACTCAGAAGTTGCCTGTTCTGTGTTGATCATCGGAACTCCATTCGAATGTAAACCTCTAGCATTTACTTGAACTTTTAAGACATTAAATTTTTTTCGCCAGCTCACTTCGGGTTGCTAATTAGGCAGTCAAAATTTTATTCGAAAAAACACTTATGGCTGATTTCAAACGGTCTGTGTAAAGGCAATTTTGTTTGTTAGTTGTTAAAGATGAAACAAATAAGTAGAATTTCTGATGCTTAAAACTAGTATGTCTTTATTCTAATACTATAGTTATCATGCATACTTACGTTGATAAATATAAGGAAATTAATGAACAAAATGCTAGAGATGTTATTTACATGGTATCTTAAACATAACATAATTCTTGTTGATGCAAACTATATTCTGTTAGATGTTAAAAAGTACATTTTTTGTCTTTTTTGCTTTGAACCTTTTCATGTTTTAACTTTCTCAATAGACCCGTTTCATGTTAACTGGTTAAAGTTACTGTCACTAAACCCTTTTACTCATAAAAATGGCAGTTGGTGCGAGTCCTGCTATATGTTATAAAGGTTGCAGTTTCTTACACAGATTGGGAGTGGAGGACTGGCACTTTCAAGAAATGACAGAAATGACTTGCCTGTGCAGATGGGAGTGGATATTTGTTTACAATGGAAACCACACTTTCTCATTGGAAATTATGTATAATGGGTTGCCAAAGATGGGTCGTTATGTAAATTAGTATTGTAATTGTTCAATATTGTGTACTGATTTTGTACTCATCCCGCAGGGAGGCAACCAGAGCATGGATCAAGGTCGGAAGAACAGATGTTCCAGTAAAACAGTTACACTTGAAGACGGATCAAGAAAGGCAATGATTACACTACAGCGGGGCGCAAGAAGTTGTAATGCCTACACTGGGATTATTTAGAAGTAAGTGATGGTTAATCAGTGGGGGAAATGAAAAATGTTTGCCCATTACTAAACAAACATCAATGGTGTAACTAGACTTTTCAAGGTGCATTTGGCAATACGTGCTTGCGTGCGTGCGCGCGCGCGTGCGTGTGTGTGTGTGAGAGAGTGAGGGAGAGAGCATTGTTACACCATATACAGTTTACTCCGAAATGAGTTCACACTGTATTAATTTTGTTGTTTATAGCAAACATAGACAGCTTAGGCCGAATACCTGAGTCTACAGAAATGTATACAGCTAACACCGAATAACACTGTTAGCTGTAAACGTCAATATGCTATCTCCGATAAGTTGAAATTGAGAATCGGAATAGTTAGCAATGAAAATTACATTTTTACCATCATCGACAACAACAACATCATCAGAATAATCATTATCGTCGTAATCACCATGATCAGCAGAAGAAGAAGCATTAGCAGCCAAAACATGAGCACCAACAATACAATCGTCATCATTATTGGCGTCTTTTGTGTAACAAGTAGCACTTTTATCAGTACTAACGTACCTGCGCTGTTTAACATTATCGACATCATCACTATCATCATCAGCAATAGCAATGGCAGTGGCAGCAACAGCAGGATCACCACCACCACTATCACCACCACCACCACCACTACTATCACCACCACCACCACTGTCATCGTCGTAGACATCTTCATTCTATTAGTTATTACCACAGAGACCGGATAAAAGGGAAAAAAGATGATATTTACTACTTATTATGCTTTATGTGAAAGTAATCTCAATAATAAGTGCGCGCAGACGGAATCTAATATCAACATACAGTGTTCTTACGAATATGAAGGTCCGTAAAAGAAAGATGCCACACACAACCCAGAGTAGGACCCTGAACCTAGCGCACCGAAGGCCAATACTCTAACCACTGAGGCATAGAATCGATTCCCTGACGCAGTCGTCAGAAGTTGTATTTATACAATTATAGGAATGTATGCACGAGACAGTTACACACACCCTCTTAAGAAAAATATCATTTTCGGATCAGAAAATCAGACAGAAATCTTGAAAGATCCTTTCTTATTTAATTTTTATAACTAAGTCCAGGAGAGGTCATCCCGGACGAGCCCTCATCTTACGAGCATTAAAGTCCGTAACAGAAAGATGCAATGCATCTTAGAATATACAATCCAGAGCTGGATCCGAACTCCGAACCGAGCGCACTGAAGGCCAACACTCTAACCACTGGGTCAAAGAATCGATTACTTGACGCAATTGTCAGAGATTGTATGCGCTAGACCGTAACAGTGTCTAAAATTAAGTCAAAAAGTCATGATAAAAGAAAAAAAAGATGTCGTAAAACTACTTACGTAATAGATCGGAAGGCCACATTTAACGTTAAATGGGGACAATATTTGAAATGTGGTGACGGCCGGCGCGATGGTGAATGGTACTATTACTGTGACAAAAGTCGTAGTTATCAATAACAAACCATCGATTTTTAACAGGGGAAACAGATATCGGCGGACCATCTCAACAACAGGCAACCGCAAAAACCTGGATGACTTCCCCCCCACTCTAACAACAAACATACCCTAAATTATATGCAGCTGATGTCAGTGGAAAAAGGGCGAGCCAGGCATCCTTCCTGAGCCGCAAACAGAAAAAAAAACATAACGCCGTCAAATAAGTCATATACACATCCACCTAAAAACAAGGAAAGAAAAAACCACTTCCTCACCTTATTCGAGCACTAAAAGATAGAAAAGGATTAAATTTTCATAAGCAATATTCCTATGAATGATATACAAAATCATGTTTCAGTACATTGATTTTAATCATATCGTCTCTTTTCCAAAACAAAAGTACCTTGAAAATCTTGAAAATGCATAATCGAAACTTTGTAAACCTAGTAATTGGTAGGGCTAACATAACTATTACATTTTAAGTTAATGTCTTTTTTCTGTTAACTATGACTATTATTACAGCCTTAAATGCACACCATTTACATGTTTCACCAGTGCAAAAGTCACATTTCTTTCTCACAATTGAAATAAGTTATGGTTTCCTTTTTATTTTGGAACTAAGATCTTTCACTTAGTTCTTTGAAGCATTTGAACTTTGAGAACAGCATTGAAATTTTGCACCCATCTTTACTGTCAGGACCATGGCTAGTGCAAAGCAAATTAAAACTTCTGATATTTTTGCGAGTTACAGCCTTTTACCTATGAGCTTTGTCTGTTTTAAAATATATATAAGTCTGCGACTGTGTTTGGCATCGTCGTAGACTTCCAGGAATTTTAGTGCCAATCGAGATAATGTTATTTTTAACCTCTAGAGACCTTTCCGAGAGTCTATTGAATAGGTCTGCGACATGCAATATCAAATTCCCAGCTAGCTCGTCATTTTTACCTCTATGGACCTTTCAAAGTCTATTGAATAGGTCTGACACTGGATTCCAGGAATCTAGGTGTCAATCGAGATAATGTCAGTTCTTACCTCTAGAGCCTTCCCAAGTCTACTGAATAGGTCTGCGACTGTGTTTGGCACCGTGGTCCAGGGGTAGAGCGCAGGGGTCCGGATCCGGAGGTCGAGGGTTCGATTCACGTCAGAGGCGAGATTCTCTCACGATCTTCACATTCCGCGCGATGAATCTAAGTTGTAAGAACTTGTACCGCAATGGATGTAAAATAAATGAATCTAAACTAATTATCTTTAAGTTTTATAACCATGTGCAGAAGCTTTTTCCAGAATGTTATTATAATAAATATGTACAAACTTTTCTCAAAAAACATTTCACCGCCAATGATGGCGATGGACATTGTAAAACGTTTAAGTCAATAAAACTTTTGAACCTTTAAATTTTGAATCTTGTCATATTTGTTCTTTGATCATTTTTTCTGTTTTCAAAAATTTCTAGAATGAATTTGCTGAAAAAGATATGCATTTATAAAAAAAGAAATCATAGATCTAATCAAAGATTTATAACACGTACCTCAGGAAAACACCACAAGCAAATAAACAACATATCACTGTAAAGAGAACATTTCAAAGAGAAAAAATATCTCTCGATTGGAGTTAGCTGCCCAAGTCTCCCAAAAAACTGCATGGGATAAAATGCGCATGTAATCAATCTTTTTGGATCAGTTACTAAGAAAATATAAAATATTTGATATTTTTAGTGGTGTGTCTTTTAAATCCATTATCCTAAATGAACTAGCCTCTATTAAAAATTTTGCTCATTGGCTTCCAAATTCCATCAAAATTTTCAAAATATTTATCTAAACATTTCATCAATGTATATTTAAGGTCTGAATGCAAACCTTTAACTTTGTACAAGTGAATGCAGTTGTGAGTTCACATTATAACAATATCTACTGGCCTGATCTAGTACTGCCAGAAATTCTTTAGTGCTGTGTATTAAGCCATAAGAATACTAATAAACTTTTTACAGCCCTCATTGAATTGAGCTTTGTTTTAAAGAAATAAACTATCCGAGGACAAAATATAGATCATATAAGATACTTTTACCATGAGAGTTTCAAGAAATGACTAATATTCACTTCAAACCTCACCCGACTTATTGCGTTTATAACGTACAGAGAAACACATTTTTTTGTTCTTAGACTGACCATAAAAACAACTATTACTTGGTATGTTATCATTCACATTATGAAGACCTTCTGACTGCTGACAAAAATCAAACAAAATGAAAAAACGAAAGTCTGAAGAAACGAAATATAATTATAAAGATGGCACGAATTTATCCGACCCATCACATTATGAGGGGATGTTATCAACATAAACTTCGAAATAAATATCGGTCGGGGATTCAAATAAGCTACACTCATTTTTATCCATGAACTATTCTAAAAAAATAGGCAAAATTTGAAATATTTACCGGTTTACTTTTATAGAAATTAATAACTGAAATCACAGATACAAAATTTTCATCAATTTTAGATGTTGAAAAGCTTTGTGATAATTGAAATATATTTAAAACGAAAGAAACTGAATTCAGATTCTATGAAAGTTAGTGTTGTAAAACCCAAACAATATAAAACTGCCCAAACTAGAGAAAAAATGGCTCGAGTTGGGTTTAAACCCATGTCATGCAGTGAAAATATCTCAATCCTACACAAATTAATTGAATCGAATACTCTTCACAGTGGAGCATTCAATATGACTGGAAATACTCATTCTGAGTTGAGAAAAGTCCGATAAATCCGTAAAACTGAATATTGAAAACTAAATTAATCTGTGCATAGAGCCAGGTCTTCAACTACTGTAATTCACTTTAAATTTGCGAGACAAAATTTTCGCGAAAAGCTGATTCTGGACATATTCGCGACATGATAAATTCACGTTCGTCTGCCACTCGCGAAATTTTGCGATTTATGTAACCGGAAGTACTATGTTAAAGTATTGTCGAATAAATAGTCAGGACTATAACTGCCAAATGATTTAAATGTCAGCTATTAGCAATTAAGGGATTTAATATATATATACGTGAATTCACCATGGCATTTATAGTATTAATTCAAAAGTAGATTTTTACTCCTAAGTAATTCTAAGATGTGTTCACCTTTTTTCTCGATGCTTTCTATTATTAGTAACATATCTTATTGGTATAAAGAGTTCTATAAACACAATTCGTTTCAACAGATAAAAGTGATTAAATGTTTGGGATTTATAATAGTATCGTGAAAGTGTCTTACAGAATAACGTCTTTTTTTTAAGTAAAGATAATAAACTACTACAAACTCCATCAAGCCCAGCTGAAAACCGCACAAACGTGAATATCAGTAAAATTTGGGTGTTAATTGCACCCCTACGAAACAAACTATAAAGGAAACGAGATGATTATTCGCCAGACACAAGGTGCAAGTTTGCAAAATACGCAATTGAAATATTTATATCTGTAAACGGGGCAAGTTTTCTCCCTTTCAATATTATACATTAGTACATGTACGAGACCGATGCAATAAGGTTGAGAAATGTTATTCCATTGTTTCTGGTCAGTATTTTCATAGTTGCCTAAACATTTCAAGAAAATAATTGTTCGCTGCTCATAAAATTAGAAATACACAACGCTTAGATAAATGATTATATTTCGGACACAACTCTTTCCGGACATAACTAATTTTTCCTATATCTGTCATGTTTACTTTTGCCTAACGTTTTCAAAGGTCATATTGAATGCTTAAGCAAGACCCTTAATTATCTTATGATAAAGTTTAACACATGACGTTTTATCTTTTATTTGAGTTGTTTGAAATATATATGTATACCATACATATATGCATAACTGACGATAGACATTAAGATACATATTGAAATACATTACGTACTAAGCATTTATACACCATGAAACTTTATGACGTGTACCGAATTTCGTTGTATTTGCATTCAAATGTTTACAGTTTGACATGTGTCAACGAACCTGCTTCAAAGGTTTGTTTTCATTGAAAAACACAACGTTGTCGGATAGTAGACGATGGATAATTGGATGGCTGGATATGCCACAACCAGGTTTCATCAAGCATAACAATTCGATCGGCTTTTTAAAGGGAATTATTATATGTGATTTAGAAACGGTGCAGTAGCAATAATTAGCAGTATAACAAAAATCGAAGTTGGCAGTTTCAGTAGTTTGCAGTGGCAGTTGGTAAAACGTGAAGTTGGCAATAGCAGTATATAGCAGTAGCAGTGGGTAAAAAGTGAAGTTGGCAATATAGCAGTATATAGCAGTAGCAGTAGATAAGACGTGAAGTTGGCAATAGCAGTATATAGCAGTAGCAGTAGGTAAAACGTGAAGTTGGCAATATAGCAGTATATAGAGGTAGCAGTATTTAAGACGTGAAGTTGACAATAGCAGTATATAGCAGTAGCAGTGGGTAAGACGTGAAGTTGACAATAGCAGTATTTTGCAGTAGCAGTAGGTAAAACGTCAAGTTGGCAATAGCAGTTTTTAGCTGTAGGTGAAACGTGAAGTTGGCAATAGCAGTATATAGCAGTAGCAGTAGATAAAACGTTAAGTTATCAGTAGCACTAGATGACATTAACAGTAGATAAAACGTGAAATTAACAGAAGCAGATGCTGGCAGTAGCGGTAGGTAAAACATAAAGTTAGCAGTAGCAGTAACTGGCAGTAGCACTGAGTATTACATGTGCAGCTTGAAAATATCGACTGTGGGTTGATAAATCAAGCACAAAAAAAGGACGGGGGACAAGGTTGGGATAAATTTTATCTACACCAACCTTATCTTTATCATTTAAGAAGATCAGTTAATCGATAACATTTACTTAACTTTATAGTTATTTATTTTTAATTAATGTTTCCCACCCTTTTTACCCCTTCTCCCAAGAAATAGAAAAATAATATAATTTTTATTTTATCATTTTAGTTATTCTTAAAGATTTTTTTGGAACCCCCGTTATTTTACTCTTAAAAAAGAAAGAAAACATTTTAAATTACCATTTATTTTCGGAGGGGTGTGAAAATGGGGGTTAAAAGATAA